>OX422214.1:358908288-359415788 GCA_949130495.1 Sambucus nigra
AGCAGGGGAAATTGCAGTATGGATGTTTCTATAACGTCCACCAGGCAGCAGCTCCACAGGCACCACCCGCGATTGAGGGTATGTTTCCTATCCATGGTACTACGGGTCGAGTTTTGTTTGATACGGGGGTAACGCATTGTTTTATAGCTACACATTTTGTAAAGTCCTTAGGGTTGCAAGCCACAGCAGAGAGCACCGTGACGTGTGTCGACTCACCAATGGGGAGTGGGTCACTTATTTTCTTTATATGCCGGGGAGTGGGGGTAGAGATTGGTAGCTTGGTATTACCTACAGACATGTTAGTCTTAGACATGCACGAGCATGATGTGATTATTGGTATGGATTGGCTCGCAGCTTATAGAGCCATGATTGATTGCTTCGGTGGGAGCATTGTTTTTGCCATTCCGGGGCAAGAGATGTTCGTAGTGGCGATGCCTCGCCCAGAGGGAGGTTCGACCGCTCATTTATATTACATAGAGGAGGATACCTCTAAGGAGGTTGTGATTCCCTTGGATTCGATCCCAATTGTTAGGGAGTATTTCGATGTGTTCCAGGAGATACCCGGCCTACCGCCCAGTCGAAAGATAGACTTTGTCATAGATTTATTGCCAGATACGAGACCTATAGCACGCGCACCGTACCGTATGGCTCCGACAGAGATGCGAGAGCTACGAGATCAGATAGAGCAGCTGTTAGGTCAGGGCTTCATTCGTAGGAGTACCTCACTTTGGGGCGCTCCAGTCTTGTTTGTGAAGAAGAGAGATGGTTCACTGAGATTGTGTGTGGACTACCGGGAATTGAACATGGTCACGATACGGAATAAGTATCTGTTGCCTCGAATCGATGATCTGTTCGACCAGTTGAGGGGAGCAACTTTCTTTTCGAAGATAGATTTGAGGTCAGGGAACCATCAGTTACGTATTACAGAGCAGGATGTTTCAAAGACTGCCTTCTTGACGAGATATGGGTCCTATGAGTTTAGGATGATGCCGTTCGGACTCACAAACGCTTCAGCCATTTTCATGGACTTAATGAATCGAGTATTCAGAGAGTTCTTGGATCAGTTTGTCATCGTCTTCATAGATGACATCTTGATATATTCACACTCCGAGGAGGAGCATGCCGAGCACTTGAGGCAGGTTCTTCAGACCCTAGGGGAGCATCAGTTGTATGCTAAGTACGAGAAGTGTGGATTCTGGTTGCGAGAGGTACAGTTCTTGGGCCATGTTGTTTCTGAGCAGGGGATTACAGTTGACCCAAGAAAAGTGTCAGCGGTGAGGGAGTGGGGACAGTCCACGACACCGACAGAAGTGCGTAGTTTCTTGGGATTAGCCGGATACTACATGAGGTTCATTCGGGGATTCTCCAAAATAGCGGGTCCATTGACGAATCTGACTCGCAAGGGGGTACCATATGTTTGGGATGATGCTTGTCAATTAGCTTTCGACGAGCTAAAAGACAAGCTTACTTCAGCACCAGTCCTTGCGTTACCAAAGCCGGGTGTAGAGTACCTGGTTTACACCGATGCGTCCTTACGGGGACTTGGGGGAGTACTTCAGCAGGAAAAGAAGGCTATAGATTTTGCTTCCCGTAAGCTTAAGCCACATGAGAAGAATTACCCCACTCACGACCTGGAGTTAGCAGCGGTCGTCTTTGCATTGAGGATTTGGAGGCACTACTTATTGGGTGAGAAATTCCGACTGTTCACAGACCACAAGTCATTGCAATACCTGTTCACTCAGCGAGAGCTGAATATGCGTCAGTGCAGATGGCTAGAGTTTGTGAAGGACTACCAGTTCGATATACAGTATCATCCGGGGAAGGCCAACGTAGTTGCTGATGCGTTGATCCGTAAATCGGTAGACGATGTAGCGGATGTCTGTAAAGCAAAGTGGAAGGAGTTGGGTCACCAGGACGCAGTAGCCCGTTCTTTCATATCCGTTATGTCAGTCACACCCGAGATTGTTACGAGGGTGATACAGGCACAGACCACAGACCCGTTTTGCCAGGAGCAGATTGTGCGACTTCTAGCCGAGGGTGCTGAGTCCTATTCTGTTAGTTCTGATGGAAGTTTGCGATTTAATGGGAGATTGGTGGTTCCAGAAAAAGAGGAGTTACGTCATGAAGTGATGACTCATTCTCATGGGTCCCGATTTGCAGTGCATCCGGGAGGCGATAAGATGTACCAGGACATGAGGCGACAATACTGGTGGAGTGGGATGAAGAAGGACATTTCTGAATTTGTGTCCAAGTGTTCTACCTGCCAACTGGTAAAGGTGGACCACCAGAAACCGTCAGGATTGCTTCAGCCATTGGAAGTACCCGCGTGGAAGTGGGAGAGTATTTCCATGGATTTTATTACAGGGTTGCCTACATCACAGCGGGGCCACGATTCCATCTGGGTGATTGTAGACCGTTTGATCAAGGTGGCTCATTTTCTTCCAGTGCGGACAGATTATACTACGGGTCAGTATGCTCAGTTGTTCATTTCTGAGATTGTCAGATTACACGGGGTGCCCCTGAATATTGTGTCAGATAGAGACAAAATTTTTGTGTCACGTTTCTGGGAAAGCTTTCAGGAGGCTATGGGTACTGAGTTGAGCTTGAGTTCGGCTTACCACCCACAGACAGACGAACAAACATAGCGTACTAATCAGATGTTAGAAGATATGCTACGCATGTGTGTTCTCGATTTTGGAGGAGGTTGGGAGCCACATCTTCCACTGGTAGAGTTTGCTTATAATAACTCCTATCAGTTCACGATTGGCATGGCTCCATTTGAGGCTTTGTATGGAAGACCTTGTCGTTCTCCAACTTGTTGGCTCGAGGTGGGGGATAACAAGTTGCTAGGTCCAGAAGTGATTCAGGAGACCTCCACGAGGATTGAGATAATCAGGAGTCGTATTCGGGTAGCCCAGGACAGGCAGAAGAGCTACACCGATGCGAAACGGTTCTTTCGGGAGTTTAATGTGGGAGATCAAGTGTTATTGCGTGTATCTCCTATGAAGGGAGTGATGAGGTTCGGGAAGAAGGGGAAGTTGGCTCCGAGGTACGTGGGACCATTTCCCATCATAGAAAGGATTGGGCCGGTTGCATACAGGTTGGGATTGCCAGAACATTTACATCGCATCCACGATGTTTTCCACATCTCGTCATTGAGACGATATCTTCGGGATGATATGGCCCATACTCACATTACGATAGATGAGATCGACTTACAGCCTGATAGCTCTTACGAGGAGAGATCGGTGGCTGTCCTAGACTATAGTGAGAGGAGATCGAGGTCGAAGATAGTTCCACTTGTGCGAGTCCAGTGGGAGCATCATAATGTGAAGGAATCCACTTGGGAGCGCGAGGCAGATATGCGCGAGAAATATTCAGAGTTGTTTTTACCAGGTATGCCTTATTTTCCGAATTTCGGTACGAAATTCCGTTATTAGGGGGGATGTATATAATACCCCGTATTTTTATGTTATATTAATTTGGGGATTTATTAAATTTATTGTGAGTTAATTATTTAATAAAAATCCGGAAATTAATTATGTTATAATTATTAACGTGACGAGAGTTAGTAATTATGGAAAACTTGTCGAATATTACTAATGAGCAAAGTAATATATTATATTGGTTATATTGAATGTCATGAGTGAATTAAATGACTATTTCAGAAATTTAAGTCGGGACGTGCCCGTGTCACGTCGGGACTAATTTTGTTAAATAAAAAGTGAATGTTTTATAAGTTGTTCGTATGGTCGTTTTGAGTGCGCCAGCGCGTCCGGAAGGGTTGAGATAGTCAGAAAAGTGTACCCGGGGGTTTAGTTTGGGTCTCGGGGCATTTTTAGGCCTAATTAGTACCCCGGGAGGGCATTTTAGTCATTTTACATAATTGGGTAATTAAACCCACGAAATTCAGCAACCTATATCAGCCATTTAGGTTAGCTTTTAGGGTTAGAATATCCAGAAATCAATTGACGGCCATTGGAGAAGAGAGGAGAGAGCTCCAAGGCAATTCAAGGCCAAAAAGTCACCGGTTTGCACCGCCGCCACCACCACCGCGTAGATCGCGAGACGAGGAACGCGGCCATACCAAAATCAGCCGTGAATCAGAATACCAAAAATCCCAGGCAAGTATTTAACTTTCGTATTTTCATTAATGCAATCTTCATATTAGTTTATGATTGATTAGAGATGAAAACTATGGAAGAAAACCCAATTTGTGTTAGGAAAATGCATGTAGTTTGGATTATATGGAAATTCTGGAACCCTTGCCATGTAGAGGAATATAAACCACGAAATTTTGATGATCATAAGAAAGAAATTCTGGAGAAAGATTTGTTATAAATCTGTTTAAGAAAATTCTAGGGTTCTTGATAATTGGATATAATTTTAGGTTGAAAATCCATGTTTAAATGATGAATATGTACATGCCTTACGTTAGAATCATCTAGTATATTGCTATAATGTTAGTAGTAGAATTCTGGGACGATTGGAACTTGAAAATATGGATTTGGTGTAATTTTGGTGATGAAACCCGTAACTGCATTCTGCATGAATTTTTCATAGACCTGCTTGATCGATCGATCGAGCCTAGAGCTTCGATCGATCGACCCCTCCTAGCAGACTCATAATTTTCTCTTTAAATGAGTTAAATTCAAATTATCGTGATATAATTCTTGGGCATTCTTGATAAAATGATTTGGGAGACATTGAGGACCAGTAGGGTATATGAATAAATGTTGGGATCTTTAATCTTCAACGAGAATGGTATTTATGGGACATTTACTTTAGGGTTGGTGAATTTATAAATTTAAAGGGTGAGGTGCGTAAGAGAGTTGCGTTGGAACCTAATAAAGACACTTACTGAATTCCAGATTTGTGAGGATATAGTCCACGAGTATCAGGTAATGAGTGAGAAAACCCTTCGAGTTAAGGTTAGGAATGAAACCTTATACGTAATTCTATAAATGTGAAATTAGGATAAATGGTATAATTATGGGTGACGAGAAGAACCTATATTAATATGATGAAGTGGTATATTTATATGATTGTGTGTACATATATTATATACTTGTGAAAAATCATTCCCACGCTACTTGCTATCCCTGAGGTTACCGCGCTGGGACAAGTCTTATCTCGATGGGACCTTTATGGGGGATACTGACTTGTACCCTAAAAGATAGATATCCTTGGTACAGGCTATCGATGTGATAGTTCAGACGGTCCTAAGAGACGCAGGCATGTGCCATCCTCTTAGAGACTTGAAATCTATTCTTCGCCTCAATATTGTTTGTGTATTTATGTTAATACAATTCGAGAGTGATTCCGAATGTATTCCCCTTAATATGAGTGATATGGGGCTTTGGATAGTAGAGTATGCACGCACCATAGTTTTATGTGGGGTGCTGTTATTTTATATATATTATACGAGTAGTTAATATATATATATGAGATTTGGAAACTTGAAACTGCCTACCGGGATTTGATAAGTAGGACATGGTTGTTGACTCAAATTATAAATACTTGTTTTGAGAAAGTATAATATGTCACTGGAAAACTTATTGAATTTAAAAAGCTAAAAATAGAGAACTTTGGTTACAAATTGGAACATCCTTTTTAAAATGAAAACATTGTATTGTAAATCTTACGAGTAATCTAAGATAAGTTAAATCTTTTAGAAAGATTAGTGCGCTATATGATAAAACAAACCGTTGGGAAGGTTAGTGCGATAGGTGTGCACATTAGAAGAGAGGTGAGATTTTCTCAAGAGAGTGTCGCACTAATATGTTGTTGCATTGGCCTGTATCAATTTAAATACTTGCTAAACGTATTTTAAAATCAAACACACTTTCGGGCTCTGACCCGTTTCTTTTTCTCTTTCTCTCTCTTGTATATATGTATGTATTACAGGTGCCCAGCCACAGGGGCGACTTGCTTAGGATCTCTTGGCAGAAACGCGCTGCAGCTTAGGTGGGAGTTGCAGGCCACTTGCGTAGACGACTTCTTTTATTGACTCCACTTCTAGCATTCTCATTCATTGGGCACGTGTCGCCCTTTCCATTATTTTATTGTTATTGGGACATTTGTATTTCAGTTATTTCCAGTATTGTTATTATGGGATTGATTCAGCTTGGTTATGTGGTTTTAGATTTTGTATGTTGACATTCGATTGACGAATGTTCTCTATTAATTGGTTTATGTTGCAGAACTTAATGTGGTGTGATTCTTACTTATTGAATGTGGTTAATATATAAATAAATCTTTTCTTTAAATAAAATTTGGAAGTCATGTATGTATATGTTTTTGACACTTAGCTTAATTATTTAGGGTGGTAAATTGGAAAATTTATTTTTATCGACAGTGATGCTAAGAATGAACCAACTGTTCACCTTGATTTAATTTAATAAAGGAGTGATCGTCCGGTATTTAATTAGGCGGGGTGTCACAATATATATATATATATATATATATATATATATATATATATATATATATATATATATATATATATATAAAGATAGAAAGAGAGAAGGGGGGGGGGAGGAGAGAGAGAGTATTAGTTTGGGGTTTTTAATTTGGGCTAAGGGAATTTAAGTCAATTTACATTAAAAAATAGTGGGGGCCCTTTTTTTCAGTTTATTTGAAACACGTTTATAGTTTAGGGAGTGAGTTTGTTAGATTTTTGTCAAGGAGGTGACTCATAAACCAGAGATAGTTCGGGGGGTTTGGTTTAATTTACCCTTTAATGAATAAATAAATCTTTATCGTGAAAACGGATAATTTGATTTCATAATAAATATTGGATTTGGCTAAGAAAATTGGACTCAGATCACATTTGGATAAGCATCTAGTATGTTAATATCCCTAGGTGAAAAGATCCTCCTCCTCACATTCTTTGATCAAGCTACAAGGTTATCTTTATCATATTTAGATAAGGAAATATCATTTTTATCCTTAATACATCTTCATTAAACTTCACCCAAATGTCCATTGTCATACAGAGTTCCTTCTTTACGCAAAGTGCCTCATCACGTAGTGAATAAATTTCTTCATACATCTTAATAAGATTCTCGATAAACTTATCATTTTAATCTTTAATTAAACCAAAAGTACATTATTCTCTTACATGACACTAATCCCCTTATCATTCAACTTAACCTTTCACAAAAGCTTTAAGATATCCTTATTCAACACAAATGAATCATGAAATGACTCCCAATAATCATTTTGAAGTTGATATTCTTCTTCTTTTGCTCATTATTCATCTTGTAACCCTTGAGACCAGACCACATAATCACCTTCTTTGGTTTCATACTCAATGGTAGACGAAAGAACACTATCCCCAACATTACTTGCTATAAATCTAGTAAAATAAAGTTCGTCTAATGAGTTACATAAGTTGTTGGATTTTAGTCATTATTTATTATAGTGGCATTCATGAATTTCTTATCTTTTCCCTTTCTTTTAAGGTTAGTATCAAACTCAAGTTCCTGATGACTAAACCCCAATCATTCAAAGAATCTCTCTAGTTGATTCTTAAACTCAATCCAATTCTTATTATTCCCATTATACTTCCAATCCATGTTTGCCTTGTCGATCTGAAATTTCTTCCCATAAGATTTGAAAAACTATCGAATTTAGAAAACTTTAAGAACTTCTTAGAAAAATTGGTTATCTCATTGGCAAAATTTTGCGAGATGTCAAAATTTAAGATGTTATCCTTTTAGGATTTAAGTGAAACTATCCTTCATTATAGGCTAACACATGTTGAACTAGTATGTTTAGATAAGAAATACCAATCCCTCCACCTTCCTAGCATCAACATTACCAAAAATATCTACGATTATGACTTTAGAGTTAAACCTTAGTGGAAACGACTTTAAGATATTACACTCAATTTTAGAATCAGAATTCCCCTCACCCATTTTTTAAAAAAATGAGTTCATAATTTCCAAAGTCTTAGCACAAAAATTTTTGAAGGAATCATTATCTTTCATGATAAAAACCTCAAACATTGTGATGAGTTAAAGTTTACACATTCAAATAGTGTTTATGTCTTTATGTACCCATGCCTCCTTAGATTTTATTGAATGTTATAATCCATTGAAATTCCTCAGGGTGACTACACTAAATATGTTATTTAGACCCTTAAAGTTTTTGTAAGCATCTTTTAGCTCCTCTTTCTACCATATAGACAAAGACTTAAAGACTCTCACATTATTCTCCTTGGTGGTTGATGACTCCACCCTCTCTTAACACATGACCACACATACTCACCATTAAATTTAAGATAAAATGCATGCTTGGCTTCCAATAGAGATAATTACTTCAATCAAACAAAGGTTTTCTAGTAAGTGAACTACCCTCCATCACAAAGTAATATTACCATCTACCCTTCCCAAAATGGATTTGTGAATCCATTCATAAGAATTAGAAAAGATAAATATCACATTATAGGATTTTAATTAACTATTCAATAATAATAGCAACGCGGGTAATATAAAACTATAGCAACTACCTACATAATATAAGACAACTCACTACTCAAGTCTGATTATGTTTATTTTAATATTAATTAAATAGCTTTCCATTATCTTATTCAATTCCAATTATCTTTCTCAATATTAATCATATTGTCGATGCAACACTGTTATAGCCAGTTTTCCTTTCTATTGGCCCTGTACATACTCATGGCACGCCTAATGTCTGAACTTATCAAATTCACAACATACCTATAGTTCTTCGGCCCAATTTTCATTGGTCCGCACATGTCATGATGTCCCCCACATATGACACATCATAATAAAAATTAAGCCTGGGTTCTGCAATCATCGTAATGTCCGACCCACACTAGACACTATATATACTCGTAACGCCAACATAAATCGTCAAAGTAGCCAAGATAGTGTGAGTCATACAATCATCGTAATGGCCAACCTACCCACACCCTCACATACATTGACGCACATCAATTCGTCTCTAATACCCATTTATTATCTTATGTATTAATTATCTTTTCATTATCAAGTTTTCATTGTTTATAATTAGCCCCCAAATATCATATGCACATCACAACTACAATCCATCCCTAGTTCCATACATACATATCAAGGAACTATAAATATCACCTAGTCCCTCACCTAAAAAGAATACCTCAAATATAATCATCACCTGGTCTCATGCCTAGGATAAAATAACATTATGACGTGATACCTAGTCCCGTACATAGGAAATACCCAAACGTACAAGTGAAAACTCCCTAGTCCCATACCTAGAAAGCGTCAACAATAATTAATAAGCCAACTCGCTAGTCTCATACCGGAAAATTAACATACTAATACGAGGGTGAAAGTATAACTACTTCCGCAAATCCCAACATCCCGACGATGTTTTTTTATTAACATATACTTTTTTTACATCAATTACATTATTGGTCCAACATTATAATTCTTCATTTCACCTTTATACAAGTCTAATTTCATGTGAAATAAATCAATTATATCATGTGACAAACAAGTTCTACAAAGTATCCTAACAAGTCGTCCAAATTAAATATTTCAATGCAAGTGATAATTAATCGAATTAAATTATAAACCGATTCAAACATACATATTAATAATTATCAGTAATAAATCAATACATTCTACATCATATTAATCATATATATGATTTTATACATTAACACATTATCGAATTACATATTTACTTAATATGTGATTCGTCCCAATAACCCAAAATAACAACGTAAAATCATCTAAGCATGTGGTATTTCAAGTATTAAAATCGATTTCAGAAGTTTATAAAAATATATTTATAATTAAGTTATCACTTTGTTCAATTAACTTGCTAATAGTATTAAGAAAATATTCATAATTATGGTTTATGCAAAATTTAAATCGAATAATACTTAAAGAGAACAATAGTGATATAATTTCTTGAAAATAAGTATTCTAAAAAATTGAGTGCTTCACTGCATTCATCTCGCGAAAGTAAGCAAGTTTTCTTTTATGGACTTCTTCAAAATATTAGTTTAAAGCCTTCCAAAATAAGTTTAACTTTTTGTTTAATCAAGGTTTAGAGTTAAAATTATGAATATGGTAGCTTTATGTCTTTGATTTGAGAAAACTGAGTATGTGCGCATGTTTTTTAAAAAGTCAAATGCCTTTTACATTAGAAGAGTGTAGGAAAAGAAAAGGAAAAATATATATATATATATATATATAAAAGCCCATCCTCCAAACAACTCTATTCCAAAATCTCAGCTCGTGATTCATTTTCAAAAAGCAAGCCTTCTTATTCAAGAAAAATGTAAAAAGTCTAAATAATCCGTAGTTTTAAACGAAATTACAAACTTACTAAATTATTGATTAAATACACTAAAGATTCATCAAATTCACCAAAAATCACAAAATTGAATTTAAATTAAATCAGTTTAGTTTAATTAAATTTCAATAAAAATAATCTTTTTAATTAATTCGTTTACTAAAATTAAGGTGTATTACAAATTTAGTTTGATCAATTATTGGGTTCAAATTCCTTGTCATGTGCGAATTCAATTTCATTGTTTTCCTTGTAATCATCAATTAATAAAATATAGAATAAATCAAAGAGAAATCAATTAGACGACGACTGTAGATGTATATGGATACCCGAATGGAAATGTTTTTATGTGTGACCTAATCTATCAATATGTACTATGAATAATGGATTTATAAAACTTTAGTTGACTTACAATTCTAGACTCTGCTCAATCAAGCCTTAACGGCTCATTAATCTTTAACATATTCAAAACAACTGTTGAAATCCACCAAAAATATCATTTAAATCCATTCGCCTTTATCTCCATTTATTTTTAACTGACCTCAACATAACTTTGGAATCCACAAGAGCTCTTCAATGTAATCCACCATCACGCATCCAATCATCCGTATATAATGGATTTTTGGTGTTTGTGTTCAAAAGATTATGGGTTTTAATTTTAGAAACAAAGATATATGAAAAATACATGAGAACAGTTTTCATTTTGAATCGCTTAAAAATTTCTTTTTAGATTGTAAAATAAAAGGAGTTAAAATAAAACACGAAAACTCGAAATGACACCATGATTGGAAAAAACCATATTCTAACAAGATCAACATTTCCTGCGTTCCTACCTCTGCATGAGATTCGTATATATTTTTTTGCATTCTCTCGTGTAAATACCTTGTTTAAAAGAGCTCTTATTTCATTTGAACAAAATCACAAATATCATTACACATTATCTGTATACTAGGGTGTACCCGTGCCGATGGCACGGCGATAAATTTATTCGCGTGATATTTATTCGTGCGATAAATTGTTTTTATGGTAACTATTTTTGTATATTTTTTATTTTTGATTATATTAATTACATACCACTTTTTAATTCAAGGTCGTTAAAACTTAACGTTCGACGGTTGTAAAAACGTTCTTAATGTTTCATAATAGTAATTAGGTTTGTCAAATAAGACCGGCGATAACATAATACAACACGAAAAAAATGATAACCTGACATGAATGACACAAAACTAATTCAAATTGGCATAAAATGACGTTTTAGAAAAAAATTGTAATAGAACTATTTTTTTAAAACTTTCTTTTTAATAAATATAAAAATTGATTTTCTATAAGACATTTTCTTTAGAAGTGACATTTTTAAAAATATTTTTTTGTTATAAAGTATCTTTTTATAAATAAAAACCCGTTTTATGAATATTTTTTTGGAAGACAACAGTTTTTTATAACTTCATTTTGAATTTAATTTCATAATTTTCAATAAAAAACAAACATTTTTACAAAAAATATTATTATCCATTTTTTTGTAAAGCAGTTTTTAATAACTTTTTATTAATTATATTTTATAAATAAAAACACTTCTTAAGAAACATTTTTTAACTTTTTTATAAAGCAGTTGTTAATAACTTTTTATAAAGTGTTTTGTAACATTATTAAACGTTTTGCGAAAATTATTAGAAGTGAAAATTTTAAAAAAAAGTTTTATTATATTTTTTTATGAAACAGTTGTATATATAAAAAAGACAGTGGCACGACGAAACTAAAAGTTTGTTGTTCTATATTATAAGTTGCTTATGTAACGAAGATAATGATTGAAATTAGTGTGAACCAAATATGACATACCCCAAACGCAATATATTGGTCTTTGCAAAGCGCAAATAGGGCCTGAAATTGTATATTGGTACCAGAAATCATACACATATAAAAAGTTGGAAGAAAAAATATATACTAACTACAAACAAAATAGAAAATATATACCTAAAAAAAAGGAAATAAACATATGAATGGTTTTCAGAAACATACACTTTCAAATGGTGAACATTTTCAAATTAAAGTATCAATCTTACACCATGCTTCTCGAGCCCCTCATTTACTAATTTTTTTATGGAAGTTGCATATTTTTGTTGTACTTTCACACAATATATCTGCAACAAATAAAATCATTTAACACCAAAACAAAAATTAAAGAATAAACATGTTTTGAAAAGCTGACTAAGTTCCCAAACAACTGCAAAAATTCAAAAAAAAAACAAAACGCCAAAGACAAACAGATCTAAGAAAATCACATGAAATCTTTAATGGTTTGAAAAAAAATCATTCTTCAACCCAAACAAAAATGCTCCATATGTTCTTAAACATGGATATGTACACCATACATGTCCCATCAAAAACTGTTACAAAATGAGTGCTACACCATAAATGAGTGCTACACCATAAAAAACACAACAGATCTTCAAAACCGCGAGCTACTACAACAGTTCCCCTGTTGGGAAGAAGATAATTACAAAAACTAAAGCCAAAACTAAAACTCAAAGCTGTCAATGTGTTGAGAGAATATCTATAAACCCATCAGTTTGTTGTTAATAGAAATCTAAACAAAATAAATAGAATGATTAAGAAATAAATGTAAATGGAAAAAAATAACAATAATGCTTTGAACCCATAAATCAAAGAAGTCAAGGTGTCCAGAGCTCACCGACATCATCACATCAGCGGCCAGAGCTCACCGCCAGAGATCACAACAACAGCGGACAGATCTTCAAAAACGCAATAGATATTCGACAGGAAAATTTACAATATAAAGAAGAAACAAAAGAAAATTATAATACAAAGACAAAACGCAACAGATATTCAAAAACACAACACATCTTCAAGACGCGAGCAACTCAGTGTTTGGCGCTGCTGAGAATAGATCTTCTTCTCCTCATGAAGTACTCCCATGGTTGTATGCTCTGTTTCAAAACAATAACGAACCCTAAAGTCAATGAGAAATCACAAAAAAAAACTTACCCGAGATATCACATTAGAAGAGTCACACAACTCGTAAAAATCAGACTAACATGTTCAGGTTGATCGCCTCCTCGGTCCAAGTTCATATTACGAAAGTCGTAAATGGAGCTGTAGAGCAACTGCCTCGTTTACCTCCCTCGTTTTTCCCCTTTGTTTGCTTCTTCACTAAGCACTCACAGAATAAAAAGGGAAAAAAATGGGTCTGATGAGAAGGCTGTACTGGGTAAAAGAAAGTGATGCTCGAGCAGAGTTAGAGAGAGACGGGATAAGGAGGTGAAAACTCTACTTTTCTTGAAGCCTTGTGCACTTTTCTTGAGCCTTGAGCTTCGTGCGTCTGACCATGATCTTTTGAGATCAAAATTACCACCGTAGCAGTATGGGAGTAATCTCAACCCTTTGTTTGATGCAAACTTGAGATTTAATCTGAGCCACCAGTTGATAAAGATCAAATTCATGAGATTTAATCTCAACCGTTAGATGTATATGGATACCCGAATGGAAATGTTTTTATGTGTGACCTAATCTATCAATATGTACTATGAATAATGGATTTATAAAACTTTAGTTGACTTACAATTCTAGACTCTGCTCAATCAAGCCTTAACGGCTCATTAATCTTTAACATATTCAAAACAACTGTTGAAATCCACCAAAAATATCATTTCAATCCATTCGCCTTTATCTCCATTTATTTTTAACTGACCTCAACACAACTTTGGAATCCACCAGAGCTCTTCAATGTAATCCACCATCACGCATCCAATCATACGTATATAATGGATTTTTGGTGTTTGTGTTCAAAAGATTATGGGTTTTAATTTTAGAAACAAAGATATATGAAAAATACATGAGAACAGTTTTCATTTTGATTCGCTTAAAAATTTCTTTTTAGATTGTAAAATAAAAGGAGTTTAAATAAAACACGAAAACTCGAAATGACACCATGATTGGAAAAAACCATATTCTAACAAGATCAATATTTCCTGCGTTCCTACCTCTGCATGAGATTCGTATATATTTTTTTGCATTCTCTCGTGTAAATACCTTGTTTAAAAGAGATCTTATTTCATTTGAACAAAATCACTAATATCATTACACATTATCTGTATATTGGCCATAAATTTTAATATAGATGTAAGAATAATGCATAATATTTGTGTTGAAAAGAAAAATCATAGATATAAGAACTTATGTTTTAAAATTTATAAATTCAAAAATATGATTTTCTAAACTCACCTTATGAGTTTTTTTAAATAGGTTTTACAAATTGAAACCCTTCCATAACGAAGTTCAATGTTTCCTAAAATATTTTTCGATTAAAAAAAGTTTTAACGGGCACTTTAAAGGATGAAGAATATTTGTTTAGGTTTATGAAGCCATTATTTGGTGGAATGCGAGAGGTGACATAAGAACTAATATGATAAGCTTGTCTAAAACATGTGACCGGTTTTAAATAAGTGACGCAACTCTAACACAATCTAATACTCTTATTTAAAAATGGTGTCTTTGAAAGTGGTTGTACCACATGTCCATAAGATCTACATTGGATCATTTAATTGTTACTCCAACAGTTTTATCTCTCTCTCTCTCTCTCTCTCTCTCTCACACATTTGAATCAACATTTCCACTATGTGTATCATCATGACCAAAACCTCCAGAACACGACCACCCAAATTTGTACCTTCTATCATATTCGTGTTTAGAACATTATTTAAGCTTATTATAAGCAAGTTTATTACCAAGCCCATATGTATATTGTTCTTCTTCCAAAGTAGAATTTGTTTAGTTTTTATTAGTTTTTGTTTTGAAATTTATATTCTGATGTAGGGGGCATTCTTCTAATATACTAAAGGGGTTAAAAAAATTGGTGTTACATCTATATAAATATAACTACATGTTGTTTGTAAAAAATTCCATTATTGCCTTGGGTTTCTTCAATTTGGATCCATGATTTTCCAAGTTTTTTAACATGTTCATGAACCACTTGAGGATTGTAAAATTATGTGATAAGATTTAAATTATTTCTAGGTTGCATTATTGTATGAATTGTTATGATTTAAGTTGTTGTGAATTTATGTTTTCTTGATTGGTTGGTGATGTTCAACTTCAGGTTAGCGTTTCGTAATTGGGATTTCAAAAGTTTCTGAAAGAGCGCGTGCGCGCGTGTGTGTATTGTTTTCAACATTATTCATTCAATTCTAAATCAACTATACTTCTGAAGGTAAGATGTATCGGTTTGGATAAAATTGGGACTCAAAATGGGATTAGTATGTTTAAGATTTTAAATTGAGCTTCAATGTTTTGATGTTGGGATTTCAACACTCGGGAATTCCAATTTAAGTTTGTGTTGTTAGTCTCTATCTCCCATTGATACTTGGTAATTTGCAAGAGTTATGGATTTTTAGCGGGCATGCTTGAGATTCTTTCACTTTTGATTTTATTTTGCTTGTAACCCTCATTTTCTTTTATGGTGCTTGCTATAGATTTTGTCAAAATAGATTCATGTTATTTATCAAATTTTTTAATGGTGGTGCTGGAGTGTTATGATCTAAAAAACTAAACAATTTGTCTTTACGTATTTTTTTTCCTTTTTTAGTTACATTGGTAACCTATTGTGCTGCCAAAGTTAGCGGTGTTGGAGGAAGTATCATAAGGGTTGTGGTGGATCCTTTCATGGAAGGGTAAGAGGATTTTTATTTTTTATTTTTGATAATGTTTGTTACTGTTGCAACAATGTAATTTCAATGTGTGTATTTTCATTTAACTTTATAGATTAAGTCTTACTGTTCTCATATCATTTGTCAATTGTCTATCTATAAAATTTTCAATTGTTTAGTTCCTTATTAAGTTAATGTGTGTATATATTGCATGATCAAACGTCATACATAATATAAAAATCACAGTTTTTTACTTGAGATGTTGCATATGCTAAATATATCACAATTTCTTTAGAATTGTAAGGTGCAAAGACTGTCCCAAGTTCTGATTTTATTCATTGATGGATTGAAGTACTAATTATATTTATTATGATAGAGTTATATTTGATTTTAATTGTATATGATTTATGTAAATTTACGATTGCATTAACTTTGTTAATAATGTCATCCTTTTGATTGATATAGTTTTCCATATGATTCTCCTATTTTTTAATATAAAAAGTCAGCTTTTCATTCAAATTCATTACTATTGTGAAAAGAAAGATTGTTTTCCCCCATTTTAGTTCAAAATGGAAATCATTGCAGATAGATGAATATACATTCTTTTAGTAACATTTGTTATGATGTTATTTTGTGTTGATTGTTGAAATTTTCTATTATTTTCAGTTGTATACAATTTCCCCCCATTTACTTTGTGTATGTTGATCCGTTGAATTAATCATGAAAGTACAAACTACGACATTGTTTCTAAAAATTGGTCTCTTGAGAAATGTATTGTTTTTTGCTCATATTTTTACGTTGGAAAGAATGCTCTATATTTTAAAAAATGAACTTTTTTGCTAATCATTATTGTTTTTTTCCAGAACTAAACTTCTTACATATCTTAAAAGAGGGTTTTAAGCTTATAATTCTTAATTGGTGGTTCAATTCATGTCTATAGTTAGGTTTATATAGAAAGGGATTGATTTCTCTTTTCAGGGAAAGGAAAGAAGGTTGATTTTTTGTCATGTGTGTGATTGTATGTAGTCAATATGTAAGTGGACTCTACCCTCACTATATGTTATTTTTCACACATAATTTAAGATTATATTATTGCAGAGTGTTTTTTTAATGTTGATATAAATGAATACTTAAGAGTAAGCCCCCTCCCACATATTATATTTGTTTTGACTTTCAATGTTACCTTTTAATTTGCGTAACAATTTTTTATTTTGGATTTCTCCTTTTCTCATCTATATGTATCTCAATGACTTTTTTTTATAACTCTAACCTTAGTTATTCTTAGCTATATTTAATACTATTTTTAAGCTAAAGAGTTGCAGACTTGATTTTTTTCCTTTGTTGTATTAATATTTCTTTTTTATTTGATTAATTTTATAGGTAAAGGTGAAGTAGCAAACTTTGATGGAGTTCATTATTCAATAAATTATAAAAAAACATGAGTAGCTGCTAAATTAGGGGTTGTTGACATCATTTTATATTTTAACAACCCCCATTTGCTCATGTAAAGGCTCCCAGGTATGATATGCCGAAAATGGGACTTGTCTATCAATTAATACCATTCTCAGCACAACGTAATATAAATATTGTTATTTAAAAAGGCCGATACTTTAAGCTTTATGAATATCTCACTGACAATAATTTAACTCAAATCAACACCAACTAAATAAGAAATCCAACAGTAAGTAAATATCACAACTCCAACGTAGTGTAAATAAATAAATAAATCTCGGGCTTATGCCCTTACAAATTTTTCCAAATGAAATAACTAAGACTGAAAAAACACCTAAACTAGAGCCAATAATCTGGAGGGCTGCTAAGCACAAGAGATCACAAGGCTAGTACAACAACAATACGGTTATCCCTGTCTAGAAATAACTAGGGAAAAAATATTTAGCTTTAGGTCAGAGTCAAAAGTGTGCAAGAATTAACTTAATTAGTTTATGATGCAATAGTACAGTCGATGCAAAATAAATATTCTCCCTTCGTCACTCACATGCGTTTAACACCTCACCCCCTTATCTAAATGTGATATTATTCGCATCCCAATAAATCCCAATAAATCCCAAATAATAACTATTATAACGCCTCAAATTAATAATAATAACTAAATGATTTAATTGTACCGACTACATTTTTATTAACACCCGTAATATCCCAGTCTCATAATTTTCACGTAAATGACATAAACATCTAATGTCATTTACGTCCACATTCTTAGACATTTCAGTTTATCTCATATAAAGTCCGGGTAATTACACTAAATCGAGTATCTAACGCTTCCCAAAACGCGTCCCAAATATTTTTTATTTCATATATAAATGTTTATTTCGATTAAAACTTTTACTCGCTTAAATTTTAAATCCTCCCAATTAAATTTATTCTCAAAATAAATCCACAATCATTAAATTCATTTATGTCATAATATTTTATTCTAAAAATTATGGGACATTACATTCTTCCCTTATAACAAAATTCCGTCCTCGAAATTCGCTAAAGCCCAACCTTATGTTTTAATCTGCATCGTTAACCTAAGCTTTACACCTAATTAGTCTATAATTATATCCCACATGGTAAAAGAAAAGTCTCACACATAGCCTATCATAACATCATCGAGGTGTCCATATATATTCCACATTATATGTACACACACATAACACTAACAAAGATGGATTACACATATACATCTAATTGTATCATTCATACCAAGCATATCCATACACTAAATATATCACCATATTGTGACACCCCGCCTAATTAAATACAGGGTGATCAGTCCTTTATTAAATTAAAATCAACGTGAACGGTTGGTTCATTCTCAGCATCACTGTCGCAAAATAAATATTTCTAATTTAAACACCCTAAATATCAAAACAATTTAAAATCTTATTTTTACTTTATTAAATTCCGATATGAAAACGTTTTAATAAACAACAGTTTAAGAATCATATATATACTAAGGATAGAAATTAAAACACCAGAATTAAACCATCTAGATAAACCAAACCAAATTTAAGAACCATAAATGAAATCATCCTAACAATAGTTAACTCTCAACAAGTACTGAATAGTGGAAATATAAATAAACATGAATCTCTGACAAATCCAAACGGAATAGGAAAATGGGCGACACATGCCCTAACTAAGTAGAACTAAAACAACACTACACCAAATCCTGCGAATGGTCATGCCCAGTGGGTCACGGCCCAAGTCCGCGACCAGTTGGTCGCGGACTTGGGCTGTGACCCTCTCAATATTTGGCGTGACCATATTTATTATCACACTAAATTATCGACGCTCAAAAAGTGGTCACGGACCAAGTCCGTGACCACAGTGGTAGCGGACTTGGGCTGTGACCAGGTCATGACCATCTTGGCGCCAAAATCGCGCCAAAATTCCCTCCAAGCTTGGTCGCGGGTGGGTCACGGCCCAAGTCTGTGACCCATGGCATGAGGAAGAAGATAGTACACACATTTAGGATCACGGATAAAGGCCATGACCATTTCTGGGTGTGGGTCACGGCTATGGGCCGTGACCACACCTCATTCAAGCACTAGGATGGATGAAAAAGGGTACCATTTCTTGGTATGGGTCACGGCTATGGGCCGTGACGATCCCTCATTTGAGCATCAGCAGGTCACACATGTTATCCCTTATGGTGGTCGCGGATGGGGGTCACGGCTCTAAGCCGTGACCATTCAGCAGATGGAGAACTAATGGGTTGCGATGGTGGGTCACGGCTTTAGTCCGTGACTAGATATAGCCATTAAAAAAAAGCCGCTTATCTCAGTCCCATTTCCTATTTGGGTGTTTGCGATTTCGTCAAAGGGGGTTTGGGGCGATTTTTACGATTTGATTTCTTTGCTAAGATTTTTGAAAGGTATGTGTGTATATGTGTGTGTTCATTTCAATTTGATGATTTGTGGGAGCTGTGTGCATTTCGATTTGATGAGTTTTGAAAGGTATGCGTGTATTTGTGCTAGCATAAGTCGTCACCCCCCAAAACTGATTGTAGGCCATTGAAAATCAATTTCTATTTGGGTTATTATTCTTGTTTGTATGTGTGTTTATGTATAAATTTATGTTTATATATGTGTGTATGCATATATTTACGTGTATATGTGTGTTTATGTATGTAACTATGAACAAATAAATTATTTTTTATGCCAATAAACCCTAGATTGTATGAGTGTGTATGTATAGATTGTATGTGTGTGTGTGTATAGATTTATGGAAAAAATAATATTAGGGTTTAGAAAACCCTAGATTGTATGTGTGTGTATGTATAGATTATGTCAATAAATTGTAGATTGTATGTATGTGTATGTATAAATTATGTCAATAAACCCTAGATTGTATGTGTGTGTATTTTTTTGACAAAATATTATTCAAAACCCTAGACATTATATTTTTTTTGACAAAATATAATTAAATGGAATTTTAATAAGTAAAAAAAATTACATCCACCTTGTTGTGGGTTATATGCATGTCATCATATTATATTGGGGGTTATATGCATGTTGTGATTTTTTTTGACAGAATATAATTAAATGAATTATTTTTGACATACTAGTCGCAAACACGTGTGCACATTATTATAGTGAGATATTGTTGGCTTGGTTGTTGGATACTATGTTGGATTTATTGAATTGATACTAGTGTCGATAAGTGTACATGTTATTAAATTTGTTGGGTGTGTTCTTGATTTGCCTATAAAAAGTATATCACTTATCTTGCGATTAATGTGCATTTTTTGACGTTTACGTCAAGATATTAGGAGGCTACAACTTGACATGGAACAAAGGCAACTTGATTCCGTTCATTCATATTTTAACTTGACATGTATACCATAATTCTGTTGATTTTATACCGTTATATTTTAGTTTGAGATTTGTTGTGATCAACTTGATTGGATATGTATTTTAAAGCCTTAAAATGGCGGCGTAATAATCACAACTACATTGATATTATAGGCACCAGGTTGATATTATACATTTTTGTTCTCCTTTGCCTTTGTGTACTTTTCTTTACATATTATAGGCAGCAGGTTGCTCATGTTCGTTCGAATTGCGATGTTAAAATGGGGGAATAAATCTGCGTCATATGTAAATCTACGACATATTATAGGCAGCATATCTAATTCTTCAGTGGTTTTGTGAGGTACTTTCTTTAATTTTACATACCCCTTCTTCATAACACATTGTTTACGTATTGCAGATCTAACCAATTAGATACCAGTTCTTCATTACATACCAGTTCTTCATTACACACCAGGTACTCTTTACTTTAACTAAAGTAGTTATATAATTGATATACATTATCTATTAAATATTTTAGATGATAGAAGGAGTACGGGATAATTCTTGGTTTTGTTTGGTTTGGTTGTTGGATAATTATTGGTTGTTGGCTTGTTGTCGGATAGTATGTTAGAAGGAGTATCAGATAATTAGAACGAATACGGGATAATTATGAGGACTTAAGCTTAAAAACAAGGCGTTAGAGGGTGAAAACTCGAAACAGCCCCCGTACAGTCCCGTGAGAGGAACCAACACCTCTCACGGGACTTCCGGTTTGAGAATACGACGATAATTTGAAAATATGAGGACTTAAGCTAGAAAACATTGTGTTAGTGGGTGAAAAGACGAAATAACCCCCAAACGGCCCTGTGAATGGAACCAAAACCTCGCACGGGACCAATGTAACTCGTAGAAACTGATCACGCGATCAAGGGACCCCCAGTTTGAGAATACGAAGATAATTTCAATGTTTCTGGACTCGGGCTTAAAAACATAGCGTTAGAGGGTGAAAAGCTAAAATAGCCCCCGAACAGCCCTCTGAGTAGCCCCAACAGCTCGCACGGGACCAATGTAACTCATAAGAACTTACCGCGCAATCACGCGACCCCCAGTTTGAGAATACGATGAATATTTGCATATTTTTAGACTTAGGCTTAAAAACAAGGCGTTAGTGGGTGAAAACCCGAAACAACCCCCGAACGGCCCCGTGAGTGCACCAACACCTCGCACGGGACCAATGTAACTCATAGGAACTGATCACGCAACCATGGGACTCCCAGTTTGAGAATATGACAGTAATTTGAATATTTCTAGACTTAGGCTTAAAAACATAGCGTTAATGGGTGAAAACTCGAAACAGCCCCCCTACGACCCCTTAAGAGGCACTAACACTACTTACGGGACCAATGTAACTCGTAGGAACTGATCGCGCAATCACGGGACTCTCGGTTTGAGAATACAACGATAATTTGAAAATATGAGGACTTAAGCTTAAAAATAAGGCGTTAGAGGGGGAAAACATGAAATAGCCCCCGCACGGTCCCGTAAGAGGCACTAACACCGCTCACGGGACCAATATAACACGTACGAACTGACCGCGCGATCACGGGACTCCCGGTTTGAGAATACGACAATAATTTAAAAATACGAGGACTTAAGCTTGACAATAAGGCATTAGAGGGTGAAAAACGGTTAATCCCTTCTTTACTTCCCATTTTCGCTAAGAAGTCCGCCACCTGGTTGCCTTCTCTCTATATATGGAAGTTCCTGACTCCTAGACCACTTCCATTTGTAGGCCTTGTAATGTCCTCCCATTTACACCATCGATGCCTATTATCCCCATAATTTGAACTCTTAAAAAAACTTTGCCATTAGATTATGCATCCTTTCAATGACAACTTTAGGAGGGGACAAAGAAGATATTAGATTATGCATAAGTTTTATATACACGCACATAGTTGAGTAAAGTATATATCTTAACCAATAACCCAATTACACAATGCATTCCCCGATAATAAGTCATGACCAACTATAAAACTTTATTTGAATGGCAATCCGTAACGTTATTTTCAATAAACACACACAAACTGGATAGATACCAGATAAACATACCGCACACACCAAGCTAAATTTTTTAATGAAAAAAGCATCTTCAAAGATTAAAAATATTCTAAATCCTCGAAGTTCCATCCAATTCTACATAAGTTAGAGTAAACTAAACATAAAACAGAAGGATAACAATGGTAGCAGACAAAAGAAGTGACGGATGAAAGTATAACTTAAACTAAGCGTGGTAAAAACATCTTTACATAAATGTGCATACGTTTCAAAATAAGGTAGTACTTAAAATCAAACTGAAAACCAACAGCAATGTGAAATAATCTCCAAAAATGAAGAATCCTGAATCCAAATACGCTGGAATTTGAAGGCCTTATGGATAAGATCAACTATAATGGTAATATGTATTATCAGTGGACTGTGATCAAATCAACTTTTGTTAAGATGATGAACAACTTCTGTGATCAGAACTAATATTAAGTGAAAATATTTTCACTTAATAAGGACCATAGATCAACCACTAAATCTAGTCAATAAAGGAGAAAATTTATTAGTTATATACCAGTAATTTGTGTATGCAACTATATACCAAAACCCCCAAAATGCAGAACATTTAATCAATTAGGAAGCTATGCGGACCACTAATGGATCGATTCAGTTAGGCAGTTAGGTAGAACATAACACACTTGCACATAACTGATGCCAATATAGCAGCTATATATGGCTATATAGCAGCTATATATGGCCATATATAACAGCTATATATGCCCATATATAGCAGCTATATAAAGCAGCTATATATAGCAGCTATATATGTCTATATAGCAGCTATATATGCCCATATATAGCATCTATATATGAGCCTATATAACTGCTATATATGGACATATATAACAATTATATAGGATCATATATAGCTGTTATATAGATTAAAAACAAGACAAAGAGGGAGAAACCACTAAACAGCCCCCGTAGGGTCCCGTGAGAGGCACCGACACCTTTAACGAGACCAATGTAACATGTGGGAACTGACCGCACGATAATGGGACTCCCGATTTTAAATTACGACGATAATTTAAAAATATGAGGACTTAAGCTTGAAAACAAGGCGTTAGTGGGTGAAAACCCAAAATAGCCCCCAAACGGCCCCATGGGAGGCACCAACACCTCCCACGGGACTAATGTGACTCATAGGAACTGACCCCACAGCCGCGGGTCTCTCAGTTTGAGAGTACGACGATAATTTGCATATTTCTAGACTTAGGCTTAAAAGCATGACGTTAGAGGGTGAAAACTCGAAACAGCCCCCGAACGGACCCGTGGGTGGCACCAACACCTCCCACGGGACCAATGTAACTCATAGGAACTGACCCCGCAGCCGCAGGACTCCCGATTTGAGAGTACAACGGTAATTTGCATATTTCTAGACTTAAGCAAAACATGGCGTTAGAGGGTGAAAACTCAAAATATCCCCCGAACAGCCTTGTGGGTGGTGCCAACCCTCCCACGGGACCAATGTAACTCGTAGGAACTAACCCCAGAACCGCAGGACTCCCGGTTTGAGAATTCGATAATAATTTGCATATTTCTAGACTTAAACTTAAAAATATGGCGTTAGAGGGTGAAAACTCGAAACAGCCCTCTAACGGTCCCGTGGGTGGCGCCAAAACCTCCCACGGGACCAATGTAACTCGTAGGAACTGACCCCGTAGCCGCGGGACTCCCGATTTGAGAATACGACGATAATTTGCATATTTATAGACTTAGGCTTAAAAATATGGTGTTAGAGGGTGAGAACTAGAAACAACCCCCGAACGTCCTCGTGGGTGGCACCAACACCTCCCACGGGACCAATGTAACTCGTAGGAACTGACCCCGCAGCCGCGGGACTCCCGGTTTGAGAATACGATGGTAATTTGCACATTTCTAGACTTAAGCAAAACATGGCGTTTGAGGGTGAAAACTCGAAACAGCCCCGAACGGCCCCGTGGGTGGTACCAACACCTCCCACGGGACCAATGTAACTCGTAGGAACTGACCCTGCAGCCGTGGGACTCCCGGTTTGAGAATACGACGATAATTTGCATATTTTTAGACTTAGGCTTAAAAACTTGGCGTTAGAGGGTGAGAACTCGAAACAGCCCTCTAACAGCATCGTGGGTGGCACCAACACCTTCCACGGGACCAATGTAACTCGTAGGAACTAACCCCACAGCCGCGGGTCTCCCGACTTGAGAATACGACGGTAATTTGTATATTTCTGGACTTAGGCTTAAAAACATGATGTTAGAGGGTGAAAACTCGAAACAGCCCCCGAACGAAGGTGTTGGTGGCACCAACACCTCTCACGGGACTAATGTAACTCGTAGGAACTGACCCCACAATCGCGGGTCTCCCGGTTTGAGAATACGACGATAATTTGCATATTGCTAGACTTATGCTTAAAAATATGACGTTGAAGGGTGAAAACTCGAAACATCCCCCAAACGGCCCTGTGGGTGGCACCAACACCTCCCATGGGACCAATGTAACTCGTAAGAACTGACCTCGCAGCCGTGGGTATCCCAGTTTGAGAGTATGACGGTAATTTGCATATTTCTAGACTTAAGCAAAAAATGGCGTTAGAGGGTGAAAACTCGAAACAACCCCCGAACGGCCTCGTGGGTGGCACCAACACCTCCCACGGGACCAATGTAACTCGTAGGAACTGACCCCATAGCCGCGGGACTCCCAGTTTGAGAATACGGCAATAATTTACATATTTCTTGACTTAAGGCTTAAAAACATGGCGTTAGAGGGTGAAAACTCGAAAAAGCCCTCTAACGGCCCCGTGGGTGGCACCAACACCTCCCACGGGACCAATGTAACTCGTAGGAACTGATCACGCAACCATGGGACTCCCAGTTTGAGAATATGACAGTAATTTGAATATTTCTACTTGGTTACTGATAATTTTAACTCATATATGCAATTTTTCAGCTTGATTAATTTTTTTGTAAAACTACTTGGTTACTGATATTTTTTTTATGTATCCTATCATTTGTAGGATTTTTGCACGCGGAACAAACAAAGGAGGCAATGATCTATAGCATGAAGATTGTTTATAGGTTGTGGACATTCAGGATTTTGTTTTTTGTGTTACAGCCGTGCGGGCTTTTATTGTTTAGTTTTATAGCCGTGCGGGCTTTTATAATTTGGTTGTTGAATTTTATGTCCGTGCGGTCTTAATAATAAGCAGGTTTTACATTTACAGGTTTTAGAATGTCAAGAAAATAGAAGAAACTCTGCCCAATTTTTTTTTGGTCTGTGAATTATTAAGACGTGTAATATTTATAAATTTGTATATATATTTGTTTATTAACAACGTTCTTGATAATTTGTGATTTTTTTTATTGTTTTGCCAATAATAAATATTTGTTATACCTCGTACACGTCCAACGTTACACATAGCAATCGACGGTGCACTCACAGGACCCCCAATTTTAGGATTGGACCAAAAAAATATATATATTTTTTAAAATTATAGTTAAATATGGTCATGGACTTTGTCCATGACCATTTTGATTTTTTTCGTCGCGCATAAAAATGGTCGCGGCCAAAGTTCGCGACCATTTTTATTTTATTTTTTTTGTCACGGTTGTGGGTCGCGGACTTTGGCCGCGATCAATTTGTCACGGTTGTGGGTCACGGATGAGGGCCGCGACCAATTTTTTTTTTAATTTTTTTGTCACGGTCGCGGACTTTGGCCGCGACCGATTTGTCACGGTGGTGGGTCACGGATGAGGGCAGCGACCAATTTTTTTTATTTTTTTTGTCACGGACGTGGGCCGCGGACTTTGGCCGCGGCCAATTTGTCACGGTTATGGGTCACGGATGAAGGCCGCGACCAATTTTTCACGGTTGTGGGTCACGGATGAGGGCCGTGACCCGTCACGGTATGGGTCATGACCTAAGTCCGCGACCATCTTTCGTGACCCCTCTCGGCCGTGACCATTTTTTGGTCACGGACTTGGGCCGTGACCCACAAAAATGGACGAAAATGGTCACGCCAAAAATGATCACGGCCCAAGTCCGCGACCCACAGCTTTGGTCAGGGATTTTGGCCGTGACCAATCGCCAGTTTTGGTGTAGTGCAAGAACATAGTCAATGACGAGGTCATCTAGAGTAAGCTGCAGCACGTCCAGTCCAAAGAATCTATGCATAACGCCCCTGTGGCTGGGCACCTGTAATATATACATATATATACAAGAGAGAGAAAGAAATGACTAAAACGGGTCAGATCCCGAGTGTAAAATAGTTTAAAAATAGCTTGACAAGTATTTAAATTGGTTACCGACTAATGTGACAACCATGTTAGTATGCGACACTCTCTTGAGAATTCTCACCTCTCATCTAAGGTGCACGCCTACCGTACTACTGATCTCATAAGTCTATATAACTTATTTTCCATAAAGTTTTATCCCGAGAAGTACTAAGGCCATGATATTTAGTTTTAGAAAATTAATCTCTTCCATTTTCTTACGTTACTTAGAACCACTCAGCACCGTTACAAAATTCACGAACACTTGTTATAAAGATGGAGCATTTATTCATTACTTAACTACTTATACGCACAGTAGAAAGTTTCCATATATAAGTATATATATATATCAATCACTCATATAATATATATATATATATATATATATATATATATATATATATATATATATATATATATATATATATATATATATATATATATATATATATCATAAATCTATGGTGCTATCATACTCTGCTATCAAGTCCCCATATCACTCGTACTAAGGGAAATACTAGTTCGGAATCACTCTCGAACTGTATTAACACAATACACACAAAATGGAGGCGAAGCAAAGTTTCAAGTCACTAATAGGTTAGCACATACCCCTCATGTCTCTTAGGACCGTCTGACTATCATTTTCAGATAGCCTATACCAAGGAATTCTATATTTCTATGGTAGAAATCAATATCCCCCATAAAGGTCCCATCAAGATAAGACTGTCCCGGTGCAGCAACCTCCATGATAGCAAGTAGCGCGGGTATGATTATTCACAAACATAATACTTAATATATGTAGTCACACAGTCATATATATAGATATTCACATTTTCCAAATTAGGTTCGCCCACGACGTATAATTATTATTATCCATTCTTAGCACAAATTTTACTCAATTATCTCGCATAACGGATTCATCTATTTTATTCTCATTTATAATTTATTTCATACTTACTTCTCATCTCTCAAAGTATTCTCTCTCACTAATTATAATTTCAATAGGTATACCCTCACTAATCTTCTGGTCTAAATTTTTCACGAGTCTCAATTCTTTAGTGAACATACACACAATTTCTAATGTATGAATAACTCCCCATTAACCCACAATTTTATCCCATATTAATTTTCACTCAACGGAGTCTACTTGGACCCTACTGGTCCTCTTTCTAACCCATTATACTATATAAATAATAATCAAGGGTTCCTACGTATTTTAACCGGATTAAACAATAAGGAAAAAATATGAAGTTTTCCGGGAGGGATCAATCGATCAAGGAAATGGTCGATCGATAGATTCTCTTGGTTGATCGATCGATCAAGCAGTTCTTGCACAGAATCTGCAAATTGAACCTACGAGTTTCATCCAAAAATTTTCTCCAAAACACCATTGATGATCCCCAAACTCGCAAACAAGATTACTAACAGTCATATATACCTATATACATGATTTCCTACGTGAAACATGTCCAAATTCATCAAAGGTATTAAATTAATGGGGTAAATTAACATAATTATCAAGAGCCCTAATTTTTCATGAAACTTCCATTCATCAAATTCTTTTTCCAGATTTCTTACTTCTAAAGCCATATAATTTCGTGGATAATCCTCTACATATGATTGAGATGTCCAGAATATATCTACTTCCTCTACAACATATGATTTAAACTCCCTAAGTTATCAAATTCTTCCATAAAACATGTTCTTAACAATCCTAAACTAACATGGGTGAAACATTAACTAAAAACAAAGCAAGATAGATACTTGCTTGGAATTCAAGGGTCTGATTTGTTGAAAAAAAAGATATGGTTGCGTTCCTCGCCGTGCGATCTACGTTTTGGTGGTGGCGGCGGTGCAATTGAGTGAGTTCTTAAACTTGGGTTGTTTGGAAAGCTTCCTACCTTCTTCTCTAATGGTCGTTCTTAGGTTTTGTGATTGATAATCCTAGAAGACATCTCCTAATGGCTGATATATTTTAGGAAATTTCGTGGGATTAATTACCCAAAAATATAAAATGTTTATAAAACCCTCTCGGGAAGTCAATTAGGCCTAAAAACGCCCCGAGACCCAAACTAAACCCCCGGGCACGCTTTCATAACTATCTCGACCCTTCTGGGCACTTTGTCTCACTCGAAACGACCATACGGACGACTTATAATTTATTCACATTTATAATAATAATTTAGTCTCAACACGACAGAGGCGTGTCCTGACTTAAATTTCCATAATTGCCATTTTATTCACTCGTGAAAATTTTAATAAAATCAATATTACATATTACTTTACTCATCTAGTAATATTCAACAAATTCCCAATAATTACTAACTCACGTCACACTAGTAAATATTAAAAATAAATGTTCGGATTAATATTAAATTAATATCTCAAATTAAATTTAATAAATCCTCAAATTTAAAATCCATAAAAATACGGGGTATTACACTTCCCCCCAATAACTGAATTTCGTCCTGAAATTCTAAAAATAAGGCATACCTGGTAAAAATAGATCTGGATATTTTTTGTGCATATCTGCCTTGCACTCCTAAGTGGATTCCTCCACATTATGATGTTCCCACTGGACCTGTACAAGTGGAACTACCTTCGACCTCAATTTCCTCTCGCTATGGTCTAGAATATCCACTGGTCTCTCCTCATAAGATTTTTCGAGTTGTAGGTCAACCTCCTCTATCGCGATGTGAGTGTGGGCCATATAATCCCAACGATATCATCTTACGACATGTGGAATACATCATGAATACGGTGCAAGTGCTCTAGAAATCCCAATCTATATGTTACCGGACCAATCCTCTCAATAATGGGAAATGGGCCCACGTACCTCGGAGCTTTCCCTTCTTCCCGAACCTCATTACTCCTTTCATAGGAGATACACGCAGTAATACTTGGTCCCCCACGCTAAACTCTCGAAAGGACCGCTTCGCATCGACGTAGCTGTTCTGTCGGTCCTGGGCTACCCGAATGTGACTACTGATAAGCTCAATCCTAGATGAAGTCTCCTGAATCACCTCTGGTCCGACAAGCTTGTTGTCACCCACCTCTAGCCAATAAGTGGGAGAATGACAAGGCCTGCCATACAATACCTCAAATGGGGCCATGTCGATCGTGAACTGATAGGAACTATTATAAGCAAACTCCACCAGTGGAAGATAAGGCTCCCAAATTCCTCCAAAATCAAGAACACACATGAGTAGCATATCCTCCTGCATCTGATTGGTACGCTCTGTTTGTCTATATGTCTGTGGGTGGTAAGTTGAACTCAATCTCAACTCTGTACCCATGGCCTACTGAAAGCTCTCCCAAAAGCACGACACGAAAATCTTATCTCTATCAGACCCAATATCCAAGGGCACCCCATGTTGCCTAATGATCTCGGCTATGAATAACTGTGCATACTGGCCCATGGTGTAGTCTGTCCGTACTGGCAGAAAATGGGCTACCTTGGTCAACCAATCCACCATAACCCATATGGAATCGTCACTCCGCTGTGATGTAAGCAACCCAGTAATGAAGTCCATGGAAATACTTTCCCATTTCCACGTAGGTATCTCCAACGGCTGAAGTAACCTTGGCGATCTCTATTGGTCTACCTTTACCATATGATAGGTAGAACATTTGGATACGAACTCAGTAATGTCCTTCTTTATCCCACTCTAATAGTACTATCGCCTCATATCCTGGTACATATTATCCCCTCCGGGATGTACCGTAAATCTAGACCCATGCAACTGTGTCATCACTGCATGACGTAAGTCTTCTCCTTTTGGGACCACCAATCTCCCATTAAATCTCAAACCCCCATCAGAGCTCACTGAATAGGATTCAACACCCACAACTGACAGCTGTACAATCTTCTTTGGGAAAAATGTATCCGCTGCCTGTGCCTGTACTACCCTCGTGACAATCTCGGGTGTGACTGACATAACCTATATAAAGAAAAGGGTTGTCGCATCCTGGTGACCCAATTCTTTCCACTTCGCTCTCCCTACTTCCGCTACATCGTCCTCCGGTCTATGGCTTAAAGCATCAGTAATTACGTTAGCCTTCCCCGGATGGTACTGCATCTCGAACTGGTAGTCTTTCACAAACTCCAACCATCTGCGCTGACGCATGTTCAACTCTCGCTGAGTGAACAAGTACTACTGTGACTTATGGTTTGTGAACAAGAGGAACTTTTCCCCCAATAAATAATGTTTCCAAATCCGTAATGCAAATACGACCGCTGCTAATTCCAGTTTGTGGGTGGGTAATTCCTTTCGTGAGGCTTAATCTTATGAGAGGCAAAAGCTATAGCCTGCTCCTCCTACTGAAGTACTCCCCCGAGTCCTCGTAAAGAGGCGTCTGTGTACACTAGGTACTCCACTCCCAATTTGGGCAAAGAAAGAACTGGCGCCAAAGTTAACTTATCTTTCAGCTCCTCAAAAGCCAATTGACAAGCATCATCCCAAACATACGGTACTCCCTTGCGAGTCAGATTCGCCAATGGACCCGCTATCTTCAAAAATCCTCTGATGAACCTCCTGTAGTACCTGGCTAACCCCAAGAAAGTACGCGCCTCTATCGGTGTCTTGGGCTGTCCCCACTCCCTCACTACCGACACTCTTCTCGGGTTAACCGATATTCCCAATTTCGACACAACATGCCCCAGAAACTGTACTTCCCGTAGCCAAAATTCGTACTTCTCATACTTATCATACAACTAATGCTCTCGTAGAGTCTGAAGAACCTTCCTCAAGTGCTCAGCATGCTCCTCCTCATTGTGTGAATAAATCAGGATGTCATTTATGATGACGATGAAAAACTGATCCAAGAACTCCCTGAACACTCGATTCATCAAGTCCATGAATACGGTTGGAGCATTTGTCAGCCCAAACGGTATGACTCCGAACTCATAGGATCCACACCTCATCAAGAAAGTAGTCTTCGACACATCTTACTCCCTAATTCGTAGCTAATGATATCCCGACCTCAAATCTATCTTCAAAAAAAATGTTGCCCCTCTCAGTTGGTCGAATAGATCATCGATTCGGGGCAACGGATATTTAATTCGTATCGTGACCTTGTTCAACTGCCAGTAATCCACGCATAGCCTCAGTGAACCATCTCTAGTCTTTACAAACAACACCGGAGCTCCCCAAGGCGAGATGCTCCTACGAATGAAGCCCTGGCCTAACATCTTCTCTATCTGATCCCGTAACTCCCTCATCCCCGCAGTAGCCCTACAATATGGTGCATGCGCTATTGACCTCAAGTCTATGATGAAATCTATCTCTCGGCTGGGGGGTAGGCCCGGTATCTCCTGAAATACATCTAAAAACTCACGAACAACTGGAATTAAATCCAGGGGAATCACAATCTCCTTAGAGGTGTCCTCCTCTATGTAATACAAGTGGGTGGAAGATCCTCCCTCTGGGTGAGGCATTGCCACAAAAATATCTCCTACCCCGGAATGGCAATGACAATACTCCTACTGAAACAATTTATCATGGCTCTGCATGCATATCTAATACTAGAAGGTTTATAGGTAAAATCAGGCTACCAATCTCTATACCTACACCCCGGCATATAAAGAAAATCAAAGACCCATTCCCTAGTGGTGAGTCTACGCATGTCACTGTACTCTCTGCCCTGTCTAATAACCCTAAGGCCTGTGCAAAATGAGTATCTATAAAACATTGTGATGCCCCAGTATCAAATAAAACTCGACCCATAGTGCCATGTATAGGAAACATACCCTCAATCGCGGGTGGTGCCTGAGGTGATGCTGCCTGGTAGATGTTATAGACACGTCCATACTGTAATTGCCCCTACTGAAATTGGGCTGCTGGGATGGCTAGTAGAGCCGGCAGTTGAGCTAGCGCTGGGAGGATGGCTTGAAAGATTGGCCTCTACAGCTCATTATGGGCACCCTGCTACTGTGGGGCCCTATCCCCCTCTGGGAAATCCTAATGTTTATGGACATTCTTGCCATATCCAAAACATCTGCCCTGCCATTGGCCCTGCTGAAAACATCTGCCCCGCCTTTGTCTTTGTTGACCACGACCGTATTGGCCATTACCACCCCGCCATTGGCCCTGCTGAAAACATTATTGGCCTTGATGGCTGTGCTGCTGACGGTCTTGGTCCTGCTGACTAGACTGGCCCTGTCTAAATCCCCCAAATCCCTACCTGGAATCACCTGATCTGAATCGCTTGGTATAGTTCCCCTGATGGGAACTGTGCTCACTATAACGAGTCTGACCTTGGGCTGCTGGTTCCCCACTATTACTACTACTGCCCCTGTCCTTCCCTGCAGGCTGGACTCCCCTGCTCATTTTCTCCCCAGCTGATGGAAGCGGTGATCCTGACTGTATAACAAAGAAGCATTAAGTACGTTCGTGTGAGTACTCAATGATAGATTTCTTATGAGATGCTGATGAATCCTCCAGGCCAACCCATCTGAAAATAGTAGTATTTTCTTCTCCTCGGTAGGTACCTCATCCGACACTATAGTGAGAAGTTTAGTGAACTCATCTCCTCATACTCAGGAACGGTCATACTCTCCTGCTTGAGTTTCAGTAACCTCCACCTCATCTCAGTCTGTAGGACGGTTGGAAAATACTTGCGATCAAACCGTGCCCAAAATGACTGAATCGGTATGATGTCCCTCTCCTCAAAGGTGGTGGTGGACTCCCACTACTGCAAAGTGTCCCCCACTAACTTGAAGGAAGCCAGTAACTATCTCTGCATATCGGTGCACTCATACATGCGTAGGTGCCTCTGGATATCCTTCTTCCATTGGCTGGCGACTAAAATATTTAAAATACCCGAGAACTCCGATGGATGCACCTTCTGAAAGGCATCCCTAACCTGCTCCCATAAAGTGGGGAGCTATGCTCCTACTGGCACCACTGCCTGAACCTGGGGTGAAGCCTGCTGCACCACCACTAATGCGGCATTCACCTCCTGAGTAACAATGACGGCTACTTCAGTTGTATCCATCATTCCCTGAGCCGGAGCTTCTGATTGCTTGGGCTGGGCATTCCTATCTCGAGGTGCGCATCTCAGAGGCATCTGAAACGAGAAGGAGGTTTAATAGTCTACAGTTATTATCAAATCTCAAATAGATAAAGACATAAGCGTAAGTACAAGAATACAAAAGTCCTAAAAATAGGGCTCTAAATCAAAGACGCTAAGATGAAAACGAAATAGCCATACAGATTCTAAAGGACACTAGAACCTGATGCTCTGATACCACCTATGACACTCTGCCTAATTAAATACCGGATGATCAGTCCTTTATTAAATTAAAATCAAGGTGAAAGGTTGGTTCACTCTCAGCATCACTGTCGCAAAATAAATATTTTCAATTTAAACACCCTAAATAATTAAGCTAAATTTCAAAACAATTTAAAGTCTTATTTTACTATATTAAAATCCAATATGTAAACTTTTTAATAAACAACAGCTCAAGAATCACATAAATACTAAGGATGGAAATTAACACACTAGAATTAAACCATCTAGATAAACCAAACCAAGTTTAAGAACTATAAATGAAATCATCCTGACAATAGTTAACTCTCAACGAGTACTGAATACTGGAAATATAAATAAACATGAATCTCTGACAAATTCAAACGAAATAGGAAAGTGGGCGACACATGCCCTAACTAAGTAGAACTAAAATAAGAACAAAATCAACGAGGAGGTCGTCTAAAGCAAGGTTCTGCAACTCCCACATAAGCTGCAGCACATCCAGTTTAAAGAATCCATTCATGACACCCCTGTGGCTGGGCACCTATAATATATACATATATATACAAGAGAGAGAAAGAAATGACAGAAAATGGATCAGAGCCCGAGTGTAAAATAGTTTAGCAAGTATTTAAATTGGTTACCGGCTAATGTGACAACTATGTTAGTATGCGACACTCTCTTGAGAATTCTCACCTCTCATCTAATGTGCACACCTACCGTACTACTGATCTCAGAAGTCTATCTAACTTATTTTCCATAAAGTTTTATCCCGAGAAGTACTAAGGCCATGATATTTAGTTTTAGAAAATTAATCTCTTCCATTTTCTTACGTTCCTTAGAACCACTCAGTACCATAACAAAATTCACGAACACTTGTTATAAAGCTGGAGCATTTATTCATTACTTAACTACTTATACGCACAGTAGAAAGTTTCCATATATCAATCACTCATATAATATATATATACTATCGGTACCCCACATAAATCTATGGTGCTAGCATACTCTGCTATCAAGTCCCCGTATCACTTGTACTAAGGGAAATACTAGTTTGGAATCACTCTCGAACTGTATTAACACAATACACACAAAATAGAGGCGAAGCATAGTTCCAAGTCACTAAGAGGTCAGCACATACCCCTCACATCTCTTAGGACCGTTTGACTATCATTTTCAGATAGCTTGTGCTAAGGAATCCTATGTTTCTAGGGCACAAGTCAATATCCCCCCAAAAGGTCCCATCGAGATAAGACTGTCCCGGCGCGGCAAGCAAGTAGCGCGGGTATGATTATTCACAAACATAATACGTAATATATGTAGTCACACAATCATATTTATAGATACTCACATTTTCCAAATTAGGTTCGCCCACGACCCATAATTATTATTATCCGTTCTTAGCGCAAATTTTACTCAATTATCTCGCATAACGGATTCATCTCTTTTATTCTCATTTATAATTTATTTCATACTTACTTCTCATCTCTCGAAGTATTCTCTCTCACTAAGTATAATTTCAGTAGGTATGCACTCACTAACCTTCTAGTCTAAATCTTTCACGAGTCTCAATTCTTCAGTGAACGTACACACGATTTCTAATATATGAATAACTCCCCATTAACCCACAATTTTATCCCATATTAAATTTCACTCAACCGAGTCTACTTGAAGCCTATTTGTCCTCTTCATAACCCATTATACTCTATAAATAATAATCAAGGGTTCCTACGTATTTTAACCGGATTAAACAAAAGCAAAAAATATGCAGTTTTCCAGGAGGGATCGATCGATCGATCGAGGAAAGGGTCGAGCGATCGATCAAGAAGTTCTTACCTAGAATTTGAAATTCGACCTACGGGTTTCATCCAAAAATTTCCTCCAAAACGCCATTAATGATCCTCAAACTCCCAAACAAGATTACTACAGTCATATATACCTATATGATTTCGTACATGAAACATGTCTAAATTCATCAAAGGTGTTGAATTAATGGGGTAAATTAACATAATTATCAAGAACCCTAATTTTTCATGAAACTTGCATTCATCAAATTCTTTTTCCAGATTTCTTACTTCTAAAGCCATATAATTTTGTGGATAATACTCTACATATGATTGAGATGTCCAGAATATATCTACTTCCTCTAAAACATGTGATTTAAAGTCCCTAAGTTATCAAATTCTTCCATAAGATATGTTCTTAACAATCCTAAACTACAATGGGTGAAACATTAACTAAAAAAAAAGCAAGATAGATACTTGCCTTGGATTCAAGGGTCTGATTTGTTGAAGAAAAGGATATGGTTGCATTCCTCGTCGTGTGATCTACGTTTTGGTGGTGGTGGTGGTGCAATAGAGTGAGTTCTTGGCCTTGGATTGCTTGGAAAGCTTCCTACCTTCCTCTCTAATGGACCTTCTTAGGTTCTGTGATTGATAGCCCTATAAGACAACTCCTAATGGCTGATATACCTTAGGAAATTTCGTGGGTTTAATTACCCAAAAATACAAAATGTCAATAGTACCCACCCGGGAAGTTAATTAGGCATAAAAACTCCACGAGACCCAAACTAAACCCTCGGGTACACTTTTCTAACTATCTCGACCCTTCTGGACACTTTGGCTTACTTGAAACAACCATACGGGAAACTTATAATTTATTCAATTTTATAATAATAATTTAGTCCCAACATGACACAAGTGCGTCCTGACTTAAATTTCCGTAATTTCCATTTTATTCACTCGTGACAATTTTAATTAAATCAATCTTATATATTACTTTACTCATCTAGTAATATTTAACAAATTCCCAATAATTACTAACTCGCGTCACGCTAGTAAATATTAAAAATAAACATTCGGATTAATATTAAATTAATATCTCAAATTAAATTTAATAAATCCTCAAATTTAAAAGTCATAAAAATACGGGGTATTACACATATATGTACATGAGAAAGAAAAATAATGATCTCAGTATCTGACTTCCCTCAACTCCCGACTGTTGCCAATTTCATGCGTGGGACGTCTCGCAAGCAAAATCCAAATAAGGAACCCTCCTGATACACTATTGTACTCCTTAGTCGGTTATTGAGGTCCATCGTCCCAAAATTAAAAGAAAATGGAAATAAAAATGAATGTGTGCAATAGTAATGTAAATTTCCAACTTTTGCACATTGGAAATTAAAGTCTCATATTGCCAAAGGGATACACTAAATCCCAATAAGTATACCCATTTAATTATATTAAAATAAATAATCCAAAATATCCGAGGTTCTAACATCTCTCAGCTCCCAACCTTTATTACTTTCATGTGTGGGATGTCTCGTAAGCGAAATCCAAACAAAAAACCCTCCTGATACACTACTATATAGAAATCTCGGTCACTGAGATCCGCCAGTCTAGGACCCATGTCTATAATGTGCTCATTTAATTCACAATGTTCTCCAGGCCTTATAGTCGCTTATTTAACCATATTTAAACTCAAGGTGTCCCAATTACTTTAGTATTTTCTACCGTGAAAATAAATATTCATGCCCGATACTTTACCAATATGACAGTACCAAGAACAATAGACAAAAGTATCCTAGAATCCAACATCTCTTAACTCCCGACATTTGCTATATTCGTGCGTGGGACGTCTCGCGAATGAAATCCAAATAAGGAACCGTCCCAATACACTACTAGTCATCTCTGTCGGTCATTAAGATCTGTTGGTCCAGAACCTAAGTCTATTGATTTTTTAGATCAATTTATATGGCTTCACAAACTTAATCATTCCCATAAAGGCTATCGTTGTCCATTTCTAATGACATCATCATTATAATAACATTATTTATGATTGTACACCTCATCGTGTAATTGGGACTACCACTAGTCCTAATACTCCCAAAGAAACTAAATACTTTAAAAAATACGAATTTCTTTCCCTTTTGCATACTTTTAACACAAATAGAAAGGTTTCATCATTGGATAATTATCTTACTACGACATAGCTTAACAATTACGCCTAAAATAAGTATAAGCCTCCCCATAGGCACTTCTTTACATTTACTAACCAACCTAAGATTTCCCCTTCTCACCCACCGTCATCTAATGTAAAAGCACTATCCCAAATATGAAGTCCAACTTATCTAATGTACTAGCAAGGACCGAATGAACATTAAGTCCACATATCCAACAAAATATATCCTACACACACCAAAGTAGGGTAAAACACATCATTTATCCCTGATACTATCACTCGTCCCTATATTCGTAATTCGATTCATCTGTAACCCGATGCCCATCTCACTGTGGTTCCTGGACTTGTCGTCCCTACTTGTTCTCACCATCGAAAATCCTATATCTATTACATAAACTACTCAATTGGAACCCCTCAAATTGTCGGGTCCTTGAATAATTTCGACCACCTATCTGGCCATGCTGACACGATATAAAAATTAAATCTCTTCTTCACCTTTTTATTCATTTATGATTTCAAAAATGTGCGGGAAAACATCCCCTCGAGCTTCCCCTAGAACTAATCACTAATTAATTTGTCTCCCTCTTCGAGTGTAGTGATGGACCTTCACTACCATAACACCATTCCTACTAGTATGAATGAACTAACTTCTTCTTGTGTGCTATCGTGCGCTATCATCTTCCTCTATTTCTCTAATGTCTCCCTTTCAATTATTTTAGTCACCAAATTGCCCAAACTTCTCGTAATTCTAACAAGTGGCCTTCACTAAGGTATCTATGGCTCTCTCTCCAAATCTGATCCTCCCTTGAACGGGTGATAATGACTCGCAAATAACACAATGGTTACTAATCATTGGGCTCTACATCAAAGAACGCAATTCATAACGTAATGAACTCAAACACATATCCTAAGGACACTAGAATCGTGTGCTGATACCAACTGTAACAACCCCCATTTTCTCACGTAAAGGCTGGCCATGCACCATACGCCAAAGATGGAGCTTGTTGATCAATTAATGCCATTCTCAACACAACGTAATATAAATATTCTTATTTAAAAAGTCCAATACTTTAAGCTTTATAAATACCTCACTGACAATAATTAAACTCAAATCAACACCAACTAAATAATAAATTCAACAGTAAGTAAATATCACAACTCCAGCATAATGTAAGTAAATAAATAAATCTCGGGCTTATGCCCTTACAAAAATTTTCCAAATGAAATAATTAAGACTAGAAAAGCACTTAAGCTAGAACTAATAATCCGGAGGGATGCTAAGCACTAGAGATCGCAACTCTTGAAATAACCTCGGCGTAAAAATATTCAAATTTGGGTCAGAGCCCGAGGTGTGTAAGAATTAACTTGATTAATTTATAATGCAATAGTACAGTTGATGTAAATTAAATATCCCCCCTTCGTCACTCACATGCATTTAACAAATTACCCCTCAAATAAGTGTGATATTATCCATATACCAATAAATTCCAAATAATAACTATGACAACACCTCAAATTAATAATAATGGCTAAATGATTTAAGTGGACCGACTACATTTAATTGTCAATACCCGTAATATTCCAGTCTCATAATTTTCACATAAATGGCATAGACATCTATTATACATTAAAGAATCACAATTGTCATTTATGTCCACATTCTTAGGTATTTCAATTTATCTCATATAAAGTCCGGGTAATTACACTAAATCGAGTCTCTAACGCTCCCCAAAACGCGTCCCAGTTTTTGTTTATTTCACTTAGCCCTTTTATTATGTTAAAACGATACACGCCTATAAATTTATTTATGTGTGATTTATTTTTCACTAGCAAACCCATTATGTTCAATTGAGTTTTATAATTATAAATCATGAATAAATGTTTATTTAGATTAAAACTTTAAGTCGCTTAAAATTTAAATCATCCCATTTAAATTTATTCTCAAAATAAATTCAAAATCATTAAATTCATTTATGTAGTAATATTTTATTCAAAAAATTACGGGGTATTACATATACCTTCATGTTCATATTTTTATTTGATTAATTTTATAGGTAAAGGTGAAGTAACAAACTTTCATGGAGATCATTGTTCACTGAATTATAAATACATGAGTGCGTGTTAAATTAGGGGTTATGTAGCTTTGTTAGATTTTTCTCTCTAATGTTTATGGTTGGCATCATTTTGTACCTTCCTTTTCATATATATATTTTTTTTACTAATATAAAGATACTTAGTCTTGATATATCCAATATATTAAGAATTTAGAGTGTTCCAGTTCATATTATTAGTGGGAAGAATTACTTAGTGTTACTATTTATTTGATAGATAGACCTAAAATTTTTAATGGCAATGAAATGAATTCTTCTTTAGACATATTATACATATGTAAAAGTATTTTTTATATATAATATTGTGTTTACTAAGCGCCCACGCATCGCGAGGGGTTAAAACCTAGTCATACCTAAATTTACACTCACTTTATGCTATATACAGCCAGAATAAAATGAATATCGCCAAATATGTCCTTATATCTTCATTCTCAACCCTTTCAAATTTAAGTTTATAAAAAATATTTTATACATTTTAAGAAAATATTTAAATCTCTTCATTGATTATCAAACTCATATCTCAAGAAAGTTCAAAATTTTATTGGTATTTCTTATCAATCATTGGAAACATTTGTTGAAGAACCAATATACTCTAAACACTCCCTCAATGAATATGTTACGAAGAATAAGTGTGACGATCAAATGAATGATTAATAAAACTATAAAATAGAGGAAGTTTCACACTTATTCTTTATAAAACATATTCGTTGAGGGAGTGTTTGTGCACATTTTAACATACATTTCGAGAGGCAAATTAAATATTGTGTTATTGGTAACTTTTGTGGATATTTTAATTTGGATTATTTTGAGTTATCCCCACTTATGAGTAATTTTAAAGTGCATCCTCACTTTTAAAAAAATTTGCAATACACCCCCATTATGCTACTCTCCATTCAAATAGTTAGTCAACGGTAATTCATGATGACATTTTGAGTTTTCCCTTCACTTTATGACCAATTTCGTAATATACCCACTTTTTTGAAAAAAAAATTGCAGTACACCACAATTTGTTAAATCTACAATTCGTTTATTTAAAAAAAATTAATCGCATATACTAAAAAATTGAAACATTGAGAAATTTTCTGAAAAGGAACAAAGTTTAGAGTAAAAATTAAACGGGAGAAGTGCTCGCCAACATCTATTAATAATAAGTCGACATAGTATTATATGTCAAAACATACTCAGAATACTTTTAGTAAAATCGTAATTGGCATATATTAAAAAGATCATACCAATATAATTTTAAAAAAATCAGTAATATCTAAAAAATTAGATATTAATTCCAATTCTGAAAATATCTTTTAAAATTCAGAAAACACTATTTGTTTGTTTTTTTGAAGTTATATTATTCCAATTAAGTTTTTCTTGAAAATTTTTACTGTTTTATTATGAAATTATTCCTATTTTTTTTTATCATGATAAGTGTTTTTCCTAATTGAAATTATAGTGTTCTGATTATTTAGTAGATTTCAATTACGGCTCCTTTTTTTCCTCTTTTTAAATCTCTTATTTGTCGGACTTGTCGATTTTTTTCAATTTTTTTAATCTACACTGATCAAGTTTTTTTCAATAAAAAAAATCATAGAATTAACAAATTGGAAGTGTTTGCAAAAAAAATTTAAAAATGGGGATCTATTGTGAAATTGGTCATAAAAGTGGGAGAAAACACAATATGTTAATAGTAAACATAATTGTTGACTAATGATTTTGATGGATAATTAGAAGAAATAAAAATAAAAAGTGGAGGTGTATTACAAAACTTATCATAAAAATGAAAAAAAAAATACAAAATAACCCTTTAATTTATAGTCATCGTAATGCTTGTATTGACAGATTCTTAGGTCTATCTAACATGTCTGCATTTTTATATTTGATTAAGGGGTGTATTCAGGGGTGGATCCAAAAATATGAGTAAGAGGGGGCCAGACAATAAATATCTATTTTTGTAGGGGCCAAAGCTATAAAAATATAATTTTTTTCCATAAAATTTTAAAACTATAAGGTTAAAATTTGAAATTCTTTGAAGTTTTTTTTTTTTTTTTTTGGGGGGGGGGGGGGGGGAACTCTTGCTTATTGAAGTTGGGTTGTGGGTTTGTAAGTCCTTTAAGCTGAAGTGAGGTTGTTTGTTGTAAATGCTTGATCAATCCTTATTTTAAAACAATAGTAGTTTATAGTAGTTTCTCAGGTGTCGTCTTGAGATGTGAAGTTAGGCGTATTGCGTGAAACCAAATTACAAATTTGGGTCTACCAATCTCTCTAATTCTCATCTCCTTACGCTAAATTTGTTGTGTTTATGTATTCATTATTATATATATAGATTTTTATATAGTCTTAAGCTTCTAATATACCATTAATTCATTAAAAACTCAATTTCTCCACATTTTTTGGCAACAATTCAATATAATATGATTTTTAGCATGACTGGGATTTATTAGGGTCATAGTGTAATGATTTAGATATAATGCTAGAGAGACGTAATTTTGAAATTTAATTTTATGACATGAGACACGTATCCGTGTATTATTGGAGGACACCTTAAGTTAAAAGAATCACACATTCAAGATTTCCTTCAATGACACACAAATACGTGTTTCATATCACCAAATTAAGTTTCAAAATCATGTCTTCCTATCATTATTCTCTTTGAAATTATAAAATAGCTTCGAATATTAAATATTTATTTGGATTGAGTGATTTTGTATACTATGTGCGGATTTAAACAATCATGTTTGCCTTTAATTATTGTGCAACGTGGGCGTATAATGGTGATTTGGATTAAGGGCTCGTTTGAGAGTTTTGGAGAGAAAAGAAAGGAAAGGAAAATTTTATTAGGAGAGAAAAGAAAAGAAGAGAAAGTTAATAAGAGAGAAAAGAAAAAAAAAGATAAAGGAGTTTGGGAGAGAAAGGAAAACAACTTTCTTTCTTGTGTTTGGAAGTTTGGAAGGAAAGTAATTTTTTTAATGGAAAGAAGGTACAATTCATTAAAAAACTTTTTTTTCTCTCCATTTCTTTCCTGTTTGGAAAGAAAGTTTTGAAGAGAAAGGAATGGAAAGTTTTTTAACATTTTTCCTTTCTTTTCTCTTCTTTTAAACTCCAAAATGAGAGAAAGTCACTTTCTTCCCTACTTAAACACCCAAACAAAGGAAAGGAAACACATTTTCCCTTCTTTTCTCTCCAAAATAAAACTCGCAAACAAGGCCTAAATTTAGCAATGTGCTTTATTGAACTAAACTAACCGACAAACGATTTTTGGTTCGAAAGTCATTGAGGATTATTCAAGATGAATTTAAGGAATGTTTCAGGTATGTTTGGGTGGAATTTCATTGAATAAGAATTTCATTATAAATAAGTCCAATTTATAGATAAAGTATTATTTTTTAAAGAAAATGGAGAAGCCCTGAGAAGAGATACTATTGGAATATTAAATAAAATTTATCAACATATTAGACTATCGAAATTACCTTATAAAAGAATTATAGGAACTGTGTACCTGAATTCATAGTGATGATTGAGACTAGGGTGATATGCCCAAGTATAACCTCGGCCCAGAGATACCTACCTCGGCCAAGATGATGGCCGAGATATTGATCGACCCTATGAGGGGCAAGGCCCACGATATCGTCCCTCGGCCAGACCTACCTCGGCCCAGGCCGACACTACCATATTCACTTCCATGGACCCTACGTCTGGGAATAGCAACCTCGGCTAATAGTAGGCCGAGGTGACAAGGAGCCCTAATCATCTTCAACATGGAACTAATCCAACCTCGGCCTTGGCCGAGGTGACGAGAAGCATTAATAATCATCAGAATGTATATGCCCAACCTCGGCTAGGGCCGACCTAGCATAATGTCTCGACTGAGATCAGGCCGAGACTCCTTATGACATTACTCGGATTGAACGGACATCAAGCCTTTACAGCTCGGCCTCTCCCAGGCCGAGGTCATTCACCAACATGACTGCCGAGCCTCTGTTGACATTTGGATAGGGACACCTGGGTACAAATCAGTTGTAACAAGATTATTCTCCACATGGGGGAGAATATTTCATCATCATTGCTTACATGTGACAGTGACAGATGGCATTCCCACATTGGTGAGGATACCACACACATTCTCATTGCATGCATGGGGGTACAGTGCGCCCCCTAGGCACTATATATAGGGATCATCCCCTACCTTGCAAAAGGATCCTGCTATTAAAACCCTAGCTAAAACTCCGTCTAAAGATACGGTAGAGAAAGAGAGAGCTTGAGTGAATTGTACCCATGGCCATTAGTGCCTTTGTTCAGTGATATTACTCACACACTCACAGTGGACGTAGGCCAGATTGGCTGAACCACTCATATTCCGGTGTTGATTCCTCATATCCTTACCTCCTTCTCTTATCTCTTTATATATCTGTGCCACCATTGTTACTAATATATTGAGCTTGCAAACACCTCACCTGGTGGTGCTAATACTTAGCATCATCATTTTGGCGCCGTCTGTGGGAATCGAGAGGCTATCTCTTCCTCTTTTTCTGCTTTACCTCACCGGAGACTCTGGTGGTGAACCAGGAACCACCCCTTGTGTGGAACTGTTTCACCATTGAAAGAGGTCCTTTAAGGTATTAAGCTCACTTACTGTTCAAGCTTTTTATTATTAACACATGGCACCAGAATTACCACCGCCTCTTTCGCCGCCCGGAGGTGGAGGTGGTAGCTCCAGTCAGGCTCCTCCCCAGTCCGAAATGGCGGAGGTGGCAGCAGGTTTGAAATCTTTAGCTGCAACACAACAAGCCATGAAGGAGCAATTTGCCCAGCTCAGCCAAACCATGATGATGAGACCACCTGGAGTCTCCCCGGACATGATAACTCCGGCGGCAGTTCAGCCCCATCCCGATGCCAGGGGACCACCCCAGGCGCCCATGAAGGACCAACCTGCACCCCAGCGGAGGAGGGACGTTACTGACCCTAGGAGCTTGCGCCTAGGGAGGCAGGGAAACCCTTGCCCAGAGGACAGGTATGATGACCTAGAAGCTGAAGAGGCCCCGAAAGACTGCTGGGATCCGTATGAGGTGTCAGATAACACCGTACGACCCCTTAGGCAGAGCCAAGGATGTGTCGGCCGAAGAAGAGATGAGGCCCAACAAAGAGGGTCGGCCTTTGATAGGCAGAGTCAAGGATGTGTCGGCCGAGGAAGAGATGAGGCCCAGCAGAGAGGGTCGGCCTTCGAGAGGCTAGGCCCATTCAATGATCAGAGGCAGAGGCTATCGAGGTCAAGGAGCGCGGCAGGCTCTCAAAGAGGGAATAGGCAGGCTCGGCCAGATCAAGCCCGACCCTTGGAAAGAAGAGTCCGGGAGCAGGAAGAGGTCAATAGTCAGCGTGTTGTGGCTGGGAAACCCTCTGTCCATCGTAGGGAGGTGGCAGGGGATAACCTCGGCCTAGCTGAAGAGAGAAGACCCTGGAATGACTCAATCCAACGTCTCGAGAAGAAGATAGGGGACCTCATAAAGAGCAGGGACCCATTACAGAGGGGCTACTCGGAGGGCTCCCCGTTTGTAGCTAGGATAGTGGGGTTCCCAACCCCAGCTAAGTTCAAGCCTCCTACAGTGACACCTAAGTATGATGGAAGCACTAACCCAGTGCACCATATCGAGATGTATCAGTCGGTGGCAGATATTTACTCAATACCCGATGAGATGAAGTGCAGGGCCTTCTCAGGAACCTTGACAGGGGCAGCGCACAGCTGGTTCAACTCTCTTCTGAAGAACTCGATCGAGAACTTCAAAGGCCTAGCAGAGCAGTTCATCCACAACTTCTGCTTTGGGGTAAGACCTCAGAAGAAGACTACCCACCTCCTATATGTCAAACAGGCTAAGGGAGAAAGCCTAAGAGACTATATAGCAAGATTTAACAAGGAGAAGTTGGAGGTAGAGGATTACGAGGAGAGCATAGCCATGACCGCCCTGATAGGAGGCCTCCAGAAGGGGAAGCTATTGTGGAAGCTGGCGGAAGACCCCCCCCCCCCCAAGTCTATGGCAGAGCTGTTGTCCACCGCAGGGAAAGTGATGAATGCGGAAGAGGCAATGGCCGCCAAATATGAGGAGGAGAACCGTGGTAGCACTGGGAGGTCCCAGGGTAAGAAAGAGGGGAAGAAGAGGTCAGCAGATGACAAGTTCGCTCATTACACTCCTTTGACTGTGAGCCGTGAGCACATCCTTAATGAGATCAAGGCTGACCGGGCTCTGAGGTGGCCAGAGAAATTAAAGGCCCCACCACATAAGAGGAATAAAAACCTCTGGTGTGAGTTCCATCAGGATCACGGCCATGTCACAGATAGATGCTTCGCTCTGAAGGATGAGATTGAGAAGATGCTGAAATCCGGGAAGCTGAGAAAGAATGTGGATGGCAAGGCCCCAAAGGGTGGCAGAGAAGACCCTAAGAAGAGAAGAAATGACAGGTGCCGTGGAAATGTCCCGGCTAGAAGGCATGATGATTCAGAGGGTGATGATGGAGATGACCCGAATCTCCCACCTAAGGATGATAACACCCCAGTGAAGAGGGTAGGGATGATCTCCTTTGGTGTTAGCACAATATGTGGGGGATTCGCAGGAGGTGGCTCTGAGGTAGCCGACAGGAAAGCTCATGTAGCGGAGGCCAAGTCAGTGGTCAAACTTGAGGTTGTGAATCTAACGTCTTCTGACGCATTGCAGAAGAGGAAGAATGTGGACATGGACACCCTCGTAGTGGGGTTCTCCAGACTCGACTTCAAGGGAATCTTAGCCCCCCATGATGACCCTTTAGTCATAACATCAAGGGTGCATGGGTGCGATGTAGGGAGAATCCTCATAGATGGGGGAAGTTCAGCAGATGTGATGTTCTGGCCTTGTTTCAAGAGCTTGGGTCTTAGCAGGGCAAGGCTGGTGCCCTACCATCACCCATTGATAGGCTTCAGTGGTGAGAAGGTACACCCATTGGGCATGTATGAAATGGATGTGCGGATGGGAGATGAGTGGCCTTAGAGGCTGACCAAGAAGATAAACATTTTTGTTATAGATGAAAATGTCTTCTCGGCCTACAACCTCATCATCGGAAGAGTGGACCTCAGAGAGTTTGAAGCCGTGCCATCAACGGTCCACCAGATGCTAAAATTCTCGACTCCTTATGGGGTAGGGGAAGTGCAAGGGGACCAGACCACGGCGCGGGAGTGTTATTTCAACTCGGCCGAAGAGCGAGAGGCCCCTAAGAGAGCAACCACCACTTACAGCATTGGCACTCTTGATCCCAGAGACGAAACAAAATTGAAGAAGGGCAAGCCCGCGAAAGAGGTAGAATCCACCGTCCTCAATGAGGACGATCCGGAAAAAATCATCCAGGTCGGCAAAGCCCTGGAGCAAAGGATCAAGGAAGAGCTGATAGACTTCCTTAGGAGGAGGCAGAGCGTCTTCGCGTGGAGTCATGCAGACATGCCTGGTATCGATCCTGAGATCATGACCCACAAGCTCAACGTGGACGAAGATGCTAGGCCTATTAAACAGAGGTGAAGGAACTACTACAGAGAGAAGTATGAGGTCATCCGAGAAGAGGTGAAGAAGTTGGAAGAGGCCGAGTTCATAAGAGAGGTTACTTATCCAGAGTGGCTTTCGAATGCAGTCATCGTGCCTAAGGCCAATGGAAAGTGGCGAATGTGTGTAGATTTCACAGACCTGAATAGGTCTTGCCCGAAAGACAGCTATCCCTTACCCAGGATAGACCAGATGGTGGATGCAACAGCAGGGCACGAGCTTATGAGTTTCATGGATGCTTATTCAGGCTATAACCAAATCTTCATGTATACCGAAGACTCTGAGAAGACAGCCTTCATTACTGACAAGGGGACGTACTGTTACAAGGTGATGCCCTTTGGTCTGAAAAATGCGGGGGCAACGTATCAACGTCTTGTCAATAAGATGTTCGAGGAGCAAATAGGTAAGACCATGGAGGTGTATGTGGACGATATGCTAAAGAAGAGCCTGAAAGCATGTACTCACGTAGCGGACCTTGAGAAGACCTTTGATGTCATGGACTCCTACAGAATGAAGCTCAACTCAGTGAAATGTGTCTTCGGGGTAGGAGCCGGGAAGTTCCTAGGGTTCATCGTTAATCAGAGGGGGATTGAAGCAAACCCGGAGAAAATCAAGGCATTACTCGACATGAAGACTCCTAGGAGTATCAAAGATGTTCAGAGACTCGCTGGAAGGGTGGCGGCCCTGAACAGGTTTGTTTCCAGAGCCACGGAAAAGTGTCTTCCGTTCTTTAAAGTTCTGAGAAAGGCCTTCCAGTGGGACAAAGAGTGTGAAAAAGCCTTTGATCAACTGAAGTCCTACTTGGGGTCTCCCTTGCTGCTGTCCCGGCCCATCGCAGGGGAGAGGTTGTTTGTGTACCTGGCAGTCTCTGAGTCAGACATTAGCGCGGCCATCATACGGGAAGAGGATGGGGTTCATAGACCTGTGTACTTAAATAGTAAGGCCCTTCAGGGGTCTGAACAAAACTATCCCCGCATGGAGAAGTTGTCTTATGCCCTGATACACGCCTCTAGGAAGATGAAGCCTTACTTCCAAGCTCACTCCATGGTAGTCCTCACCGACTCACCACTACGCCAGGTTCTGCACAAGCTTGAGAAGTCCGGAAGATTGATGACCTGGGCCATCGATCTAGGAGAGTATGATCTTACCTACCAGCCCAGGACAGCCATCAAGGGAAGGCCCTGGCAGACTTTGTCGCAGAATTCACTTGGGAAGAGACCGAGACAGAGAAGGGCTTAGATGGTGGCGAAGAGATGAACCGAAATGTCTTCCGAGATTCGGAAGAGACTGCCCCGTACATCTTCCGAGGCCGAGAAGAGGTTGTCCCGGGCCAAGCTCGGAACAGAGTAGAAGAAAATGAAGAGGATCGGTACCTCTTCGAAAAGGGGGTTATGAGAGAAGGGGTCTTCTCATCAGATACAGACGTACGGAGCCTCTTCGTTGATGGCTCTTCTTGTGACAATAGAAGCGGCGCGGGGCTAGTACTCTCGGCTCCAGATGGCGGCAACATTGAGTACGCCTTGAGATTCAACTTCAAGGCCTCCAACAACGAGTCTGAGTATGAGGCCATGATAGCAGGTCTCTTATTAGCAATAACTCTTCGAGTAAAGCGGCTCTTACTCCACAGCGACTCGAGGTTGGTTGTCAATCAAGTGCTGGGGGCATACGAGGCCAAAGACGAAAGGATGGCCAAATACCTAAAGAAGGTAAGAGGATTGCTAGAGTATTTTGAAGAAGCAAAGCTGAAGAGAGTTCCTCGACTGGGCAACAACCATGCTGATGCATTGGCAAGACTGGCCTCGGCAATGAAGACAGATTTGGGAAGGACCATTCCAATCGAGGTCTTAGGAAAAGCAAGCATCGAGGAGGACGAGGTGTGTAGCCCTAGTCACAATGTGAATCTGGGAGACTCATGGATTGACCCGCTCGTCAGATACCTGAAAGAGGGGGAGCTACCTGAGTCCAGGATAGAAAGAAGAAAGTTGAGATACAGGGCTGCAAAGTTCTCATTGGTAGGAGACGTCTTGTACAAAAAGGGGTTTCTACTGCCTCTCCTCAGATGTGTGCATCCCATGGAAGTACCCCAGGTCTTAAGGGAGGTCCATTAGGATTCTTTCTCTAGCCACATTGGGGGAAGACCCTTAGCCAAGAGGATCATCACTCAGGGATACTGGTGGCCGACCATGTCTAAGGACACAGCAGATTATGTGAAGAGGTGCGACAAATGTCAAAGGTTCGCCACCATCCCTCACCAACCTCATCAGCCTATGATGTCGATCTCTTCTCCATGGCCATTTGCGGTATGGGGAATTGACTTAGTAGGACCTTTGCCAAGAGCAGTCAATAACTATAGATTCTTGATAGTTGCCATTGACTACTTTTCAAAATGGGTAGAGGCAGAGCCGATGATAACCATTACAGAACAGAAGACCTTCCAGTTCATCTGGAAGAACATCATATGTAGATATGGCCTCCCGAACACGCTCATCTCGGACAACGGGACCCAGTTCAAGAATGCCTCCTTGGAGAAGTATTGCCAAAGTGTGGGGATCAGACAGTTCTTCTCATCTCCTGGTCGACCTCAAGAAAATGGCCAGACCGAGGTCACGAACAGAACCATCTTGGATGGAATCAAGAAGAGGTTAGAAGACGCGAAGGGGAGATGGATAGAAGAGGTCTATGCCGTGCTATGGGCTTACAGAACTACGACAAGGACACCCACAGGAGAAACCCCATTCATGCTGGCACATGGCTCAGAGGCAGTCATACCAACGGAGGTAGGACTGCCAACTCATCGGATTCAGACCTACGACCCCGACAGTAATGGGGAGAAGAGAAGGCTAGACCTAGATCTCATCGAAGAAAGAAGGGAAGAAGCAGAGGTCAGAAAAGCAGCCTACCAGCAGAGGGCAGCAAAATTCTACAACCAGAGGGTGAAGTCAAAACCCATTGCAGTAGGAGACCTAGTTCTAAAGAAAACACTACAGAAGGCAAACAAGCTACACCCAAACTGGCATGGTCCCTACAAGGTGACGAAAGAGGTGTTCCTGGCACTTACAGGCTAGAAAACCTAGAAGGAGAACCTTTCACTAACCCGTGGAATGCTGACCATCTCAAGAGATATTACATATGATGTATAGAGTTTTATGAAAATGTACTATCTTACTAAGATGAGGTTATTAATAAAGATCAGTTTCCATATCAAGTTCTTGTTTCATTTTTTAAGTCCATAAGTTTATCATGAGGCTAACCTCTTAGGTGATGACCTCAGACCCTCATAACATCACTCGGTGGTGACGAGGTCTGAGCTCAGATACCTGGGTTAGAGGACCTCAGACCTTTAACATCATTAATTTGGTGATACTTATTATGAGGCTAACCTCTTAGGTGAAGACCTCAGACCCTCATAACATCACTAGGTGGTGACGAGGTCTGAGCTCAGACACCTGGGTTAGAGGACCTCAGACCCTTAACATCATTAATTTGGTGATACTTATTATGAGGCTAACCTCTTAGGTGATGACCTCAGACCCTCATAACATCACTCGGTGGTGACGAGGTCTGAGCTCAGACACCTGGGTTAGAGGACCTTAGACCCTTAACATCATTAATTTGGTGATACTTATTATGAGGCTAACCTCTTAGGTGATGACCTCAGACCCTCATAACATCACTCGGTGGTGACGAGGTCTGAGCTCAGACACCTGGGTTAGAGGAACTCAGACCCTTAACATCATTAATTTGGTGATACTTATTATGAGGCTAACCTCTTAGGTGATGACCTCAGACCCTCATAACATCACTCGGTGGTGACGAGGTCTGAGCTCAGACACCTGGGTTAGAGGACCTCAGACCCTTAACATCATTAATTTGGTGATACTTATTATGAGGCTAACCTCTTAGGTGATGACCTCAGACCCTCATAACATCACTCGGTGGTGACGAGGTCTGAGCTCAGACACCCGGGTTAGAGGACCTTAGACCCTTAACATCATTAATTTGGTGATACTTATTATGAGGCTAACCTCTTAGGTGATGACCTCAGACCCTTATAACATCACTCGGTGGTGACGAGGTCTGAGCTCAGACACCTGGGTTAGATGACCTCAGACCCTTAACATCATTAATTTGGTGACATTTATTATGAGGCTAACCTCTTAGGTGATGACCTCAGACCCTCATAACATCACTCGGTGGTGACGAGGTCTGAGCTCAGACACCTGGGTTAGAGGACCTCAGACCATAACATCATTAATTTGGTGATACTTATTATGAGGCTAACCTCTTAGGTGATGACCTCAGACCCTCATAACATCACTCGGTGGTGACGAGGTCTGAGCTCAGACACCTGGGTTAGAGGACCTCAGACCCTTAACATCATTAATTTGGTGATACTTATTATGAGGCTAACCTCTTAGCATTCAGAGATTATATAGCATTCAGAGATTATATAGCATTCAGAGACATTCAGAGGTCAAAATAAAAGAAGATTGGCATTCAGTAAAAAGAAGATATTACATAACATTCAAGGGGGTTACAAATCAAGTTCAATTACAATTTACAAAACAAAAATTTACAAATCAAGTTAAAGGTCTGAAGAGGGAGCATTGACAGTCTCGGCTGGATTGGCCTGATCAGCATTGGTCACCTCAGCCACATCATCAGCAGGGTTAACCCCTCCGAGATCAGTCCCTTCCAGAGTAGCAGTCTGACCAGGGGCAGCAGCCTCGTCTTCTATCTCTTGCAGTGCCTGGGCAAACTGAGGGTCGGCGAATCCGAGGCCCACAAAGTCGGAGGCCTTTATAGTGACAACCTCCTTCTCTCTGACCCCGGCCCATCTGGTAGTGGCTTTGATACCTCTTTCGAGGTACTCAAAACCAAAACCTACAAACTCCTCAGAGACTTTGTAGTCAGAAATTATCCTCTCTGAGGCATCTGCAACGGCAGCCTTCACAGCCGCATTGACCTTCCTCTGCAGAACGTCGTCCTTATCCTTCAGCGACTGGGCGTGGATTTGGACGAGCGCAGAGATGTCTTTTTCCAAACCCTGAGCCCTATTTTCAGAGGTCTGGGCTTTATTCTCGGCATTCTGTAACTCAGACCTCAAACGGTCAACCTCGGCCTTCAGGGCACTCTCGACCTTCTCAGCCTCCTGCCCCTTCTGAATAAGAGGCAACTTCCTTATGGCCCAGTTTGATAGCTGGTACATGGCAGTCGCACCCTGCACAGTAAATGAAGAGGTTAGGTGAGAGCAAAATCAGACATTGCACTTATAAAATTCTGACAGGAACAATTTATACCTGGACGACTCGGTGAAGGCCGAATTCAACCATCATAGGGGTTTCTATGGCCCTGTAAAAATGCTTGTCGGCCTCGGTCATCATGTTGTTAAGTGCGTCCATGGCCTGTCTGCTGTGGCCGACCACGCTATCGGTAAGTTTCAGCTGGTCCAGACGAGCCGACAGGGTGTCGGCTGAGATGGGGATCGCAGCGTCTCAGGCCCTCTTTTGTCTTGAGGTCGGCCTCTGATCCTCAGAGGCCGGGACCTCAGGGGCCCTCTTCTTGGACTTAGATGTTGAGGGAGCTGGAGGAGGAGCGTTCAAACCAGTCCTCTTTGCAAGTCTAGCCAAACTTGGAGCTGCCATCTCCCACATTTCGTCCGGGACACTTGGAGGTCTCTCTGCAAAAGTGAAAAGATAAGAGTCAGAAATCAAACATGAATGATCGGAGTTTAGACTTGGAACAAAAAGAAAAATCCTTACCAAAGTCAACAAGGGGACTTCCACCTAGGCTCGTCCCTGAGAGATACTAGGGGGTCAGCAGATGTTCGAACTTTACGAACAGACCATGTGCCCCTTGGTCTTGCAGGGCCTTCACCTTTTTACCGTTCTGAAGACTTAGGCCAGGATCGACCTTGGCAGACATAGTGACCTTACCCCATCTGAGGGGTACCCTCGGCTCAAAAGTGGAAGAGGGAACAGATGAGCCAAATTCCCATGGCCCTGAGGCGAAAAAATACCGGGGTTTCCAATTATGATTCGAGGTCTGGGTGACCAGGAGCATCTTCTTCTCAGGCCTCCGAGCCACGAAGTGATAATAGCTGGGATGATTTTTGGCCGAGGTAGGGACGTAACAACCAGCAAAGACCTGAACCGGGAGGTCAGAGTGGTGGACTGCCCTCCACAAGATGATGGCCCCTATAATAACTCTCCAAGCATTAGAAGAGAGCTGCGAGGGGGCCAAGTTGATGAAGGAAAGAATGGACCTAATGACAGGGTGAATGGGTAGACGAAACCCTAACTTAAACATCTGCTCATACAAGCAGATTTCTCCATCTCGACCGTGGTAGGCCCTCTCTTCCCTCAGAGGTCTCCTTAATTTGATTGAGGGACTAATGGAGTATAAGTATCTGAAGTGCAACAGATCCACCTCAGTGACAGTGCTCTCATACTCGTCCGCCTCAGAGACGTCAACATCACTTTCGGCATCCTCATCATCGTCGTCAAGCTCAACGTCGGCTGGAGCAGACGGATGACCAGGGAACCTCTGAGCAAACTCTGCCCCTGTAACGGTCGAAAAAGGAATGGCATCTATAATGGGTGGCACAGCCACACTTGGCACAACAAGTTCGACCTCTGAAGAAGAATTTGAGGTACTTGAACCATTCTGAGACGAGGCTCAGCTGGAGACCTCGGCCTGGTCAGGGGCCTGACCAGGCCTAGGTGTAAAGTCCATGGATTCCTGGAAAGAGTCTACAGACATAGGGTCTGAGGTGGAGGACTCAGACTCAGATATCGGCAAACGGTTGGCAGAGACGTCTGTTTGATAAAAGTTCTCAGGAGGATCAGGATATACCACCTTCAGAGGTGGGGGAAAGAGAGGTCTAATTGGGAACTCCTGAGACCTACGAGCTTCTTCCTGAGCTCTCTCTATTTGCCTAATTTTTTCTAAGGTCTTCTCTCTGAGAGAGGGGAAGTCCTCAAGAAGTTGGTACAAGGGTCTGAGCATCAGAGGATGACCCAAGACTTGGAACGACCCTAAACTTAAGGAAAACTCCTAAGGCTATAAACATGATGGGCTTGTAAAGTAAAGGGGTTTGAAGATCAAACTAAGAATTTTCAAGTAAACACAGGTCGCCTGAATCAATGAAACTTGCCGAAAAACTCAATTACCGGATAACCCAAAAATCTCATCGGAAAATTCAAACCAAACGCCAAAAACAAAGGAAATGGAAAGGAAAAGGTACCTGAAGGTGAGTTGATGGATGAAATGAAGAGATCTCGCAAGAAACTAGGGGAAATCCTCTGCAGAAAGAGCGATGGAATGAAGAAGCCTTGGAGAGAAAACTTGCAGAAACTTTGCGTGCGAAAGAAAGGAATGAAGAAGAAAGAGAAAGTGGTGGGATTTAACCCTTAAATACTTGGGCACACTTCCCAAGGCCCATCATTACCTTGGTAAACCCAAGGGACAACTGACAGCGCACGCAAGCCAAGTGGGCACGCCTTAGCCTGGGACAGGTGTCATGCAGGTGTTAGCCTTGGGACGGACAGGCCTCGGAGGTGAAGTAATCCCCTAGCCACTCGCTCTCGCATATGACTAAGGGCTGGGGGGTGATTGATATGCCCAAGTATAACCTCGGCCCAGAGATACCTACCTCGGCCAAGATGATGGCCGAGACATTGATCGACCCTATGAGGGGCAAGGCCCACGATATCGTCCCTCGGCCAGACCTACCTCGGCCCAGGCCGACACTACCATATTCACTTCCATGGACCCTACGTTTGCGAATAGCAACCTTGGCTAATAGTAGGCCGAGGTGACAAGGAGCCCTAATCATCTTCAACATGGAACTAATCCTACCTCGGCCTTGGCCGAGGTGACGAGAAGCATTAATAATCATCAGAATGTATATGCCCAACCTCGGCTAGGGCCGACCTAGCATAATGTCTCGGCTGAGATCAGGCCGAGACTCCTTATGACATTACTCGGATTGAACGAACATCAAGACTTTATAGCTCAGCCTCTCCCAAGCCGAGGTCATTCACCAACATGACTGCCAAGCCTCTGTTGACATTTGGATAGGGACACCTGGGTACAAATCAGTTGTAACAAGATTATTCTCCACACGGGGGAGACTATTTCATCATCATTGCTTACATGTGACAGTGACAGATGGCATTCCCACATTGGTGAGGATACCACACACATGCTCATTGCATGCATGGGGGGTACAGTGCGCCCCCTAGGCACTATATATAGGGATCATCCCCTACCTTGCAAAAGGATCCTACTATTAAAACCCTAGCTAAAACTCTGTCTAAAGATACGGTAGAGAGAGAGAGAGCTTGAGTGAATTATACCCATGGCCATTAGTGCCTTTGTTCAGTGATATTACTCACACACTCACAGTGGACGTAGGCCAGATTAGCTGAACCACTCATATTCCGGTGTTGATTCCTCATATCCTCACCTCCTTCTCTTATCTCTTTATATAGCTGTGCTACCATTGTTACTAATATATTGAGCTTGCAAACACCTCACCTGGTGGTGCTAATTATTAGCATAATCATAGGGGATTGGAGGTCTTCCACAGACTAATCTCTCTCTATGATTTCTCTCTCATTGATGGGAATGAGGAGGAGAGTCTTTGAGTACATTATCCTTGGGGACCAGAACCTTTCATTATATAAACATCTAATTAGAACCCCATAAATTCTAATTAGGTAACTCCTGAGTAACCAATAGGTGACTCTTGAGTAACACGACTCTTGAGTAACCAATAGGTGACTTTTGCATAACCACACATTTAGAATTCCATACTTACTGTTGATGTCTTTTGAGCATACCTAATTATATCACTTCATTTTCTCAATTTAAAGTGAAGCTCCAATATAATTACCATTTTAATATGTGAGCCCACCTTAAATTACTTGGAATATATAAAATATTCCAACAATCTCCCACTTGTTCCGAATGTAATTATATTCAATAACCTTATGTGTGCACCAAATTTCTTTTTATTCTTAAGACATCTCCGAATCAATCTCATCCATCTCCTATACCAGTATGAGACCAAAGCGACCTTCGTTACATTTATGTGGTAACTCGATCCATCAATGATGACCACACCAAATATATTCAATGACATAGATCAAGTATGGATGTGTGGATGGAAATTACATGCAATGTGATCTCAGACATGCCTATTTCCAGTTAGTCCTAACTTTATTCCGTAGTAAGATCAAACCTTAGTCTTTTAAACCTTATGTTATACCATAATTAAAAGACAATACATTCAGAGTAAACAACAAAATGAAAATACCATTAACTTTATTCTGCAGAAAACTGAAACATACATAAAGTATCTGAGTAGCGTCAAATGAAGGAACATTAAACCGAATACAAACTCCCACTAAAGCTGAATATCATCAAACTGAACAACACCCATATGAGCAGTGTGCTCATGAAAGACCTTGGGTAGTAAGCCTTTAGTAAGCAGATCCACGAGCATGGAGTTTGCTGTTATATGTTCAAGAAACATTGTCTTACTCTGAACTCTATTCTAAACAACAAGAAACTTAATGTATATGTTCTTATACTTCAATAAGCTTATGTTTTTATTCGAATATAGAACTGCTGAATTATTGTCACGATATATATGTAGTGGTTTTCAATGCTATCCAAAATATGCAGCCTAGAGACAAAATTTTGCAACTATATCGCATGATTTGTTGCCTCATAACAGGCTATGAACTTTGCTTCCATAGTGGAAGGTGCAATGATTCATTGTTTAGCACTCCACCAAAAATAGCTCCTCCAAACAACATGTATACATAGCCAAAAGTGGATCTCTTAGTGTCTTGTCAACCCGTAAGATCGGCATCAAAATAGCCAATGATCTCCAAATTATCTGACTTCTGATAGATGAGCATGTAATCTTTTATTCCCTATAAATACATCATAACCCATTTGGTTACTTTCTAGTGATCCATTCCAGGGTTACTTAAATATTCGCCTAACATACCCATTATGTACACTAAATCCGAATGCGTACATACTTAATCATACAAAAGACTCCCTATAGATGAAGCATAAGGAACCTTTTTCATTTCTTTACTTTTAGTCTCATTCTTGGGGCATTAACATAGTCTAAACTTGTCTCCCTTAGCAACATGAGTATCTCCTTGTGCACAATCTTTCATGTCAAATCTAGAGAGTACTTTCTCGATATAGCTCTTTTGGGATAATCCAAGGATACCCCAAAAATGATCTCGGTGTTTCTTAATCCCCAATGCAAAAGAGGCGTCCCCAAGATCTTTTATTTAAAAAAAATGCTTAGTTAAAAATCTCTTAGGTTTGTTCAATAAGCCTATATCGCTATTAGCCAATACTTCGTCATCGACATAGAGAACAAGGAGGATAATTTTACTCCCACTGAACTTATGATATACACAGTCATCAACATGATATAACGACTTAATGAAACTTGTGATATCATTGATGGGAAGCTTATTTGAGACCATATATGGATTTCTTGAGTTTGCAAACCATAAAATTTGGATCACCTAGGTTAAAGTATTTGGGTTGCACCATATACATTATTTCCTCAATGTTACCATTGAGAAAATCAATCTTAACATCCATCTAATGCAGCTCTAAATCAATATGATCTACAACTGCTCATGAGGTTGTTGAGTTTGTTCTTCTGGTAAAACTCTTAGATTTTGAGTAGGGAAGTCCTCATTTTTGTCTTCTTGAACACTGTCAGAAAGCTGAACAATGTTTAGGAGAGGAATTGATTCCTCTTCAAAGACAACATTCTTATTCTTAACCGTATCTTCCCCTTCAAACTCAACATCCTCAAGAAATCTTGCATTTTTAGTCTTGAAAAGGACTTAGTTGAGGGATCATAAAACTTGAAAACCTTCGTCTGTTCAGCGTACCCAACAAAATAGCATCTAATAGTTCTTAAGTCCTGTTTATTTTCAATTGGCCTATAGGGCCTTGCCTCAACTAGACACCCCCAAATGTATAAATGATAGGTTTTTTAGCCTATCCCATAGTTTATAAGGGGTTTTAGCAACCGTTGTACAAAGTAATCTATTTAGAATATATACTGCAGTCTTAAGTGCCTCTCCCTAGAGTAAATTTGGAAAAGAAAAATGATCAATCATACTTCTTACCATGTCCTTAAACGTTTTATTTCGTCTCTAGGAATTTGGCAAAAGGTTCTAGATGTTGTTCACCTGATCTATCATATCTTCCATAGTATGCACCGCCAAAGTCAAATTTGACAAATTTAATCTTCTTGCTTAATTTATTTTCAACTTCGGCTTAGAAGGACTGAACACGTCCAGAGCTTGCGACTTCTCATGAATTAAATATAAGTACCCATAATGAGAATAGTTATCTATAAAAAGTGATAAGATACTGTTGGACATTCCATGAAGCCATAGGTAATGGACCGCAAATGCCATAATGTATCATTTTTAAGATATCTTAACTCCTTTTGGAACTTAATTTCCTTATGTTTGTCTATTTCCCCTTTATGCTCTCAATACAAGCATCAAAGTTTGTGAAATTAAGGGGTTGAAGTATTCCATCTGACACAACTATCTCTATTCTCCTTTTGGAGATATAACCTAAACACTTGTGCCACAAAGCAACGGAATTCTCATCAGTTAATTTTAATTTTGCAAGGTTTCATTAACTGAAGCATTGGTGTTTAATAAATACAATTTATCAATTAAAGAACCAATCGCAATCAAAGTAGAATTTAGAAATAGAGTAACTTTATTATTTCCAAGTGAACAAAAATAACTGTATTTGTAAAAAAAAATAGAAATCAAGTTCCGTCTGAAAAACGGTACTACATAAGTCTTTATTAATTCAATAAAATGACCAGTTTCAAAAGATAATAAAAAGGTCCCAATTGCTTCAATTCCAACTATTTTACCATTGCCCAGATAGATGAATCTTTCAGCATCATTTGGCGGTGGACTCCACATGCAACCATGCATGGACATACTTACATGAGTAGTAGCAACCGAATGTACCCGCTATGGCTAGGTACAAAAGCCAAATTAACTTCTGAACAAACAAAAATGAGAAGTGTACATTTCTCTACACGCCATGTGGCGTAATTAGAACAATCCTTATTCACATGCCCAGGTTTCTGGAAAAGAAACAAGCAAATTGTGAATCCTGAACTTTTGTTGAACTTTAGGTTTGGGTTGTGATGTTACAACTGCAGTACCCTTATCATTAGTCATTTTCCTCTTTATATTCCTTGAGGTAGATGCAATATGAGCAATTTCAGTTGTCCTTTCTCGCTTCAACCTTTCCTCTACTTCCACACAATGTGAAACGAGCTCATTAAGAGTACATTTATCCTTTTGAGTATTATTACTCACTATACACTATCCATAGTGTGCAGGAAGAGATATCAATAACAGATGCACGAGCAAGTTATCATACAACTCTAACTTTAGTACTTTAAGTTTTTTGTAGCGATGTTAGACATCTCCATAATGTACTCCCGTATGTTTCCTTTTCCTTTATACTTTATTTGGATAAGGTTAGCTAAAAGCGTACTTGTCTCAGCCTTTTCGTTATTTGCAAAATGGAATTCAATATCTTAAAGGAAACTTTTGGTAGTTACCTCATCGGACATACCGCCCCTGGAATCTTCTATACATTGTGCTTTAGCATCATTAGACTTAAGTGATCAGAACAATCCCACTTCTCAAAGTTATCTTTATCCATAAGAGGAGCGGGTTGTACCTTCCTTATCGCATAGTCTAAATTTATGCAACTGAAAACTATAAGAATGTCCTCTTTCCAGTTCTTAAAGTTTGTACCGTTAAGCACATGAATTGAGGTTATGTTGGCAGTAATATTAACAAAATAAGCAGTAACTTAATGCGAAAGAACAAATAAATTACAAAAACTCCAATTTAAAGTTTATGTCATGGCATATTATAATAAAATAAACTGATAAATGCAGAACATAAATTTTATATAACTGTAATGGTGGAATGGTGGGCCCGTCAATGAAAGACCAACACAACAATAATATTTAATCTTTGGACATAATTATTAACTTATAAGTGGTACTCTCAGTCTAGAAAAAAATATTGATAATAAATCCGGTCAACTAACCTCCTTTGGTCTGATTAATTGTACATTATAGAATTCGGTCAAACAACTAACCTTCATTTGGGACGATTAATTGTCCACATGAAAACTATAGAATTATCACATATTTAATTCGGCATGTATATTTATTATTCAGCCAAATAATAATCTTCCTTTTGGCCGATTATTACCCGCATGAATAATAAATATATTAACATCATTTTTATATCTCAAAATAAATTAATCTATGCAATAGAGGCTACTTTGGCAACGTATTACTTTAATTAATTCATTTCAGGATATAATATATTTTTGATATATTTGTTTTTAAGAAAATACCCCGAATGGAAATTAAACTTTATTAAAAATCTGAAACCAAATGATTTTTAATTAAATATGAAAGTATTTAGTCCACCTAATTTTATACTTTCCTTAGTTCCCCCCAAAAAATATGCATTTGAAAATAATTCTCACAAAAAAAACTGATTTGAAAAGAATTCCCACAAACATTGAGTTAGAATTAATTCCCCAAAAAAACAACTGAATTGAGTGCTCACTTATTTTTCCAAAAATGGAAATTTTTGAGTTATCACTACAGTGACATAAACAATCTCTTCAAGATCACTCTCCAATTCGTAGAATCGCAAAATCAATTTTTAAGCGAGAGTTATTAGCATTGACATTATTACCAAAAATGGCAAACATGCGTTTTTAGGTGCCTAACAATGTCAAATCGCCAAGATAGGGTGGTGCCCATTGTTTACAATGGGTTCTGTTATTTCGACATTTCCATGTGACCACCACAATTTCGTAAAATTCTGAATAAGAAAACGAAACATGTCGTTGAAAACGCCCCTCAAATTCTGAATCAAGATTTCAATAATTCTCATATTAATCTTGAAAAAAAAACTGAATTAATCCATCCAAATCCATTATGAATTAAACAAAAATCACCTTGGATAAACAATCCTTAATCAATTTGGGACTGTGATTATGAAAATTATCACAAATCATACATAAATTCTACATAGAATCCTAAAAGTCATATGGTTTTGTGGTGATAATTAAACTCAACACAAATTAATAAACAAAAGCAATCACTAGAATAAATAAAGAACTTGAAAGAATGGCAATCACACAACACAAGATATACGTGATTTGGTAAGAAGTCCTACGTCCACGGTGGTGCTCTCAGTATTTTATTGTTCTTTACTTCGGGGGAGTGTTTACAATTTTCATGCCCTTTGCCCCAGGCTAGGGGTTTGATATATATATATATATGTATGTTATTTTGGAGAGTGGAGGTGTGGGGATCCTCCACATTAGCTCATAATCCCTAAAGTATCTCTGAAGAGAGATTTTAGGAACTGACTGGGTCACAACAGAATTGGTTAAGGCGTGAGGCCTCTAGACTTTGGGTCGTGTGTAATTGGGCTACTCGTCTAGGTCGCAGTGATAAATCGAGGTGCCCACAATTTCCCCTAAAAATTTTGGGTCATAATTTGGGCTCAATAATTTTAAATGATTTGCCTTAATGGCATTTTTATGAATCATGCAACACTCTTGGGATTGAAGTGCCCTTCCAGAATTAATTTAGGTGGCAGATTGCCTCGTTGCCTGTGCGTTATGATTAGAAAGGTTTAAAACAGCTCTGGAGAGGTCTTTTCCTGTAGTCGTTTCAAATTTCTTTGCACTCTCTAGATTTCTTCGACTTCTTAGTGTTGATTTCTCACTCCCAAGTCTTCGACTCTGAGTTTCTTCCTTATCTTCTCATCATCCTTACTTGCAGCTTTGCATTGTCTCAAGATGATTCTTACTTTGTAAGTTCTTCACACTCCTTCTTTTTTTCTATTTCTATTGGGATTTCTTCATTTTTGATACTAGGGTTTCTCTTTTCTGTTGACGAAGATAGCCAATGGGTCGATAATCAAATTTAGGAAATTCTATAATATCCCAAACTGGGTAGATATCGAATGTGCCTCTATTCCTCGCAATGTCAGAGACATTGAGGATGGTCACTGGATACATGTTCTTCTGTTATCCTAGGGGGGTCTCACCTTTCCCCGAAATTGCTTATTTTTGCACTTTTTTAGTTACTTCTATATAGTTCCTGCATAGTGCTCGCCCAATGTTTGAAAAATTGTCAATGGTGTGCATAGAATTAATCATCTCTATGGAACCAATCTAGGGCTTGCTGAAATATGCTTCTTCTATTATTTCTCTCGAACAAGCTCTGGTCTTCTTTACCTCAAGGTCAGGAGTCCTGAGGGGTTTATTTTCAAAACTTGGCAGTTCCCTTCCCATACTGAAGGGTCGAGGTCTGGGAGATTCATGATTACTTTTTATGGGGAGGAATATATAGGTTGATATAGCTCTTATTCTGCTCATTGATCCTCTATTAATTTATGTTTTTTCTCATATCTTCCTCTTTTTTTATTTTCAGCAAAAATAAAGAACTCAGAACCAAATCTTCGCGAGATTCGGGCTTCCGATTTGGTTAAGACCTGGAAAATCAGGGAGCTCTTAGCTGACGGTGAGCATCCTCGATCAACGGCATTCCTTCTGGAATAGAAGAACATTGGGTCCAGTTTTATTGCACGACCTGTGGATAGCATTACCGAGCTAGACATCACAGAAGAGGTTTCTGCCTACCCAATCCAATTGGACGAGGAAGAAAGCAACTCTGGTGAGGAGAGCGAGGGTACTAATAGGGGAAATGCTGAAGGTTATTCCAGTGATGAGAGATCTGGTAGTGAAGAATCTTCCATCTCGAAATAGGATTCAGAGGTTCAAGAGTCTTCAGGGGATTCAATTAGCTCCAGTGAGGAAGTCATGGCTCCTCCCAGGAAGAATTTGATTCCAGATAATGGTGAAGATAACATGTTTCTTTCTCACCGATCGAAGAAACAGAAATCAGGGAGCGAGGATATTGTGACTAGTTACCAGTTTGCTCTTATGACCAGGAGAGGAAGAAAAAAGAGGAGGCACATGTAAGAGAAAGAGAGAGGAAGAAAGAAGAAGAGAGGAAGAAAGAAGAGGAGAGGAAGAGGGTGGAGGAGAGAAAGAGGGTTATGAAGGAGAAGAAGGAGAGAGAAGAAGAAAAGATGAGGGAAGAGGTAAGGACGAAGGCAGGGCAGCCTCTGGTGCCCGTATTTGCTCTTCCCGAAGGGGCTTCTATTGCCCTTTCCCCTCAGTTGACTCTAGTAGTGGTCGAGAGAGAAGTTTTGTCGGCTGATTACCAGAGGGCGATGGGGGCCGACTAGTTAGCTCTGAAGGAAAGTCAGAGGTTAGCCTTGGTAATCTTGCTTTTACTTCTCCGTTATTGTAACATTCTTTTAATATTTACTTTGCTAATATTCCCCTTTTCTCTACAGTTTTTGACCGATTTCAATGTCCTCTACTACAGCCGTGATGAGCTGGCAAGGAGAAATGCTGACCTGGATAGGAAGAATGATGAGCTGGAAGCTAGTCTAAAGGATGCCAATATTTCTTAGAAGTCTTCTAATCTCGCCTTGACTAAAGCCAATCAAGAGAAGGAGGTGGCGACTAAGGAGCTTTAAGAGTTGAGGCAGTCCTATAATTTGGTCTGCTCGAGCAAGCTAGTTGTGGTAGAGAAGAACAAGGTGCTCGTGGAGAAGGTGAAGGAGGTGGAATCTGAAGCTTCCACCCTTAAGGAGAGCTCGTAAAATGCAGGATGGGTTACTGCGTATGAGGATGCTGATGCTTAGATTGGCTATATTAGTCTTCTCAACTTCAAGAAGGGTTTGAACAAGGCTCTTCTGGTGGCCGAGCTGGATATTGACTCTCCACTTTTTGACGAGCATGATCCTGGCCCTAAGCCTGTTGTTGATGAGGCGCCTACTCCTGCTATGAATAAAGGTGGTCCTACTGTCTAGACTGCTCCTATTGGTACTCCCCTTGACCAGAGGATAGTGACTTCTCTGTCCGAGGGAGGTGTTCTTGGGGCTGTCGCGAATAAGGGAAAGTAACCAGCAATCTCGGAGCAAACTGAGGTTACCAGCTAGTCTCCTTTAGGGAACCCTTTGTATTTTTCACTTTTGTTGTTCTTTATTTTTTTCCTACTGATGTACTTGGACTCTTTTTTTTAATGAAATGAAATTCTTTTTGCTTTCGCGTACTAATTTCTTTATCCTTCAATGCTTATATGGTTTATAGCTGATTGATGTTGATGAGTATATACCTGCTACTTATCAACTAGGAACGATTCTTGGTCATAACGCGAGCAATCAAGTTCTCCAAGACTTAGTAAGAATTTACAAGTCTCTTAGGTTGAGAAATCATAACTATAAGGACTAGTCGGAGCTTGTTGCCAAACTTAAAGATAAGCTTCAGGAGATGGAAGAGGTTGGCGCTTTCGTTCAAGAGGAAGTGAATTCTCTAAGGGCTAAACTTATGGATGCCTACGAGATTAATCAAGTTGGAGACGTACTTCAACAAGAGAATAAAGCTCCGAGGAGAGAGGTTTCGCGACTTAGAGAGCATGCGTCGAGCAATGCCCCTAATTTTTATGGGTCTCCTCCTCATCGACTAGGTCACGAGCTTGTACAGATAATAGTGGCTTGGTTAGGGAGATTGTCGAGCTCCCGGGTGATGTTCGCAGGGCGTATGTGATAGTTCCCGACCTCCAAAGAGATGTTACCTTGCTGAGGAACCTATTTAAGAAAGGTCCTCGGTAGGTGTGGGCTGATGGTTATGATAAGGGATGGACTAAGGAACCAATGAAGTTGAAGGAGTCTGAGGAGTTATTCTTCGTTAGAGGATGTTTGATGCTCTTAGGGAGTTACAGGTCCCTAGGAAATCGGTTCTCTAGTATCGCCATGAGATCTCCTCCTCAACTTTGATGCCTAACCCATTCAGGAGGGATGATAAGTGGGTCCCCATAGATGTTATTCCTAGGCAGCTACTGGAGCCAGATGAAAATAAAGTCGAGGAGGAATTAGTTCCTCATCCAGACGATGGCGGAAGAGCATAAGTGGCTGATTATATTACTCGGCGACCTATTCTTCATTAGGATTTGTTTAATTCAATCAATGTAACTCTTTGTACATGTAGTGAAGTAATAAAATAATTATGTTTTGGGCGATTTGTCGACTAAACATGTGTTGTGTATTCTTTACTTCATTGATTTCTTATTCGATTATCTTGGACTCTTCTTAGCCAACTATGTTTAATACAGGTAGAGTTGTTTGGTTGAGTGAGTATGCCCCCAGTCCGGCATTCTTATAAGATACCATTCTGCCTCAGTTTACCTTTTAGGTTGTGTTGTCACACTTCCTTAGGCCTAAGTGTGAAAATGGCGAGGACACACCTGGTATTGGATGTTCTATCCGAGCAGGTTTTTTGAGCCAAATATTATTTGGTGACCAACCTGGGTTGGCCGAGCTGCCTAAGGATCACTTGTAGGACTTCATATAATGCCAGGGGCAATGATATGAGGTTATTCGTGTTCGATGATGAAAATCGGAGGAGGGTAATACCCTGCTTTTATATGTTGAGAATGGAGCCTATAGCTTGGAAAAGGTGCATGAATTATTAAGTATAAAATCAACGCTTTGAAGAATGCCAATGCCAAACAATCTTTTATTAATCAGAAATGAATTACAAATTTCAACATTGTAATAAAATATTGACACAGAAAACTAAAAGTAGAATTTCTTTAAATTGGCTGCGTTCCAAGCTCGAGGTATCTCCTTGCCCTCTAGCGTTTCCAAGTGATAGGCTCCTTGTAGATTGTTCTTTATCACCTTGAATGGTCCCTCCCAGTTTGGTCCTAGCTTGCCATCCAATGATTTTACTGCGCTGCCAAGAACTTTCCTTAGGACGTAGTCCCCAACTTGGAATGCTCTTGGACTAAACTTCTTGTTGTAGTGTTTTACAAGTTGTTGATGATAGCCTGCTAGTTTCACTAGAGCCAGCTCTCTTCATTCCTCAGCAAGGTCATGTTCATCGAGTAATGCTGCATCGTTCTGGCCTTAGTTGACCTGGGTGGGCCTCATGGTGGGGAGGCCAGCTTCCAAAGGAATGATTACCTACATACCATATGTCAGTGAGAATGGGGTTTCCCCGGTTGCTTATTGTGGGGTAGTGCGGTAGGCCCATAGGATGTGTGGTAGCTCACTCACCCATGCCCCTTTGTCTCGCTCTAATCGTTTCTTCAATCCATCAATCACTGTTTTGTTGGAAGCTTCAGCTTATCCGTTGCTCTGAGGATATGTCACCGAGTTGAAATGGTGCCTGATCCTATGGTCGTTATAGTAACCCTGGAAGAGGCCACTTTTGAACTGGGTTCTGATGTCAGTGATGATGGTCCTAGGGATCCCGAAGCGGGTGATAATGTTCTTCCATATGAACATCATCATATCCGCATCTCTGATGTTTACTAGCGTCTCTGACTCTATCCATTCGGTGAAGTAGTTTGTTACTACCAACAAATACTTACGATTACTGGCAGCGCTAGGAAGAGGGCCTATGATGTCCATCCCCCATTGGGAGAAAGGCCATGGGCTAGTAAGTGACTTTAGGTCGCTGACCGGTTGGTGAACCATAGGAGCGTGGAGTTGACATTTTTTGCATTTACGAGCATATATCCCGAAATCCTTTTGCATATATGGCCACCAGTAGCCTTCCTTTATTGCTCGAAAAGCAAGTGACCTGTCGCCAATATGACTCCCAAAGATTCCCTTATGGAGCTCGGGCAGAACTTGCTCAACATCCTTCGGGTGAAAGCATTGGAGGTAAGGACCGGTGAAAGATCTCTTATGCAGTTTTCCCTCAAGAGATAAGTGAAAGTGAGAAACTTTGACTCTTATCTGATGAGCGACCTTCTTATCGTCTGGTAGGGCACCATCTTTCAAATAATCCCTTAGGGGGTCCATCTAGCTGGGGGCTGATTCAATCTGGAGAACATAACCTGTGTCTTGCAGTTCGCCGCTCTGGTTAATGCTTGGTTGGGCGAGGAAGTCGATCGAAATTGTTCTCTTCAATTCAGAATTGATCGCTGAGCTCAAGGCCGTTAGGGCATCAGCATGGTTGTTTTGTCCTCTGGGAAACTGTTGGACGCTGACTTATTCGAAGTTAGACATTAATTTCCTTGTTGTGAAGAGGTAGGCCGCCATTCTCTCATCCCTCACATTGAAGTCTCCACTTATATGGTTGGAGACCAGTTGTGAGTCTCCGAATACTTAGAGTTATCTTGCCCCTAGTACCTGTGCCTTATGTAGTCCCGCTATCAATGCTTCATACTCTGCTTTATTGTTGGAGGCTTCGAATCCAATCTTGATTCCTTGCTCGATGATTTCACCCTCAGGGGTAACTAGCACGATGCCCACTCCTTCGCCTTTGGAGTTAGAGGCTCCGTCAATAAACAGTCGCCAAACACCTTGCGTCGAGTGGTTTTCCCTTTGATCAACAGGTTGAAGTTGGTTGCAAGGATATTCTCCTATAAATTCTATGATGAATTTGATGAGGACTTGGATGTCAAATCGTCCGAGCTCGACTGACCACTTCGATAGTCTGCCGAACAGATCTTCTTTTCGCAGGACTACTTTAAGGGGGTGAGAGGTGAGGACGATGATAAAGTGAGCTTCGATTTAATGTTTCAATTTCCTCGAGGCTACCACTAGTGCAAAGGCGAGCTTTTCCAGTCGTAGGTATTGTTGTTCGGCGTCCAAGAGAGTCTTGCTCGCGTAATAGACTGGGTGCTGGATTCTTGTTCTTTCGCATACCAGTATAGAACTGACAGCATGGCTAGAAAATGCGAGGTATAAGTACAGGGAATCGTTCTCTTGAGGTATTATGAGCAAGGGAGGTGTGGTGAGGTAAGCTTTGAGCCCCTCCAATGCCTTTGAGAAATCCTTGTTCTAATTCATATTTTTTCTTTTCTTCAACAACTGAAAGAATGGATGGCACCTTTCGGATGACTTCGAGATGAACCAATTTAGGGCGGTGAGCATCCCTGTGGGCTTCTGCACGTATCTTATCGTACCGGGGGGGGGGGGATGCACCCTATTGATGGCGTCAATCTGGTATGGGTTGTCCTCAATGCCTCTCTTGCTAAGCAATTACCCAATAAATTTTCCTGACTGTACACTGAAGGAATACTTACTTCCATTGAGCCTCATTCGGTATTTTGTGAGGATTTCAAAGGTCCTTGATAGGTCTGAGAGGTGTTCTTCTTTATGCCTGCACTTGACGAGCATATCATCGATGTAGACCTCTATGAAATCTCCCATTTGGTCCTTAAAACCTTTTGGTGACCAACCGCTGGTAGGTTGCTCCTTCATTTTTTAGCCCAAAGGGCATGACCTTATAACAATACAACTCGACGGTGATGATGAATGCTGTCTTGTCTTAGTCTAGCTCATGTAGAGGGATTTGGTGGTACCCGGAGTATACGTCCAGGAAACTCATTCTTTCATGAGCTGCTATGCCATCCACCAATGGTCGATCTTTAGGAGGGGAAAACTGTCCTTAGGGCACGCCCTGTTAAGGTTAGTGAAGTCAATATAAACTCTCAATTTTCCATTACTCTTTGGGGTTGGACAGCCACTTAGGGAATTGAACTTCTCGTATGGATCCTGCATTCAGCAGCTTCTCCATTTCCTTCTCTACAGCCTTGGCCTTCTGGGTTACAGTTCGCCATGCTTTTTGTGCGATTGACTTGAAATACGAATTGACATGCAATTGATGACAAACCATACTGGGATCAATCACAGGCAGCTCGTAGGGTTCCCACGTGAAAATATCCAAGTTATTCCGCAAAAGTACTGTTAATTCCTTCTTCTCTCGATCTATGAGAGAGGCTCCGATCAAGAGCATCCTATCTTTCTTGTTGTCGTCGGCTGCGGCCTTCTCCAGGTTCTCAATGACCTGCTCAGAGGGGAGGAGCCTGGTCTCCTCCACTCTAGGTCTTCTATATTTTATCTACTATTTGGAAGGTATCAAGACCTCCTGTTGTTTAACCTTCTCCTTAGCCTTCTCGACCTTATTCTTCGGCTTTAGGCGAATAACTACTATAAAGCACTTTCTCTCCATCGCCTGATCTCCATGGATCTCCATCACTCCTCACCGAGTCACATATTTGAGTTTCTGGTGGTAGGTAGAGGGGACGACCTTCATCGCATGTAGCCACCCTCTGCCAAGGATAGCCTCGTAGGGCGAGCCAATGCCGACCACTAAAAACTCGATCATTTTGGAGACACTTCCTGCCCTTACTAGCAGTATAATCTTTCCCAAAGGTATGGTCATTTTACCAGCGAAGCCAACTAGAGGGACAGTGGCTTCCTTCAAGGCGGCGACGTTTAACTTTAACTTTATGAATAGGTCGAGATACATTACTTCGAATGAGCTACCCTGATCGATAAGCAACTGGTCGACATCGCAGTTAGCTATCCTGAGTATAATGATCAAGGCATCATGATGTGGGGTCCTCACTCCCACTAGGTCTTCATCCGTGAACACAATGTACTTGATGTAGTCGACTTCATCTGCTCACCGATGCTTCACTGCCTATGTTTTAGCTGGGTCGATTTGAAAAGCTTGCATCACTATCGTAAGATTTTTAACTTCCATCCGAGACAAGTTTCCCTGAATCCGCTTCAGGTTCGATGTCCTATGAATCACTGTAAACTCATAGCCAACATCCTCCTCGAGCACGTTGTCGGGCCTCGGGTCTCCATGAGCAGCGACCTTCTCTGCCTTCTTTTCCATAAACTCGTTTAAATGTCCAGTCTTGGCTAACTCCTCAAGGTGAGACTTGAGATCTTTGTAGTGCTCGGTCTTGTGCCCACCCTCTTTGTGTAAAGAACATCTCAGTGCGTTGTTCCATTTTGAGGGGTCTCCTCCCATATTTTTGGTCCACTTAACAAATAACTCGTCCTTAATCTTTGCTAGAATCTTGTAGATTGGTTCCTTAAAGATATTTTTCACTACCTGAAATGATTTCGAAGCATCGTTCTTCTTCCCGCTCTTGGAGGCACCTTTGCCCCCATTTTTATTTCCTTTCTTTTTGTTCTCAGCTTTGTCGCTGCTCTTGCTGGCAAACTTGGCACGATGGTTCTCTCGTGCACTAATGCGGGTCACATCCTCAACTTTGGCATATTTCTCAATACGATCCATTAGGTCATCGATGGTTGTGGCTTCCTTCTTAGTGAAGTATTGGTGTAAGAGGCAAGAGCTGGGTGGTCCAATCTTGAAGGATACCACGACGACTTACTCCGAACAGTCCCCAACCTTATTCAATAACTCCCAATATCTTTTTGCGTAATCCCTGAGGCTCTCCTGAGGCTTCTTCTTCATTGTCATCAAGGTATCCATCCTCTTTGGATGGAAGCTACTGGTGATGAAGCGAGCTGTGAAGAGCTCTGCCAGAGAATCAAAGCTCCTGATGTATCTGTGAGGGAGTCTCTCGAACCATTTTTGGGCCACATCGTGCAAGCTCAAGGGAAAGATCCAACACATTAATGCGTCCTTATGGTTCTAGAGGGTCATGGTCTTCCAGTAATGCCTAACATGGCCAATAGGATTAGTCTTTCCATCGTAGATCTTGAATTTAGGAATCGTGAACTTCTTGGGGGCTTCTTCTTCTTCTATCTCCCTTGAGAAAGGGGATTTCATCTGGGTCCTAAGAGCTCGCCTGGCTAGCTCTCTGGTCGATCTAGAACCCGAATGTGTTGGGTGCTAGTCCATCTCTCTTTGGACCAAATTTCGTATGTCATCATTTCCTCGAGCTGTGATCTTATAATGGCGAGCTAGTTACTGTTGCTCGAGCAAGTTGTCATCGAACCTGTGTTCCTCAAATCTTTAAGAACGCGTCTAGGGCTCCTTCCTCGGCTGCGAGACTTGCTCGCCTAGGGGCTAGGAATGCGATATTGACGTTTCCTGGTGTTACGATGGAGTTCTCTCTCCATTTTCTCCAATCTTCTTTTGAGACGAGCATTCTCAGCTTCTTTCTTATGAGTGGCCTCCTCTTGCTCTTGGAGCCTGGCCTTATAGGCATCGATTAGCCTGGAGACCTACGTGGACATGGCCGTCCCTTGTCTTTCCTCCGAAGCTTGTCGTTCTGGGCGAGCCCTAGGGTTTGAGCATCGAACTTCAAATCTGATCTAGCGAGGAGCATGACGCTCTTGAATATCCGCTACTTAAGAGGCATTGCTGTTGTGACTAGAGATTCCAAATTATTTTTGGTGAAGGCTTTCTTAAAGGAAAATAAACCTTTCACACAGACGATGCCAATTATGGTGACAATTAAACTCAACATAAAATAACAAACAAAAGCAATCACTAGAATAAATAAATAACTTGAAAGGCAATCACACAACACAAGATATATGTGGTTTGGCAAGAGGGCCTACGTCCACGGTGGTGCTCTCAGTATTTTATTTCTCTTTACTCTGGGGAGTCTTTACAATTTGCATGCCCGTTGCCCGGGGCTAGGGGTTTGATATATACATGTTATTTTAGAGAGTGGAGGTGTGGGGCTCCTCCACGTTAGCTCACAATCCTTAAAGTATCTCTGAAGAAAGATTTTAGGAACTAACTGTGTCATAACAGAATTGGTTAAGTCGTGAGGCCTATAGACTTTGGGTCGTGTGTAATTGGGTTACTTGTGTGGGCCGAAGTGACAAATCGAGGTACCTGATGATACGAGAAATTGCCCACAATTCGTACTCATATCAGCAAGTCAATGTGTAAAATATGTAATAAATAAATCAAGCAAGTAAATAGACAGAAGATAAGATATAGAGTGGTTTATCCTTTAAAATGGGCCTACGTACACTGTGTTGCTCCGTTCTCATTATATGGTTGCATCGTACAATATAATCATGCCTAAAGAGGCGTACAAGTATGAGAATAAAGGGGAGTACATGGCAGTATTGAAGATTCCGGTGTTCTGGGGAGGTGGCTGTGATGTAGATTCGTGTCCTCCAAGGCATATGTTGAGGTCGTGTAGAGTGAATCTGTATTGTAGGACCTGCCCCGGGCGTGTCTGGAATCGATCCCCCATTTCGAGGTGTAGTCCTCTATTTATAAGTGGTATGCGTGCCGTGTCATGTGCCCTGAGCACGTGACATGTACCAAGTCTGGAGTAGTTGCAAATGAGGGGGATGCGGCCTGCAAGGAAAACAACCTAAACGCCTCATCCTCTGGAAAAAGACTAAGGTTTCGCGCCCTGGACTGTGTGGATACCGCGGCATGTTGATTGTGACCGCATTCCTTAATGAGGTGTCGCGCCCTGTAAGAGATATGGCCACACCCTGTCTGAGGTATGAGGTATGGCCACGCCCTGTATGTGAAGTAAAATGACCTCTGCGGCAGGGTGTTATATTTGTATTATCAATAAGTCCCCAAGTCGTAGTGCCCAGAGGTAGCGATTTTGGGGTTGCGACTGAATTATGTGACTGCTGCGGAGACTGTGAGGCGAAGTCTTCCACTGCCTTTACATGAGTGGGACCTAGTCGTGTTGTGGCCTGTTTGAGTCCAAGCGACGGACAAGCAAGTTAATCCACAGTACTTCAGGACGTGCCGCGGCCTATTTGATACCAGGCGGCGGAACGTCTATTTAGATTTCGCGGTACTTCCAAAGCGACGATTCGTCTTCCGCGCTCTCTTATATAAATTATTTCTGGACGTGGACTTCATTACGTTTCCAAAACTTTGAGAGCACATCAAGAGAGAATTTATGTTCTTCCTTTCTCTTGCATATTCCGGCAACCTTTTGAGGCTGCGTGTGGTGGTGCAAGGCGGTTTGAAGCTATGCACTGCAAGTTTCTTCATTTCCAAGTGATTTTTCAACCACTCAACTTTCTTAAAAAAGCTTTCGAAGTTCATAGTTTTCTTCCCTTTTAATATGATATGTTTATTTATTTTTCTCTGGATTATTTGATAGAAATCTAGGGTTTTATTTGTACAATTTTCTCTTTCCCTCATATGCTGCACATGACCCCTGATCCTCGAAATGCCATGAAAAATCATATAACTTTTCTTGGTGTTCATAGTCAAACTCTTCATACTCTGTGAGGTTGATCTTAAAATGATTAATAGTTATATAATCAACTGTTTAGGCGAGAGGTTGCGGTGTGACGGGATTTCAATAATCCATTCCCCTGAACTGATTTGATCCTTATCCGCGTCATACCGTGCCAAATGGCCGCGGTCCCTTAAATTATCATCCGCGGCGTTGGATCACCACCCTTGTAGTTTTGAACAACCTTCAAACTTTCATGAACCCAATATATATCCATGTTAAATAATTGTAATTGCTACCAGATTCCCTTGAATTGACTTTTAGCAAATTCAGGAATGGCCATGGCCAGGAACCTCTTAAACCGATTCGAGCTTATAACCGCGGCAGTATATGTTCCTCTGCTGATATGGAGATGTCCGTGACTAGTAGGGCCAGAGTACGATCCCATAAGTTCAAGTAGTAGAGTTGGCCCATTAATAACTACGTTAGGGAAATAATTACAAACACATTTACTATTTATAAATAATCCTTCCGCGGCTTCTTGAAGTCTTTTCCAAATCATACTGGCTGCGGCGCCTAACCGCGAACTCTGCTTTTCAGGTACTGCTGCAGCCATATGAGCTTTGACCCAGACGAGTTCCTGAGAGGCTTTTGGGCAAAGAACTTTGGAACCTCTCCTCCTGAACTTACTTCTGTGCCCCCTCTAAGATTAATAGGGCCTTGCAAACTAAAAGATTGCCCAAACAGCGTGATACTTGACTCAGACTCCGCGGACTCTGCATCTGGGAAGGATTTTCAATCCACGTCGATGGAAGAAGAAGACAACTCAAGTAATCATCCAATGGGTGCAGACCATGATGCCGCGGAAGTTAGAAGTAACCCAGCTGGAACATCTGGGAGGGATGAGAGACCCTTGGCTGCTCTTGATATTCGCAGCGCCATGACCCAAGACTGGGTTGAGCAGGTGGCTGAGGCCTTCAAATTTCAAGAAAATTTGATATGCTCGGCACCTGTCGCGAACCAAAGACCTTGCATGGTTCTGGACGATGGGATTTGCTTCCCACTCCATGCCTTTGTTTACGGGCTGCGGCTTCCTGTTCCAGTTCCCATCCGTCGCCTTTTTTAAACAATGAAACTGGCCCCAGCACAGTTGGATCCTAATGGATAGAGAGCCATTCTTGCCACAATTGTCCTTTGGGAGAACTTATTCAAAAAAGACATCACACCCGCAGAATTTTTTCACTTCTACCGCCCAAAGGAGAACTCAGTGAAGTTCGTGAGCTACTACTACTTCTCGAGCCGCGGCAGGGACGAGACCGTTTACACTGGGAGACTGACCAGTGTGAAGAATTGGAAGGGGAAATATTTTTACATCTCCGGCTAAGGCTGGGAGATGCACCCCGAGGAGAATGAGAGGGAAAGGTCATATAGAATGCCGCAGCAATGGGGGTCTCCCTCAAAATTAGGTACTAAGACCATAGCCGCATCCTTTCACATAATTTTTTATATTAGCCTCCACTAACCTTTACATTGTCTATTCTGCAGCCCTTGACAATCTGCATTTGAACAAGCGGCGGGAAAAGAGAGTTGCTGAGGCCGCGACAGTTCCTGCTGAACATAAAAAGTTCAACACACTTGTTACATCAGCAACCATATTTGAAGGAGGATTTTTCCTAAACAAGTCCATTCCTCAACAGATGGGCACGGAAGCTAATTCACTGCGCCATGATTTTTATTTTGCGGTCATTTATGCCCTTAAATTCCTTTCCCAATATTTGTTGCTGCTTTTTCAGGTGAGGAAGTTGATAAGGAATTGCTGGCCGCGTAATTGGAGGAAATGGACGAAGACGCAGTTGTCCTAAACAACACTGGGTGGAGCAAAAAAAGGAAAAGGCCCAAAACTAAGGCTCCTACCGCAGCCCCTTTCGGAGAACCAAATGATTCTACCACGGCCCCAAATTTGGCCCAGAAAAAACTACCCTTTCTACCGAACCCCAAATTGAATTTGATGATGACATAGGAGCTAACTTGGCCACGGCAAGTTTGATGTCATCTGGCGTTCCTGCCCATTCATCCTCTCCTCCACCGCCACCTGCTGTAGCGGTAAATGCAAATATGGCCCCTCCTCAGTTCCACGGCCAAGTTGGTTCTGACGGTAGACCGCGGCCCCAGATGAGACAGATTGTCCCAGAGTCCTCATGGGACACCACCGCAAAGGCCGCGCAAAGAATGAAAAGAATTCTTGATGCCGCGGATCTGGACAGGTTGGTGGGGGCAGACCACGATGACTTGGAGGACTGTGGTCTCCATAGCCTTCTGAGGGTAAGTGCCATCTTTCTTTAATTTTGTTGTTTTAACTTTTTTACATCCCATATATTGCTTCTAATTTGTTTTATTTTAGGTCGCGGATGTCCTTGTTGCCCAGAAGAGGAAGTATGAGGCCCTTTATAAGCTGAAAGAGGCTACAGATAGGGTGCATACTTCTGACCTGGAAGCTGTACGGACTTCATCCTTTGAAGCAGGCAAGAAATCTTCTGCCGCGGCGCTTCAGGCAGCCCACATGGACCTGGAGAAAGTGAACAAGTCAAGAGAGGAAGCGAAAGAGAATTTCAAACAAGCCGCGAAATCCCTTAAATCCTCCTAGGCCCAAACTGCGAAAGCCGCCCGTGTCGCGGAGATTTCAAGCAGTAAGCTCCCCCTTCTCCAGCAGAAGTACAAAGATATGGAAGCAAAGTTTGCCCAAAAAGCCGAAGATCATGCGGCGACAATAAAAAAGTTGGAGGCTGATCATGGTGACGCCCTCCAGCTAGCCGTAGACAATGTCGTAGAGTCATTTAAAGGCTCCAAGGACTTCTTTCTTATCAACAACAGGGCATACCTCCGCGACTATCAGGAGCTACGACAGAGATTTATAAAGAGCTTCCCTGAGGCCAAGGAGGAGGTCCTTGCTTGGAAATTAAGCGATGACGAACATCAAGAGTGCATCGCTGAACTTAAGGCCGCGGTAGAAGAGAGAGCGAGGCTGAGGGCTGAAGGAGAAGCAGCGGTCGCGAATGGAGAGATAGAGACTATCGCGGACGGGGAAGAGGACGATGATAATGATGACGCAACTTCTTAAACTTGTATTCAATTTCTGTTGAACTCATCAATAATACGGGGCTGCGTCCCTCCTTTTTCTTAATTTCTGTTGTGGCTGCGGCCTCCTTTCTGTAATCTTGATTACTAATCTCAAGGCTGCGGCCATATTTACTACTTGTACATGATTTCTTGTAACTCCCTGCTCTTTTACATTGCTTGCTATAATGAGGGGTTGAACGTAACTGCCTGCATATTTGAAAATGCATCCTTGATTAGATAAACATAATACTATAAGTCCACGGACAGCGATCAATTTCGTAGGATGATTATTTGCTAATTTCCGCGCTCACATAAATAGTGCAATGTTTCCTTCCGAAGTAAAGGACATTAGCTGCTGCTTCACAAGGCTGCTGCGTGAAAGCCGCGGCCTTTTCTTATGCCGCGTCGTATAAACGATTTCACTTGATTGCCACGGACATGATTTCAAGGCTGTGGCACTCTGATTACATGGATCCCCGGATGCTTTCATTGCACCTGGTTGTCTGAACCGCTTATCTTTTATCATCCCATAACCAATATGAAACATGTAGAAAAGGCCTTTCCCTAGTCTTGATACAATTGATTCTCTTCTGCTGTGGTATTTGACATTGTAGCTTTCTCATGCTTCAAGATGTCAGTGCCTCAGCACTTTCATGAATGAATGGCTCCTAGAGATCTGCAACCATATCGGTGGGCTGCGGCACACTTCTGGTCCATCTGAACAATGTGTCTCTGTAGGCATACGTTGGTATTTCCAAGCCTTCTCGGACCGGGTTATGTTATTGAGCCACCTACAGCTAATATATAGGATATTTTCAAGCCTCCTCAGGCTGGGTTATGTTATTAAGCCACCCATAGCTATTATGTAGGATATTTTCAAGCCTCCTCAGGCTGGGTTATGTTATTAAGCCACCCACAACTAATATATAGGATATTTTCAAGCCTCCTCAAGCTGGGTTATGTTATTAAGCCACCAGAGCTATTATGTAGGATATTTTCAAGCCTCCTCAGGCTGGGTTATGCTATTGAGCCACCCCCAGCTGCTGATATATATATATATATATATAAAGTCATCCCTGGCTGGATATTATAAGCCTCCCGGCTCAATGACGCATCTCGAAAGCTAAGAACGGGCATTGTAAGCCCCCGTGGCTAATTACGCTTTCCAAAAGCTAAGAACGGGCATTGTAAGCCCCCGTGGATAATAAAATCTCCTTAAATTCTCACATGCTTTCGTGAATATGATCATCATACGATAAGATATAGTTGCATATCATGAGGGGAACGTCTGAGCTAATTAAGATCGCAATCCCTCCATAGGTGCATCCCGAAGTAAAATAATCCTTCGAGATAATTTATTATTCTTCCTTTGGGGAAAAACTAAGGATGAGATGCGGCATGCAGCCTCTGTCAGGTCTGGCTGAATCCTTTATGCATTCTTCAGGAACCGCTGCAGCATCCCTTGCCCAATGAGCCTTTCAACTTCATCCTTCAGAGCATAGCATTGCTCGGTGTCATGTCTATGGTCCTAATGGAATTTGCACCAGGTAGCTTTGTTCCTCTTGTGGGGTGGAGCTCTCAACTTTTTTGGCCATCTCAACATCTTGTCCTCTTTGATGAACTCGAAGATTTCTTCAATCGGTAAGGTCAACGGAGTATAGACACCCGATTTCTTCTCTAATTTCTCCGCCCTTCTTTTTTGGCTCCTGCTGACTACTTCCGCGGCCATCTCCTCTTGAAATGCCGTGGCATCAAAAGCTGTTGGTGTGCATTTCATAGGTGCCGCACCCGCTTTGGGAGAGGCCGCGACTTCTAGCATTAAAACCCACTGAGTGAGATAGTTGAGATGGGTCTGAAGCGAGGCATGGCTGTCATAGAGGTGATTAAGGTGATTGTACAGTCGCACAATCTCATCGTTGACTTCTGTACTCTGGTTAATTTCTCCTTCCATTTTTTCTTTCATTAGTCTTTATAAAGTATATAGAATCTGAGACAAAACTAACAGAAGTGAGTAATCACAGAAATATTGGGAAGGAGGGTTTGAACTGCTCCATGATATGCTGACGAGGCCACGGCCAGTATAGTACATAAGTGCACTGCCGCATCCCTCTATTCTTATCGACCAAGGTTGATACGAAGGCTACTCAAGTCCTTCCCCTGGTGATTTTGAGCTGTTGTCACAGGTCTGCAGTAGTAGGGGTCGCGGCACGAGAGGCTGTTGAACTTACAGGCCGCACCCCTGTCTAGGCAGTGGAGAAATCCCAAGACAGGAACCCAGAAACTGAATTTTTTCTCCCCCAACACTTGAAGAAAACCTACTAGGGTCCATCGATGAGAGAATTCCCTTGCTGTGCGCAAAACGGCACGATTTCAATGATAAACCCTAGATCATAGGTCGATGACAACAAAAAGGGGGGTAAATATAACCCTACCCTAATCATCCATCTTTTCGGGACTGAAGTCCATCATGCTTTTCAGCATTATCTAGATGAGATGATATCACAGGGGTATGTAAAATAGATTCAAAGCCATCAAATGAAGACCCAAGAACAGATCCGAAAATATAAAATACCCGTTTAAGGGGGCGAATATAGAACGGAGCCTAATAGCCAGTAATCGACCAGTGAGAAGATGATCCATAGGACCCTCAGGGATCGAATAAGGTGTTTAAGAACTCATATATGTAGAGAAACAAGATTGAAATATCTCATTTCCCACAGACGGCGCCAGATTGATGATACGAGAAATCGCCCACAAGTCGTACTCATATCAGCAAGTCAAAGTGTAAAATATGTAATAAATAAATCAAGCAAGTAAATAGACAGAAGACAAGATATAGAGTGGTTCAGCCTTTAAAATGGGCATACGTCCACTGTGTTTCTCCGTTCTCATTATATAGTTGCATTGTACAATATAATCATGCCTAAAGAGGCGTACAAGTATGAGAATAAAGGGGATTACATGGCAGTATTGAAGATTTCGGTGTTCTGGGGAGGTGGATGTGATGTAGATTCGTGGCCTCCAAGGCATATGTTGAGGTTGTGTAGAGAGAATCTGTATTGTAGGACCTGCCCCGGGCGTGTCTGGAATCGATCCCCCATTTCGAGGTGTGGTCCTCTATTTATAAGTGGTATGCATGCCGTGTCACCTGCCCTGAGCACGTGACATGTATCAAGTCTGGAGTAGTTGCGAATGAGGGGGATGCGGCCTGTAAGGCAAACAACCTAAACGCCTCATCCTCTGGCAGAAGACTAAGGTTCCGTGCCCTGGACTGTGTGGATGCCGCGGCATGTTGATTGTGATCGCATTCCTTAATGAGGTGTCGCGCCCTGTAAGAGATATGGTCGCACCCTATATGAGGTATGAGGTATGGCCGCGCCCTGTATGTGAAGTAGAATGCCCTCCGCGACAGGGTGCTATATTTGTATTATCAGTACCCACAGGTTTCTAACTAGATCATATGTATGATAAATTAAACAAAATCACTTCTGAATTATAATCATAGCACCAATCCCAATAATCTAATATGAAGAAGCTCTGCTACCACTTGTTGGAATATTAAATAAAATTCATCAACATATTAGATTATCGAAATTACCTTATAAAAGAATTATAAGAACTGTGTACCTGAATCCATAGTGATGATTGAGACTAGGGGGTTGGAGGGCTTCGACAGACTAATCCCTCTCTCTATGAGTTCTCTCTCATTAGTGGAAATGAGGAAGAGATTTTTTGAGTGCATTAACCTTAGGGACCATAACCCTTTTTTATATAGACATCTAATTAGAACCCCATAAATTCTAATTAGGTGACTCTTGAGTAACCAATAGGTGACTCTTGAGTAACACGACTTTTGAGTAACCAATAGGTGACTTTTGGGTAACCAAATATTTCGAATTCCATACTTACTGTTGATGTCTTTTGAGCTTACCTAATTATATCAAATCATTTGCCCAATTTAAATTGAAGCTCAAATATAATTACCATTTTAATATGTGCGCCCACCTTAAATTATTCGGAATATATAAAATATTCCAACATATACTCTCTCCCCATCAAACTACAGCCCCCATTACAAATGTCCATTAGACCCTAGCCAGGTGTCGTTCAAGACAAAATCAATTAGAAACCTCATTTTCTAAGTGTGATATCCCACCCACCACGTAAATGTCAAGAATTAATGTGAGAGAGGATTAAGGAGTTACTAAGTGTCAGCCTCGTATGTAGTTAAGGAGTTGTAGTGGATACTGAAAGAACGTACCTTTTGGAGGATTTCCTGGAGACTCTAAGAGGGTTCTTCAACAACAACATCATCCTCTTTACCGAACCAATGGTTTTCAACCCTTGGTATTTTAGTACATTTTCATTTTTTAAGAGAAGCTCACAGGAAGCAAAATACTTTTTTTAAAAAGAAAAACAAATAGTGGATAGATATGCCTATCCCACCACTCATAAACTTAAAACCCAAAAACTTGAATAAAAAAAGGCATAACAAGAACGATTCGTCCAACACACAATGACAAAGAAAAACTATAAATAAAGGCATAAGATCTTAAGCCAAAAAGTGAAACAAGATTGGACCTTAGCCCTAAGGCGGGTGACATTAATAACATATTGATTGTTGCATTAGTTTTCATGTTCTAGTTTATTTAGTTACTAGATTGAAGGCAACGCGTTGCGTGGCCGAATATATATTAAAAGCAGTTTCTAAAGAAATATGTTGATATTGAATTGTAATGATGTATATGCAGTCTGAATTTTGTAAATATAATTAATACAAACTATGAAATGAATTTATCAAATATTTGACTGAAGAATATTGTACTTTATTACATAAAATTAAAATAAAAACTAAAAATAAAAAAGCGATCCTCTTGTAATTTTTGTGTCGATTTTATCGTATCACGTTAGAAGCAAGCTCTGATAGATTATGTCCTGGGAAAAAATGAAATAATAGTTTATTAATTTTAAAATAATATTGTATGTATTTTATAAAATGAGATATGTAAATTTTTGAACAATTACTTGTTTCATTCCCTATCTTCAACCGTTACAATGTACTTTCTCTTCTTTTGTATCTGATATAATAACGATATGTTTTATTAGATAAAACTGTTATATTAATTTATGCACTATATATAGTATATTACCTTTGTTGAACTTTTGCAATCCTCAGTGTTGGAATCGTCATTTGGATTTTTCTCGAATTTTGTAACTGTGTAGTACTCCTTCCCCATTACCAAATTAAATTTGTTGAGTTTGAGAATGAATTTTTACTTTTTTCCAATAATATTTCTAAATATGACATTGCGTCGTTTATATTGTCCTGTGAAAAATATAAAAAAAATAATTATGTATGAGTTATGTAAAAAAAAAGAGATAAATTTATTTTTTGTACCTTATTATGATGTGTTTCAATTTGTGCAAGAGTGAACCCAACCAGTTTTTCTGCGAGCTTATCGAAAAGAACCAATGTTGTATCTGTTGTATAGTCTTCTACGTCTATTTGAAGTTTATATCTACAAAATTTGAATAATTAATTAATAATTTATTTATTTCATCATAATAAAATTGATATATTGATAAAAGTTAAATGATATTTACTTAGTAACAGGAAAGGCATTGTCAGTGATGCAATATTTGCAGTTGTACGATTTAGCAAGCTTTGTCAATATCTTGTTACAAACTTTGCATGCCACATAAGACCAGCCGAACTTATTGTTGATACGGATAATAGATGCTATAATTGATACAATCTTTATCTGTAGAAGATCATTAAATATTAAAAAAAATAAAGTTTTAAATTTATACAAAAAATGTACCTTACCTCTTCTTCAGATGTTGATCTCATTTTTTTATTGTCTGAAATGTTTAGCACATTAGCTGTTGCATTACTCGATTGCAAATTCTGAGATGAAGGTAGACATTCCATTTCTTGCAATTTTGTAGACTCTGAGATGTCGATTGAAAAATTGTAATAAAGATATTGTAATAATGTTGTTGTTTTACTATTTATTAATTAAAGCAACTACCTTTCAATGAATGCTTGAATCTCGGGAACTTGGATGTTAATGTACGTCTTTGTCGCATTTGTGGACGATAGATATAAACCTGTCGTTTAAAAAATAATGAATGCAAAGGTAAAAAAATTATACTTAGTGATTAATAATATATGCGTACCTCTGAATTCTTTAACATTGAGTGATGTAATGACAATTGTAATCGACATGTCTATTACATCTTTCGAATTGTTGTTGAGAACAATTGTTGAATTTCCCAAAAAAGTTATCTTTATTTTGTTGTTGCTGTATTGTGTATATTTTGCAATAAAGAAATGTTGTGTAAGATTAAGATGTAAATGAAGAAAAAATATAATTGATAATTTAAATAAATGTTATAATACCTAATATCCGAGATATGAATATCTAATTTCTCCACACTGTTTCCATTTAATTTCAAGTATTCTACATCGCTTCTTCCAATAAGAATTCGACATATATATGAATAAAATGGTATATGTATTGTTTATGATTTACGTATTTTAAATGATGAATAAGTTTATAAAAGATAAGATTTTCATCAAAAAAAGTTACCTGAGAGATTTTCCTTGTTCATTATTCTGTCTTTGAGAGTACTGTACTCAGCGAATTCAAATTTATGTAATGAAATATTTGGGATTTTGTTTGTCAGTTCTTCAACAGTTGTTCCGTTTTCAAACGTATTACAAATGCATATGTAACACATTTGTATCCTCTTTTGTTAGCAGCAACCTTGAACTTTGATATTTTGTAAATTTTACCTTCTTCAATTAAGGATGCATATTCCTCAACTTCATCTTTCCAAATAATTCCGTGTATATGATTATCCTGTGAGAGAAACAATATAATGATGTTAGACTACCAAATAATTTTTGGCGCTAAAGTTACGTAACTAAAAACTTCGTAGCCACAATTAAATACTGCAAAGTACAAACTGTTGGATAAATTTCAATATTTATTGATATTTTAATTTTTAGTTGTTAATATTTTATTATATTATTGGTATTTTATTTTAAATATAGTTTGCGTTTTATTTTAGAAGGTAGAAACATGAGCAAATGGGTGTGAAAGATATGGGAGTGCTCAAAATCCCATATAGTCCCACATTGGAAGAATACTACAAAAAGTTGTGGTATATCAACTAAAGGACAACTAAGATTCTTAGTTGACAAGTCAAATAAGAGGCTATGATCCTACGCATCGCGGTGGTGCTTAAGCACAACCAATCGCGACACGCGGCGCGCGAAAGAGAGATTGAGCGACTTAGGGCGCATTGCGCGCTTTGACGCGCACTTAGCACGTGCACATCGTCGCTTGGAGCGTGGGAGCCTAAAGTTTTGACGAGGTAAAATAGATCAACAGTTGTGATTAAACGATCCGATCAAAGAGTTTAAAATCCAAAAAGAATTGATCTAAACCGCTAGATGAACTCGTAGCGTTTCGTGTAGGGGATGTCCATTCGCTTACGATGGGATGCCTAATCTAAACCGTTAGATCGCAGTTGTTCCAAACAGACACGATCCAACGATTGATCAACGGTTGTGATTAAACAATCCGATCAAAGGGTTTAAAATCCAAAAAGACTTGATCTAAATCGCTAGATGAACTCGTAGCGTTTCGCGTAGGGGATGTCCATTCGCTTACGATGGGATGCCTAATCTGAACCGTTAGATCACAGCTGTTCCAAATAGGCACGATCCAATGGTTGCTGAGTCACTCTATGAAGAGCCGTGACTGTTGAAGAGCAGTCACAGAAATGGCTATAAAAAAAGTTCCAGGCCTCTGTTTTGGACACCGAAAATTGCTAGTTTCTCCTCTCCTCGTCCTCTATATTTTGGAATTATCAAGTTACAAATTCGGAGTGTTCTCGATTTGATCAAACAGTACATAGTTTGAATCAAACAACTGTTCATACACTGCATTGTATCCTGAAGGCAGATTCTATAAAACCCATAGTGTACTCGCGGTTCTGTCTCAACCAGATTGGGAGAAATTTTGCCTAAAAGAAAGCGTTCCAAGAATGTGCCTTACAGAAATTAATTAATATATTTCGTTCTTTCCATAAAAAAACTCCAACAGTTTTAGGCAAAAATTATTATTCTTATTACTCCACTCAAACGGAAGGAACTGTGGCACAATTTATCCAAGTCATGACTCAAGACTTAATTCGACTCGACCGTTTTGATGGCGGAAATTTCACCCGTTGGCAAGAGAAAGTTATGTTCTTCCTCACATAACTAAAACTTGCATACATTTTAGATGATAACCTTGAACAAATTCCCGATCCCACACCCGAAGACACCGAAGAAATAAAGAAAAAATGTGTGAAGAGGAAAGAAAACGAATTTATGTGTCAAGGACACATCCTCAATGCTTTGTCTCAAACTGTTTATAGCGCTCATCGAATGATTCCAACGACAAAGGGATTATGGAAGGCTTTGGAGACAAAGTATCAAAACGAGGAAGCGAGCAGCCGTAAGTTTCTAATTTCAAACTATATGAATTTTAGAATGAGTAATGATAAATCTGTCGTTGCACAAGCCCATGAACTCCAACAAATTGTTGGTGACCTTAAATCCACTGGTATTAATCTTCAAGATGAATTTCAAGTAGGGGTGATTGTTTCAAAACTTCCATCCTCTTGGAATGGCTTTAAGAAGAAAATTAATCATGATGAAAAGACTTATACTGTGGAATCCCTTCTTCGTCACCTTCGTATTAAAGATGATACTCGTATTCGAGAAAAGAAGGATGAACAAGGTGAGGGTCATTCAAAAGCTAATATGGTTGAGGATCAAACATCCAAGATTACCAAAGACTCAAAATTTAAAGCAAAAAATGATTCAAAATTCAAGAACCAAGGTGCAAATAAGAAAAAGAAGGTAAAATGTTTCTTCTGTGACAAACCGGGCCATTATTCTCGAGAATGCCGTCTTAAAAAGAAGGCATTTAAGGAAAAACAAGGGTCGAAGGAAACCAACAATGTTGAAGATCTTATTGCTACTGTATGCGAAGCAAATTCAATTGATAATGAAAGTGGATGGTGGTTGGATACTGGCGCAACGGTCCACATATACAAAGACCGCTCTTCATTCAAAACATATCAAGAAATTGATGGAAAAGAAGTAAAGATGGCAAATAATCTTCGCAGTAATGTAGTTGGAAAAGGCACCGTGGAATTGAAGCTAACTTCTAGAAAGACACTTACTCTAATTGATGTACTTCATGTACCTGATATGTGTAAGAATCTTGTGTCTGGGAACCTTCTCAATAAGAGAGGTTTCAAACTAGTGTATGAGTCTGATAAGTTTGTTTTGTCGAAGAATGGCCAATTTATTAGCAAAGGGTACTCTTGTAACGACATGATCAAAATTAATGTAATCAATGATATTAGTTCTGCTTATATGGTTGAGTCTATTTCTATATGGCATAGTAGATTAGGTCATGTGAATTATATAAGTATAAAAAATATGACTAATCTCGGCTTAATCTCGGATTGTAAATTTGATAACCTTTCTAAATGTGAAATTTGTGCTCAATCGAAGATAACTAGAAAGCCGTTCAAATATGTTGAGAGGAAATCCAAAATTCTTGATCTTATTCATAGTTATGTATATGATATGAAGAGTAATATGACTCGTGGTGGAAATAAATATTTCTTAACTTTCATTGATGATTACTCTAAGTATGCATATACATATTTACTTAAAAGTAAAGATGAAGTTTTCGAGAAATTTCTAATTTTTAAAGCAGAAGTTGAAACTCAACAAAATCGGAAAATTAAATTCCTACGATCCGATAGGGTTGGTGAATATTACCCGAGTGAGTTTATACAATTTTGTAATACTTATGGGATAATCCATCAAGTTACGGCGCCATATACGCCACAACAAAATGAAATGGCGAAAAGGAAAAATAGTACTTTAGTTGAAATAATAAATTCAATGTTAATCAGTTCTGGTTTACCTTTGTCGATGTGGGGAGAAGCGGTTTTATCCACATGTTATATTTTAAATAGAGTTCCATTTGAAAAACAACGATATTACACCATATGAATTATGGTTTAATCGTAAGCCTAATCTTAGACGTCTTACAGTTTGGGGATGTCTTGCTTATGTAAGAAAACCCGAACCTAAAGGACATAAACTAGGAAATAGGACTTACAAATGTGTTTTTATTGGATACTCTAGTAACAGTACGACTTATAGATTTTTAAATCTTGAAACTCAAGAAATCATTGAGTCGGTAGATTTGTAATTTTTTGAACATCTAACAAAGTTTAGTACTTTGAATCAAGGTTTAGAAAATAATAATCCGATTATTGACTCCTCAAATTTAGAAAAAAATTCACAACTTATATCTTCTTCGGAAACAACGAATGACGTTGAACGACGAAGGAGTAAAAGACAAAGAACTGAAAAATATTTGGGCCTAACTTTGTTATTTATTTAAGTGAAGGGGATTTAAATGGGACTAAGAACAAAACTAAATTTGTTCTTAATGCAGAAGATGAACCGACCACATTTCATGAAGCGGTAACATCTAGGGATGTTGTATTTTGGAAAGAAGCAATAAATGATGAAATGAACTCAATTTTGTCAAATCAAACTTGGGTTATTTCCGATCTTCCCCCCGGGGCTAAACCTATTGGGTGCAAATGGATATTTAAAAGAAAATTAAATTCGAATGGTTCTATAAATAAATTTAAGGCAAGACTAGTTGCTAAAGGCTATAAGCAAAAACATAAAATTGATTACTTTGATACATATGCTCCTATTGCTCGAATCACTTCCATTAGGATATTGATATCTCTTGCTTCTATTCACAATTTAGTTATTCATCAAATGGATGTTAAAACTGCATTTTTAAATGGTGATTTAGAAGAAGAGATTTATATGGAATAACCCAAGGGTTTGTTTTGCCTGGCCAAGAAAAGAAAGTGTGTAAATTAATTAAATATCTTTATGGACTTAAACAAGCTCCTATGCAATGGCATGAGAAGTTTAATAATATTGTTATATCCCATGGATATAAAGTTAATGATGCCGACAAATGTATATATAGTAAATTTGAAAATGGTGTTGGTGTTATTATTTGCTTATATGTGGATGGGATGTTAATATTTGGGTCTCATCTCAAATATGTTGAAGAAACCAAAAGGTTTCTTTCATCAAAATTTGATATGAAAGATCTTGGAGAAGCTGATGTAATTTTAGGAATCAAAATTGTGAGAAAGGATAATACTTTAGCGTTATCTAAATCTCATTATATAGAAAAAGTTCTTCAAAGATATAATCATTTCGAACTTTAGCCAGTTGCTACACCAGTGGATCCTAGCATCAAATTAATGAAAAATACTGGGCGTGCTATGGACCAACTTAAATATTCTAGTATTATTGGGAGTCTAATGTATGCCATGCATTGGACTAGACCAGACATTGCTTATGCAGTGAGTGTATTGTGTAGATTTACAAGTAATCCAGGACAAGAGCACTGGAATGCAATTTCTAGGGTGCTTAGATACCTGAAGAGGACTTTGGATTATGGCTTACATTATGTAGGATATCCATCTCTTTTAGAAGGATATAGTGATTCAAGTTGGAATAATCTTGAATCAAAATTCAAGTCAAATACTGGTTGGATTTTACGCTAGAAGGAGCAGCTATCTCTTGGGGATCCAAGAAACAAACATGTGTATCAGATTCAACAATGCAATATGAATTTATAGCCCCAGCAGATGCATATAAAGAAGAAGAATGGCTTAGAAATGTATTGTATGATATTGCTTTATGGAAAAATCCATCACCTTCTATTATGATAAGTTGTGATAACCAAGCCACAATTTATAAAGTTTCGAACAAAACTTACAACGAAAAATCTAGACACATTAGTCTAATGCATCAAATTATAAGAAAATTACTCAAGGAAGGAGTAATTACAGTCGACTATATTAAAACGAACAAGAATTTAGCAGATCCTCTGACTAAAGGTCTTATTAGGGAGATGGTATATATCACCTCAAAAGGAATGGGACTAAGGTCTATTAAATAACACAACTATATTTAATGGGAACCCAACTCATATCTTGAAAATATAGATAGAGTTCAATGTGGTACAAACAAGTCAAATTATAGTTATAGAACACTAGGAATTTTATACAAAAAGTTCCATTCCTATGTGCCTAGTGTTGGTTTTCTGCATGTTAAAGGATGAAGGTTACTTCTTAATAAATCAAATAAGTGTGACTCGCAGAATTACTAAAGTTGATTTACTTATACAAGTGTCAAAAGTGTGGCCGCTTTCTAAGGAATCAAGACCGATCCTAAAGCGCTCGTGAAATCAGGATTAGCACAAGGCCGTAAAAGTGCATGCTAGAAGAACACTTATAAACTCAGAAATCGTTATGTGTGATAGTTCCGGCTAGTCTCAAAAGGTCCTAGGTTCAAGATACGTTCACCACAACACCTTGATGAAGCTTTGAATTATTTTCACTATATGAAAGTTCAAGTCCGAAAGACACTTCTCATTTATGTACTAGATTTTAGCGATAATGCCAAAAGTTATTTATTGTCTTTTTGCTTTGCTCTCTTATGTATATTGAAATTGGTGGGGGAATGTTGGATAAATTCCAATATTTATTGATATTTTAATTTTTAGTTGTTAATATTTTATTATATTATTGGTATTTTATTTTAAACATAGTTTGGGTTTTATTTTAGAAGGTAGAAACATGAGCAAATGGGTGTGAAAGATATGGGAGTGTTCAACCCACATTGGAAGAATACTACAAAAAGTAGTGATATATCAACTAAAGGACAACTAAGATTCTTAGTTGACAAGTCAAATAAGAGGTTATGATCCTATACATCGCGGTGGTGCTTAAGCACCACCAATCGCGACACGCGGCGCGCGAAAGGGAGACTTAGGGCGTACTGCGCGCTTTGACGCGCACTTAGCACGTGCGCATCGTCGCTTGGAGCATGGGAGCGTATAGTTTTGACGAGGTAAAACAGATCAACGGTTGGGATTAAACGATCCGATCAAAGGGTTTAAAATCCAAAAAGACTTGATCTAAACCGCTAGATGAACTCATAGCGTTTCGTGTAGGGGATATCCATTCGCTTACGATGGGAAGTGAGCGTGGGAGCCTAAAGTTTTGACGAGGTAAAACAGATCAACGGTTGTGATTAAACGATTCGATCAAAGGGTTTACAATCCAAAAAGACTTGATCTAAACCGCTAGATAAACTCGTAGCGTTTCGTGTAGGGGATGTCCATTCGCTTACGATGGGATGCCTAATCTGAACCGTTAGATCGCAGCTGTTCCAAATAGGCACGATCCAACGCTTGCTGAGTCACTCCATGAAGAGCTGTGACTATTGAAGAACAGTCACAGAAATGGCTATAAAAAGAGTTCCAAGCCTTTGTTTTGGACACCAAAAATTGCTAGTTTCTCCTCTCCCCGTCCTCTATATTTTTGTATTATCAAGTTACAAATTCAGAGTGTTCTCGGTTTGATCAAACAGTACATAGTTTGAATCAAACAACTGTTCATACACTGCATTGTATCCTGAAGGCAAATTCTATAAAACCCATAGTGTACTCGCGGTTCTTTCTTAACCGAATTGGGAGAAATTTTGCCTAAAAAAAACGTTCCAAGAACGTGCCTTGCAAAAATTAATTAATATATTTGGTTCTTTCCATAACAAAAATCCAACACAAACAGCTAATCACCTTAAGATAATCAGAATCTGATAAGCGAAAGATGATGGGAGATTGTCAATTTGTTATTTAAACTTGTGTTAGCTAATTGTGTGAGTTAGATATGGATAATTACAAATGTGATATATATATGTGTGTGTGTGTGTGTACCGTCGACGTCAAGAGCCCATAAGCAAAATTCATATTTAACTACGATCTCACCGTGTTCAGATCTGTCATGATAGGTGAAGCCATTCATCTGTCCATAGTCATAATTTCAGAGAGTTAAGCGACACCTAAGACCGTTGAATATCTTGCTATTTTTCTAAGGTGTATACCTTAGCTTTAAAATTTTCCTTGAATTTGATGTGTTTGAATGTGCATATACGTTATGAATATGGTTAAAGATGATCATTAATGAACTGCACTCTGTTTTTAGCAGCAAAATGTGTATACATTTGAAGTTTTTGCGTCTCTATTGTATAAAGCACGTTATAGTTAAAGAGTTTTTGTTGTAACAACAATTAAATAATTAAATGCAGAATTAATATCAGGAACGAAATTACCCAATTTTTGGTGCAAAAAAATCTGGGCAGAAAAGTATAAGAATTCCGGAACTGGACAGTGAAGAACACGGCTGAGTCACGGACAATGTCGCTCTCTTTAAGGTGTTTCGCGGCTCTGCCTCCAATTGTGCCGACAGTGTACAGCCCCGTCACCCCCAGGATAAAACAGCCTCCAAAATTAAATTACGGATTGACAGCACAAGAATCAATCCGGTCTGTATACACCCATTCTGTATTAATTGCTCGATTCTAAATAATATAATTAATTTGTATAACGAACGAGATTAATTATTCTGGGGAAAAAAATATTCTGGGAGAAAGGAAGAAGTTATTCTGGGAGAAGAAATTTTTTCTTTTCAATCAGAACTGTGTTAAAAAAAACTTTGTTGAAAACGGAGGTCTCAACCTCTTTTTATGCAAAAAGAAATTACCGTTAGTGGGCTAAAACGTGGAGAGAAATCTGGAAACGTGGGTGGAACAATTCAATCAGTTAAAGGCCCACGTTTTTCCAGAATTAATTATCGTTAAAATTAATTTTTAAAGCCCAAAAAACGTTAATTTATTTGTCCAAAAAATTAATTCTTAATGAGCCCAAGCCCAAGACCCAGGACCCAGGACCCGGACCCGGACACGGGCACGGGCCGGCCGGACGGCGGCGGCGCGCGCGCGCGTGTGTGACTTGGCCCATTGGGTCTGCCCCACATACCCACAAAAACTTGAATTCCCAAAGGGCTGAACCTTTGTTCCCAAAAAATTGTAAATATACACAACACTTATTTCCTTTCCCACCGATGTGGGACACTGCCTGAAAGGCTTTTCAAAGTTTTTGCAACAGCTAACAACAGCTGTTAGTGGTTAACAGCTGTGTTCCAACAATCCCCCACTTGCAAAATTTGAAAACATTTTATCGAGCAATAGTCTATAGAATTGTGCGTAAGCAAAGGTGTCTTTCGACTTGAACCTTTACGTAGTAAAGATGATTCAGAGTATACTAGAGTAACCGTAGTTTTGAACTCTATCTCTGACAACATCCCACACACAACCCTACTTGGGTGTAAGTCTAATATCTAGCACGTTACAGCCATGTGCTTCTATCCCAGTATAGTGAACGCTTTAGGAATTTGCCCAAAATATCCATAGGAAGCGGCCACACTTCCACATTCACATAGGTGAGTTTATCAAGAATACTCCTGTAGCTAAGTACCCCACTCAATATAGAGCTATAGATCTCATTAAGAGTTATAATAACTCATCCTTGACTCGCTTCAGGATATCATGCTCCATAGGGATGGACTCGGAGTAAAACCCCCTTCTATATTAATTAATAATCGCATGATTCAACCCATATCACTTGTGACTTGTTATTAACCTTTGAACATATTTCTTGGGATCTCCAGTCTATATGTTGGGTTACCATCACAAATGACTCATTTATCCAAGCGCTTTAGTCCCATCCCTTTCGTGGTGTTCCACACCTTCTCCCTAGCTAGTCCTTTCGTCAAAGGATCAGCTAAGTTCTGTTCAGACCGTATATGATCCACCCTCACAGCACCCGTAGAGATAAATTCTCTAACAGTACTGTGCTTACGACGTATTTGTCGTTTCTTACCGTTATAATAACGGTTCTCAACTTTTGTAATAGCCGCGGTACTATCAGAATGAATCAAAACGGCTGGAATCGGTCTTTCCCATAATGGGATATCTGACAGGAGGTTTCTTAACCAACCTGCCTCTTCACTAGCAGCAGCTAGCGCTATCATCTCAGACTCCATAGTGGATTGAGCCAAAAGAGTTTGTTTCTTAGATTTCCAAGAAACTGCACCACCAGCGATGCTAAATATATATCCACTAGTAGCCTTAGAATCATCAGATAGGGTGTTCCAATCTGCATCACTAAATCCTTCAAGGACAGCGGGATGCTTATTATAGTGTAATCTGAGGTTCATCGTCCTTTTAAGGTACCGCATGACCCTCTCAATAGCATGCCAATGCTCCATACTAGGTCTACTAGTAAATCTACATAGTACTCCCACAGCATAAGCTATGTCGGGTCTAGTGCAATCTGTAGCATAACGTAAGCTACCAATAATGCTTGCATAAGCATTTTGGTTTACACTGTCACCAGTGTTCTTAAATAACTTTACACTAGGGTCAAATGGAGTACTAGCAGGTTTACAGTCAAAGTAATTATATTTCTTTAGAACTTTCTCAATGTAATGAGATTGATCCAAAGAAAGTCCCTTTTCTGACCTAGTAATATTAATTCCTAATATTACACTAGCTTCACCCAAATCCTTCATATCAAAGTTGGCACATAATAATGATTTAACATTTTCTACGGCATGAATATTAGAACCAAATATAAGCAAGTCATCAACATAAAGACATATGATAGTGCAAATGTTCTCAACATATTTATAATAAATGCATTTGTCACTTTCATTAATTTTAAATCCATTAGTGATGACTAGGCTATCAAATTTATCATGCCATTGTTTAGGTGCCTGTTTGAGTCCATAAAGAGATTTATCTAATTTACATACTTTATTTTCTTGACCGTGTACAATAAAACCTTCAGGTTGATCCATATAAATCTCTTCTTCTAATTCTCCATTTAAAAATGCAGTTTTAACATCCATTTGGTGTACAATTAAATCATTTAAGGCGGCTATAGCAAATAGTACACGTATAGACGTTATTCTAGTCACGGGTGAAAATGTGTCAAAAAAGTCTACATTTTCTTTTTGTCTAAAACCTTTAGCAACAAGACGTGCCTTATATTTTTCAACAGTGCCATCAGGTTTTAATTTCTTTTTAAGAATCCATTTACACCCAATTGTTTTACATCCAGGAGGAAGGTCCACTAAATGCCAAGTTTTATTTGTTTTCAAAGAATCCATTTCATCATTAATAGCCTCTTGCCATAAATCGGCATCTAAAGAAGATAAGGCTTCTTGAATAGTGTTAGGATCCTCCTCTAAGGTGTAAGCATAAAAGTCGGGACCAAAATCTTTTTCTATACGAGCCCTTTTACTTTTTCGAATTTCTAAAATGGATTCATTATTTTCTTTATTTTTATTTAAAGAAATATTAGTGGATGACTCGCCCCCACTATTCCTCAATTTAAAAGGAAATTTATCTTCATAAAAATCGGCGTCATTTGATTCAATAATTACTTGATTTTTCAAGTCATAAAATCGGTATGCTTTGCTATTAATAGCATAGCCTATAAAAATGCACTCATATGCTCTACTTGCCAATTTAGACCTTTTAGGGTCGGGTATACGTACATAGGCTAAGCACCCCCACGTTCTAAATTATGACACGTTGGGCTTAATATTTTTCCAAATTTCATAAGGAGATATTTTCATTTTAGTCTTAGGAATTCTATTAAGCACGTGACACACAGTCAAAACAATTTCACCCCACCAATGTGAGGCAGCCCCAGAATTTAATAAAATAGCAACAACTAATTCAGTTAATGTCCTATTTTTTCTTTCGGCTTTACCGTTCATTTCGGGGGAATAAGGGGCAGTTTTTTCGTGAATAATACCGTGGGTTTTATAAAATTCAATAAATAGTCCAGAATCATATTCGGTGCCTCTATCACTACGTAACCTTTTTATTTTCCGATTAAATTGATTTTCAATTTCATTTAGGAAAATTTTAAACATGTCAAACGCTTCACTTTTATTTTTCATTAAATACACAAATGAATAATCGGAACAATCATCAATAAAAGTTATAAAATAACGTTTGCCATTTCTAGTTGTGACACCATCCAATTCACAAATATCCGAATGAATTAAATCAAGTGGTTCAGATTCTCTAAAAACAGATTTATGTGGTGTCTTAGTGATTTTTGCTTGACTACACCATTCACATTTTTCAAAATCATTTAATGATAATCCGGGAATTAATCCTAAAGTGCTCATATTTTTAACAAGTCGTTTATTAACATGACAAAGCCTAGCATGCCAAATATTAAATGAACAAGCAATATAAGCAGAAGGAGAAATTGTATTCATTGCATCAACATTCAATTTAAACATCCCATCAGTGGCATAACCCTTGCCTACAAAAATTCCATTTTTGGTCAAAGTAAATAAATCAGCACCAATAGTTTGAGTAAAGCCAGATTTGTTGAGAAAATAACCCGAAACCAAATTTTTCCTTATCTCGGGAGTGTGAAGAACATCTTTGAGGATAACAGTCTTTCCCGATGTGAACTTCAATTCCACATTTCCAGTACCATCAACCTCGGTGGAGTGAGAATCACCTAACAACACCTTCTTATCTGCAGTCTCAGAATAAGTCTTAAATAGACTACGGTCATAACAGATATGACGGGAAGCGCCAGTATCCAACCACCACCCTTCGGCACCGCTAACCATATTGATTTCTGAAATCATAGCACATAGGTCATCTTCGGTCAAATTCGCTTGTGCTTGTGGCACATTGCGACATTTGCGAGCCATATGGCCAGGCTTGCCACACTTGAAACAGAGAAACTGTCCCGAGTTGCTAGACTGTCCATTTCCAGGGTTCTTATACTTATTCTGAGTCTGAGTCTGATTTTTAAAATTCTGGTTGTGGCTCTTTTTCTGATTTTTCATATTTTTTCCGTTTGCCTTTAAAACAACTGGAGTGTGGTTCTTTTTCTGATTTTTGTTGTTAGACACAACAAGAATTTCATCTTTATAGTCCTGTTTTCGGGATTCCTCCTCAATTCTCAATTTAGTAATTAATGACTCTAGTGAAAATTCTTTAGACTTATGCCTCAAGATATTTTTAAACTCTTTGAACAGTGGAGGCAATTTATCAATAATTACAGCCACCTGAAATTGCTCATCTAAAGCCATGCCCTCGGAAATAATTTCATGGGCAATCATTTGCAAATCATGGGTTTGAGCAACAACAGATTTGTCATCCGTCATTTGAAATTTCAAATAACGGCTGACGGCATATTTTTTAGCACCCGCCTCCTCCGTGTCATATTTTTTAAAAAGTGCGTCCCAAACATCTTTCGCAGTTTTATAATTGGCATAATAGTCATAAAGTTCGTCACTTAGAGCATTCAGAATATAGTTCTTGCACAAAAAATCATTTTCCTCCCAATTTCTAATTGTTTTGCTTTCCTCAACAGTAGGTGGATTACTTACTACGGGTTTGTCAAATTGAACGCATGATGCGACTTTTTTCGTAGTTAAATAAAATAACAATTTTTTGCTCCAACGTTTAAAATGAGTGCCTTCATATTTGAAAGGGTTATTTAGGTTACTTGAGTTAATTTCGTCCATGGCAGAATAAGAGCACCTTAAAATTGTTGTAACAGCAATTAAATAATTAAATGCAGAATTAAAATCAAGAACGAAATTACCCAATTTTTGGTGCAAATAAATCTGGGCAGAAAAGTATAAGAATTCCGGAACTGGACAGTGAAGAACACGGCTGAGTCGCGGACAATGTCGCTCTCTTTAAGGTGTTTCGCGGCTCTGCCTCCAATTGTGCCGACAGTGTACAGCCCCGTCACCCCCAGGATAAAACAGCCTCCAAAATTAAATTACGGATTGACAGCACAAGAATCAATCCGGTCTGTATACACCCATTCTGTATTAATTGTTCGATTCTAAATAATATAATTAATCTGTATAACGAACGAGATTAATTATTCTGGGGAAAAAAAATATTCTGGGAGAAAGGAAGAAATTATTCTGGGAGAAGAAATTTTTTCTTTTCAATCAGAACTGTGTTAAAAAAAACTGTGTTGAAAACGGAGGTCTCAACCTCTTTTTATGCAAAAAGAAATTACCGTTAGTGGGATAAAACGTGGAGAGAAATCTGGAAACGTGGGTGGAACAATTCAATCAGTTAAAGGCCACGTTTTTTCGGAATTAATTACCGTTAAAATTAATTTTTAAAGCCCAAAAAACGTTAATTTATTTGTCCAAAAAATTAATTCTTAATGAGCGCAAGCCCAAGACCCAGGACCCGGACGGACGGCGGCGGCGCGCGTGACTTGGCCCATTGGGTCTGCCCCACATACCCACAAAAACTTGAATGCCCAAAGGGCTGAACCTTTGTTCCCAAAAAATTGTAAATATACACAACACTTATTTCCTTTCCCACCGATGTGGGACAATGCCTGAAAGGCTTTTCAAAGTTTTTGCAACAGCTAACAACAGCTGTTAGTGGTTAACAGTTGTGTTCCAACAGTTTTAGGTTATTACAGCGGTAATACAACATAACCAAGTCCTCTACAAAATTGAAGTTATGTTTGTCATTAATATTTTTGTTACGTTTTTATGTTATTTTTCTGTTTTGGATATTTCCTTACAGATTATTGTTTCTCTGTAATTCCTATTTAAAATTTGTTTTTATATTAGAAAAATCTCATTTTTACTATTCATATTGCCATTGCCATGGTCTTTTTCTTATTGTTTTTGTATGTCAGTATAGTGACTGTTTATACAATGTAGTCGACTTATCATCTGAAAGTTTATAGAACTTTGGTTTGAATAGTTCACTGTTTAACACATTTTGATATTGATTTGTTATTTTGAGCAGCTCCCACACTATTTGTCATTCTAATATTCTTTTTTTTTTTCCCTTTTATATCTGTATGAAGTTATAAGTACATCTTCTCAACCGAAAAGAAAACAATGTTTTACATTCTTCTAAAGTCACGAAAACTTTCTTCTGAAATTTTCATTGGATCTCTATGTTTCAATTGGTCATACTTTGGGTAGATGTTAAGATAATTATGCCTCCTCTTTGATAAGTAAGAAGAATTAATTGAATTTGACGGTGATCTAAGTCATGAATCAGCACAAATGACCGCCTTTATCAATTAGCGCATAGGCTCATATGATTTGAAAGAAAATGTTGGTATTTTTTATATTATCTGCAGTATTTCTGTTATTTTTTATATAGCTTTAGTCCCGAATTTTGCCTGGCTTTAGGCCGTGTTATTTATCTACCTTATTAGTTTAGTTGTTAGGATTATGCGTTAAGCCTTTTGCGACGGCTAAGTCTATTTATTTATTAAGCCTATGAGTGTTTTATATTCTACATTCATTGTTTATGTTATTTTTTTATACCAATTAGTTCCTAAGTTTTGGTAAATTGAGTCAGCGTTATTTATCAACGTTATTAGGTTATCTTTCCAGAATCAGTCTATGTCATTATTTTTATAATCTATGTGAGGGTACTTTCTGGTAACCAATTTGAAATATGACTTTTTCGATCTCTAGTCGATCAGTTCCGCATCTGAATTTCTTTATGCGTTAAGCCTTTTGCGACAGCTAACTCTAAAAGCAGGGTAAGCATAGCGTGATAGTTAATGCAATATCCTAGATGATATTTCGTTTATATAGTCGATCAGTTGAGAAACTGACTTTCTTTATGCGTTCAGCCTTTTGTGATGCCTAACTCTATTTATGTATTAAGCCTATGACCTGTCTTAAGTCTTCTATTTTTATACTAACTTCAGTGTTTAAAAAAAAGTTATAGGTTCACGTCAGTAATTTTTATTTCTGTTCCAATTATGTCTTAGTGTTTTTTATACTACCTTTATTCTTTCTGTTATTTTTTATACTAATTCAGTCCCTAAGTTTCGTTAACTTGAGTCGACGTAATTTATGAACGTTATTAGTTTAGCTGTCCAGAATAACAGTATCTCATTATTTCTATAATCTCTATGAGGGTACTTTGTGGTAAGTCACATAGTCAGCTGAAAACTTGTTTAATAAACACGATAGAGACGACTTTCACAAATACAATAGAATCATATCAAATATTTTCGGAATTCTAACTCCATAAGTCACCGTTGTAACATTTCATACGTCGTTTATAACAAGCTATTGTATTTGCGCATAAGTTATTATTCAATGAATCCATTGTACGAATAAAAAATGTAAAGATACTGAAATGATCTATAGTCTATGATAAATGTTATATAGTACTATCAGAAAATGAAGAACATAAATATTTACTAATGCATACCATTTTATTCTAAATAATGCACCTTGTGATTGAATATGTTATATATTATTCGGACAAAATGAAGAACATAGATAGTAATGCATACCTTTTTCATCTAAAAGAATGCAATCAATAGATATAAGCTCGTTGTTCTTCTTGAAATTAAAGACATCCCACTTCCTCGTTACTCGTACAACGATAGCGTATCCTCTTGATTTGACGGTTAATTGTGACATGAATGCATTAGAGTCATTCATGTTGGATCTACAATAAGAATTTCAAAATATATCAATGTTGTAAATAAAATTGTACTGGTAATTTTGTTCTTAATAACATGACATTAGAATTTAAATGAGAAAGTTTATAAGAATAGTAAACTTTAATTACCCGATTGTAAATCTTTGAATATTTCACTGAAGACGATATTCTTAGTGTAATTTTGGGGTATCGAATCGTCATTTATTATTAGTAGCTTTAAACCAGACCTTGATTTCACTCTTGACACCGCTACGTAGAGTTGTCCATGGCAGAATACTGGTTGCGGTAGGTAAATTCAGACTTTGGACAAAGTTTGGCCTTGACTCTTGTTTATAGTCATAGCAAAGCAAAAGCGCACAGGGAATTGTCTTTGTTTGAGTATGAACGACCATTTCTTATCTGTTGACGTTATCACAATTCTTGGAATAAAAACTTTTGTTCCAATGTGTGATCGAGTAAATACTCTTGCTTGAACGATCCAATCACTCAGTTAAGTAATATTTAAGCGTGTTCCATTACAAAGTACTTCACTTTGATTAATGTTACGCGAGAGGATAACGGGTACCCCAACTTTAAGACGAAGATTATGGCTAGGTAAGACATTGAAATTCAAACTGTTTAGAAACTCCACCGGTAGTTGCATCTCTTCATCAATGGTTCTTGCAGGTGCCTTACAAATTGAATCCGAACTTAGGTATGTGCGTTCATCTACTGCAATTTTATTTAGAAAAAAGTGGTTTATCTCATCAACCACATCGTTAGTTGGTGTTAAAATTGCAGACGATCTCAAGTATTCTTCATTCTTAATGTTTTCAACCAAGTTGGGGTATGTGCTTCCACAATTGCTGCAATTGGATTATCGGTGTGTGGAATTAGTAGATTGTTTCGAACCTCAATCCAAGTCTTTTCTAACTCATCCTTAAAGGAATTTGTGCATATCGTCCCTTCGCATATTCCAAGAACCCAATTAGAAAAATCTGAAGTGTCTTGTATTCGCATATTTTGTTTTAGGACAAAGACTCTACACATTTTCCAAATTGGTGACATGTTTACTGAATCTCGAACGATATCATGCCTTGTTCCTCTCTGGATAACTGGTAAGGTTTGTCTGAAGTCTCCTCCAAGAAGCATCATTTTCCCGCCAAAAACTTTATCGCTACAATTAGGATCATCGAAGCATATTATATCGCGTAGTGTTTTGTCAACTTCTTCGAATGTATGACGATGATCCATAGGAGCTTCATCCCTAATAATTATTGAACATTTACGAATGAGTTCAGAGAGGTTGGTGCCTTGTCGTATGTCACATGTTGATGATTTCGATATTTCAATCGGAATTGCGAAAAGTGAATGAGCTGTTCTTCCTCCAGGTAGCAATAATGACGCAATGCCAGAAGATGCTATAGCAAGAACAATCTTACCTTCTGATCTTAATCGAGTAATGATTGTCTTGTATAAATAAGTTTTTCCAGTTCCTCCTGCTCCAGAAAGGAAAAAAAATTCTCCTTTCTACTGATTGACTGTGACACCCCGCCTAATAAAATACTGGGCGATCAATCCTGTACCAAATTAAAACAGGAATCTCATATGGTTCATTTTTAGCATCACTGTCGAAAACCAATTTAATTACTAATAACCTATTAGGTTGGCGTCAAAATTTTATTTAACTAATCTTTTTAATCAAACCATTCAAATAAAACATTCACACAGTTTATATATATATATAACTGAAATGAAATAAAACAACCGAACACTCGGCTCAACAAAATACAACCAAATCGAATGTCGCACTAAAAGGTGGTAAAAATATAAATGAATACAATTGGGCTTTTGGCCCGAGTGTTACTACAATGCTTCCTATCTAGATCACAAGAATACAAGCATCTAAAAATAAACCTGCATGCATCCACAGCTACTGCAACAACGTTTGACTTGAAAGGATCATCATACAGGCATCCCTTGACTGGACACCTATATATATATAATAGCAAGAGAGGGAAAATATAGAAACGGGTCAGAGCCCGAATTGTGAAAATATTTTGCAAGTGCATAAATGCTATATTTTATAAATATGATTTATCCCATATTTAAATTGGAATCGCACTCCCATGAGATACCCCTCACCCATCTTTTAATAATGCACACCTATCGCATACCTACTACATAACCTAGTTAAGCTACACTGCCTAAATAATCCGTTTCACCAAATCTCTAAAAATCGCTATAAACCCTAGTACTAAGGGCTAAACTTCTCCCCATTCTCAACAATGCGCCATGTTCGTACGTGGGGTGTCTCGCGAAGCAAAATTCAAATAAGGAACCTCCCCGATACACTACTACTTGGCAATGTTGATCGTCGAGATCCATTAGGCCCTTAGTACAAAACCAATATATATATATAAATTCATAGGATATATGGTATCTTGTGCTCATATACAGGTAATCTACTATACACAACAAGTGTAATAACCATCCCGCCGAGCTATAACTCGAAGATGCAGTCTCTCAATGCTATCATCTTCCAGGGAATTACTCATATACCATCCTGGGTACCAGCAGTCGGACTCTCACACCGACTTGGTAAAAACCAAATCACAACGTATGGGAAGCGGTCATAGTTCCTCCCCAGAAATGAGACGAAACATACCCACCACGTCTCACCCCTAATAAAAATTACAAAATATAAAATGAACGCTATGACCTGGAGACTATACGCACCCTGCTCCTCAAGCTAGGGGCCTCACCCACATCGTGTAACTTCCCATGATAGAATTAGAGGGGGTATGCTTCACATAAATATACCATTCACACATAGGTATATAATAATATATATACTGTAATCACATCGTATATATATAATCTATATCACTTCTCAAATTTATACATATGGCTATAATTGTCAATCTCATATAGCGATAGCCAATAGCCCCGAATGTTCCCATTCGTAATAATATTTAATTATATAAGCACTCATACACTTAAAATACTAAACCCAAAAGTAATCTCTCACTTCATATATAACTCGTACCTTAATCACTTTTAAGGATATATATACTCTTCAAATATACCAATTCATACTAATTAAATAAGTATACTCTAAACTTATTTTAATCTTATAGGTATTGTGTTACCTATAATAATAGTCGTCAATAGACGTATAGGATATCGGCTCAATTTTCCTTAGCCCATACCCTAAATTCCATCTAAATCGCATCCTAGGATTTTATAAATTATAATCGGCCCATATTTATTCTAACCGCATAAATATATCCATACATGCTTGCCGAATGATTCTCTTGAATGTCTCTCGTCCCAAACATTCATTAAATCCATACCCCAGATCGTACCCTAAATTAATCCGAGGTTACCTCTTTCCTCCTAAGGTTTACTCACCCTCAATACCATCATCTAAGAGTCCTAATATCATATCTAAAATCCCCTATAATAATCTCCAAAACCATAGCTTAAATTTCCCTAAACTTAAAGGAGAAAACCTCAAAAATCTGCCAGAACCGAATCGATTTGGCCTGTCCGAATCAATTCGAAATGGTTCTACTTTCTAACTGTCTCATACCGAATCGATTCGCCTTGTCTGAATCGATTCAGTTGGTCCGAAATCCCAAATCTTCTTAGGGTTTATATATATCCCAAAAACCCAAAACTCAATCTAATCTCCATTCTTAAGGTTTCTAATCCCAACCAACAACACTACAAACATCTAATCTATGTTTTACAACTAACACATCAATTAATGTGTGGTATTAAACCATTTCTCTTATATTTAAACCTTAAAACCATAAAAATCCTAACTTATCATTTTAACCCATTTCTAACTTAATATGGGTTTATCACTAGAAATAATCAAGAGTTAATAACACATCTATATGTGATTTCAAAAATCAAATTTTCCCAAATTTATTTTTAAGGGTTCTAACCCAAAATTATCTAGTTTACCAACTAGAATATGAGATATACACATTCAAATGAATAAAATAAGAAAACACTTGCCTGGGGGATAAAATCCGATGACCTCGAGTCGAATCCTACGGAGTTTGGCCGGAATCCCTTTTCTCCTTCCTCTTTCTCTTATTTCTCTCTTTTTTTCCTTTCTTCTATTTCTTTCTCTTTCTCTTTCTCTTTCTATCTTATGCCTTATAAAGTGAGAAATAAGGGCTTATCCCTTTAAAATCCAAAAATGACTCGTTTACTCAATTACGAGTCCCTACTGGTCCGAAAATTCTCGGAACCCAACTACTACCCCCGAATACTCATTCTGACTATCTCAGCCATTCCAAAACCAACTGCGCACTCAAAATTTTCATCTGAGTCACTTAACTTCAATTCTCTAATTAAACCCAACACATCTTGATACGGGTTTTCCAATTAAAATATTATCCTTTGTCTCTTTACCCAACTGAAACATATAATTAAAATACTCTGACTCATTTACTTAATCCCAAAAGTAAATATAGCGCACATCGAAAATCATCCAACCCTCGTAAAGTCCAAAAATTATTATTCACGAAAATTCCTCAAATTTCCAAATTACTCTTACTTATGAAATTTAATTATTCATAAAAGTGCGGAGTATTACATTCTCCCCCTTACAACGGAATTTCGCCCTCGAAATTCGGATATGACCGATACTAACCTATGATCATGAATCACTCCACATCCTAATGAATAAAATTGGAATGATACTAATCTAATGGTACTCAACCATACACTTGTTCAGTACTCACCGATATCAAGGTTTATACTCGTTCACTCCACAACATAGTTTTTAGATCTCCCTATTCTACAATTCTATCTCGTCGTAAGATTGACTCTGACGTCACGTCACATGTAGTTCTTTTATAAATGCATATAAATAAAATGGGCCTATAATGAGAACTTAACTATCTCGATCCCATCGGAGAAACTACTACTCTAAACGTCCGTTCGTCTACCTCACAACGTCGAATTTCCTTAAAAAGGAGACTGCACTAGCACTTGACTATTCTCATAAATTTTCTATCTCAAGTGTGCTACTCCTGGTTGCACCTATTTAATTGGATCATCGCATGACTCCTACGACGTTTCATCCAACTCATTCCAAATCAATTTATGACTGCCTCCACAACATATTCTTTAGCTTTATATACTACGCCCCTTCTATTCCTGGCGGTATATAAAATTAACTTAACAAGGTCCATATATACCCTTTTAACCCGTGCCTATCTGTATAACCAATGGAAAGGTCCGACACGTAACACTCTCTATAAGCAATAGGCCTCATTTCCTCGGCCTGGTGCTAACACCCGGGTATTCTCATCAATCTTCTCGAGATCCCCTTCTTCCTATACCTGAAATCCAATACTTCATAAAGTGAACCCACCAATTTTCTCGTGGTTAACTCATAACTATCTTCTTATATTGGCGCCACTAGTACTTCTAGACTTACTTCCCAATAACCCTACGATCGATGTGTTTTCCTACCCATGTGAAATGAGTACTATTCTAACTATATCCCTAGTACCCAAGACCTCTCTCGACTTTTAACATTTGCTCGCTTTCATACGTGGGATGTCTCACAAAGCGAAATCCAGACAAGGAACCCTCCCGTTACACTACTTCCTCGCATCGTCGGGCATCGAGATATAATGGCCTAAGTGACACCAGCGGGACGTCCTAAATTCGACTTCGCTAACCTACTAACGTACCTCTACCACTCTATCCTTTGACCCTGGACAAATGGAAAGTCTAACTATTCGAGGCGCCTACTCTCTTCAAATATGTTACGAACATCACACCTTAAAACCTACTACCTCCGAATTTTCCTTTTCATCAAGGCCTAGCTACAAGACTTATATCAATTTCCTTTACGTTGCCTTATCCACATACTTGTGAGGAGAAAACCATTTCAGTGCTTCTCCATAGCACTTTTATCACCATAAGCAGACAATACGACTCTCAGTCTATAGTGTTTTCTCTACACTAGGTGACCTATCATCAAAACCAACATCATTGCATCCCATAACATCTCTCCACTCCCGACGTCATTAAGGTTCATGCGTGGAGCGTCTCGCAAGCGAAATCCAAATAAGAAACCCCTCCTATACACTACTACTTAACGTTGTCGGTCGTGGAGGTCCCTTAGTTTCAAATATGCCACTGGGATAATCCCATCCCACCTATCGACAAATGTAGTCTGAACTCCTATTTCCTTTCAGGAGCCACACCACCAAGCCCTTGTATTAGCACTAAGTCCTTAGCGCAAACAACAATGAGGTTTGACTCACAGCTCAACAATAAACCCGACATACCTTAAATCATGTCTATAAGGTTGCCACACTCTCAAGTCATGATAATAAAACATCTGCTTACCGAAGTTCCATCTACCCATATAATAAAGGTGAACTCAACCTGTATCCAGGTGATATGTCGCAAAAACAACATGTTCCACCCTGGAACCACAAATACGATAGTCTTGGAATCATTAGCCTACTATCGCTCCGATAATACAGTAACATTATTCTTATAATAGTACCATACTTGTACCACATATATAGAGCGAACAGTACAAACCAGATATAATTTCAAAATGGAACCCCGCTACCGCGGAAAAACATATAAAGACACACTATATAATGTTATCGATACTGCCAGTAAACTCAAATCACACACGAATCTTGGGTGAATAAAATACCGTGACCCAATCTTATCACACAGGACATGCCTCCTTCATCTGAGGTGAAACTCATAACAACAACTTCACAAATATCCCTAGATACTCCAAATGGGTTTCCAAACATCGTACACTAGCCTTAACCGAACCAAGAGCTATTCTAATCAATTCCCCATTTAGGCACCATATTCTTGTCCGTTAAGTCCTACTAAGGAAGGACTAACCGTGTGGTTCTACATTCCACATTGCAACATTCCCCATTTTTGGCCACCCTAAAAATGTTAAGGTTATCAGTATCTCAGACTCTATAGCCTAGATCCTGAAAATTGCCTTCCTAGTCCCCTTAACTTCTTCGTCAAAAGGAACTCCACTATTGGCCTCAACAACCCCGTTTCAATGAAGTCCTTGGGTGGACGTCCCCTAATGGGGTTCTACGAACACACATTCTCCACAAGTCTTAATAACACTTTCTAGTGAGCCTATCATTCTTTTGAAGGAATCTCTCTTCATTGTACCTACCTTACGTCGGTACAAGGTTCACTCATCCATATCACTCTTTATTCACTGTCAGCCTCTGACCGATCCTTATGTGAATAATTCAAAACTGTATTCTTTTCATTCCTGCTAAATCATGGGAACTCGCGGTTAAAACCATTCGTAAGATCCCTTTATGAGAAAAACATCCTGCTCTCTTAAACATGGTGACTACCGTTCCCACCATTTCAATATTGCTCCCACGAGTCAAAAAAATTTCCTCAAATTTTCACGTCTAGGCATTTCCATACCCTGATCTAAGCCTAAAGCTTCTGAGACTTCTACTTCCACTGAGTAATGCTACACTTAATTCGCACGACTTAACTTCAATATATGGTCCTTGTCAAAGACCCTTGCAAACTTTTTCCCAATTTACTTCACTGGCTAATTCACGTTTAACACCATTCTCTACTATAGCGGTACTTGGATAAATATAACTACTATACTTTAGTAGTCGTTGCAGCAATCTTTTACAATGACACAAGGGTAGTGACCTCTACTGCGGTCCTCATTCCTAACTTTAACTTACACCTCTAACTAAGCTCCGCCTACTACTGCCCTCATCACGACCATCCCTGATCGCCCTTCATCGATCAACACACGAATCTTGAATGAGAGCGCAAAAGATTTACTATAATCTTACATAATGGCAGGAGAACGAATCTCACATTAGGAATTAACAATCCAAGTCATAAGGCTCTATATCAAATCGAAGCAACGTTGAAAGCGTAGTAGGTACGCACAGATTCCTAAGGACACTAGAACCTGATGCTTTGATACCATCTGTGACACCCCGCCTAATAAAATACCGGGCAATCAATCCTGTACCAAATTAAAACAGGAGTCTCATATAGTTCATTCTTAGCATCACTGTCGAAAACCAATTTAATTAATAATAACCTATTAGGATGGCGTCAAAATTTTACTTAACTAATCTTTTTAATCAAACCATTCAAATAAAACATTCACACAGTTTATATATATGAAACTGAAATGAAATAAAATATCTGAAAACTCAGGTCAACATAGTACAACCAAATCGAATGCCGCACTAAAAGGCGATAAAAATATAAATGAATACAATTGGTCTTTTGGCCTGAGTGTTACTACAATGCTTCCTATCTAGATCACAAGAATAGAAGCATCTAAAAATAAACCTTCATGCATCCACAACTGCAGCAACGTCTGACTCAAAAGGAACATCATCCAGGCATCCCTGTGTCTGGACACCTATATATATATAATAGCAAGAGAGGGAAAATATAGAAATGGGTCAGAGCCCGAGTTGTGAAAATATTTTGCAAGTGAATAAATTCTATATTTTTAAAATATGATTTCTCCCATATTTAAATTGGTATCGCACTCCCATGAGATACCCCTCACCCCTCTTCTAATAGTGCACACCTATCGCATACCTACTAAATAACCTAGTTAATCTACCCTGCCTAACTAATTCGTTTCACCAAATCTCTAAAAATCTCTATAAACCCGAGTAATAAGGTCTAAACTTCTCCCCATTCTCAACACTGTGCCACATTCTTGCATGGGGGGTCTCGCGAAGCAAAATTCAAACAAGGAACCTCCCCGATATACTACTACTTGGCAATGTTGATCGTCGAGATCCATTAGGCCCTCAGTACAAAATGTGTGTATATATATATATATATATAATACTCACTTTAGTATAAAAATCACAATTTAAGCCTGGATAAAATCTCTCGGAACGAGAATAATCCTTATTCATTTATCTCTTTACACTAGTTAAGGATATATGGTATCTTATCCTTTTATACATGTAATATACTATACACAACAAGTATAATAACCATCACGCCGAGCTATAAATCGAGGATGCAGTCTCTCAATGCTATCATCTTACACGAAATTACTCATATACCATCCTGGGTACCAACAGTCGGACTCTCACAACGACTTGGTAAAAACCAAATCACAACGTATGGGAAGCGGTCATAGTTCCTCCCCGGAAATGATACGAAACATACCCACCACGTCTCACCCCTAATAAAAATCACATAATATAAAACGAATGCTATGACCTGGGGACTATACGCTCCCTACTCCTCAAGCCAAGGGCCTCACCCACATCGCGCAACTTCCCATGACAGCATTAGAGGGGGTATGCTTCACATAAATATACCATTCACACACAAGTATTTTTGTATTTCTATATAATAATACTATATATATATATATATGCTATATAACTTCTCAAATTTATATATATGGCTATAATTCCCAATCTCATATAGCGATAGCCAATAACCCCGAATGTCCCCATTTGTAATAATATTAAAGTATATAAGCACTCATACACTTAAATTACTAAACCCAAAAGTAATCTCTCACTGCATATATAACTCATACCTTAATCACTTTTAAGGATATATATACTCTCTGAATATACCAATTCATTCTAATTAAATAAGTATACTCTCAACTTATTTTATAGGTATCGCGTTACCTATAATAATAATCGTCAATAGACGTATAGGATATCCACTCAATTCTCCTTAGCCCATACCCTAAATTCCATCTGAAACGTATCCTAAGATTTTCTCGATTATAATCGGCCCATATTTATTCTAACCGCATAAATATATCCATTCACGCTTGTCGAATAATTCTCTCGAATGTCTCTCACCCCAAACATTCATTAAATCCATACCCCGGATCGTACCCTAAATTTATATGAGGTTCCCTCTTTCCTCCCGAGGTTTACTCACCCTCAATACCATCATATAGGAGTCCTAATATCATATCTAGAATCCCCTATAATAATCTCCAAACCCATAGTTTAAATTTCCGTAAACTTAAAGGAGAAAACCTTAAAAATCTCCCAGAACCAAATCGATTAGGCCAGTCCAAATCGATTCGAACTAGTTCTACTTTCTAACTGTCTCATACCGAATCGATTCGGCTTGTTCGAATCGATTCAGCTGGTCCTAAATCCCAAATCTTCTTAGGGTTTATATATATCCCAAAAACCCAAAACTCAATCCAATCTCCATTCTTAAGGTTTCTAATCCCAACCAACAACACTACAAACATCTAATATATGTTTTACAACTAACACATCAATTAATTTGTGGTATTAAACTATTTCTCTTAGATTTGAACCCTAAAACCATAAAAACCCTAACTTATCATTTTATCCCATTTCTAATCATTTATACACATCCTTAATATGGGTTTATCACTAGAAATCATCAATTGGTAATACCATATCTATATGTGATTTCAAAAATCCAATTTTCCCAATTTTATTTTTATGGGATCTAACAAAAAATTATCTAGTTTACCAAGTAGAATATAAGATATACACACTCAAATGAATCAATCAAGTAAACACTTGCATAGGGGATAAAATCCGAGGACCTCGAGTCGAATCATGCGGATTTTGGCAGGAATCCCTTTTCTCCTTCCTCTTTATCTTCTTTCTCTCTTTTCTTCCTTTTCTCTCTTTCTTTCTCTTTCTCTTTCTCTCTTATGCCTTATAAAGAGAGAAATAAGGGTTTATCCCTTTAAAATGAAAAAAATGACTCGTTTACTCAATTACGAGTCCCTACTGATCCAAAAATTCCCGAAACCCAACTACTACCCCCGGATACTCCATTCTGACTATATCGGCCATTCTAAAACCAACCGCGCACTCGAAATTTACATCCGAGTCACTTAACTTCAATTCACTAATTAAACCCAACACATCTCGATACGGGTTTTCCATTAAAAATATTATCCTTTGTCATTTTACCCAACTGAGACATATAATTAAAATAATCCAACTCATTTACTTAATCCAAAAAGTAAATATACCGTACGTCAAAAATCATCCAACCCTCGTAAACTCCAAAAATTATTATTCACGAAAATTCCTCAAATTTCCAAATTACTCTTACTTATGAAATTTAATTATCCATAAAAGTGTTGAGTATTACATTGACTGAATCAATTACATTGTTATATACCAATAATTGATCTTCATTTATTCCCGCATGAAGTATTTGGTGTTGTGAAGACAATTCAGGAATATTGTACGATGTTTCCTCATTAATTAGTCGATTTCCCATATCGCTTAACAATGAAGCATCAGGAAGTGGGATTGGCGAAAAATCTTTCAAACTTTTATTATTACGACACATGATTTGTTAAATTTCATAAAGGGCATAATTTTGGAGGTGAGAATCAGTTAAGACCAATTCTAGGAATTGAAGTTTTTTCCTTTGCATATATAGAACATCTTTAGAAAGAATATGCCAATTTTTTTCCCAAAGATCTAATGGATCAGCTACTTCACAAAAAATGAGCATTGTAACAAATAATTGCCGAATTTGATTACCAGATGACCAGTTCGAAGCATGAGACAATGCATCGTGCCATTCTTTGTCTCCATTTAATAGACCTAATGCATAACATGCTGCCTTGAAGGTCGGATACGTAACGCCATTTACTGTTCTGATTTCTTCGTAGTTTCGAGGTCCGTGAACAATGTTAAGTAAAATTCTCAAGTAAAATCTCTCCCCGAAAGCTGGATGTGCATATACGATCCTACCTATGAAATCTTGTCTTTCTCTTCTTTTCCACAATTTATACTGCACTTGCCATACCCATTTTGTCAGAAATTCAGCATACATAAGTTGACGAGCATCTTTATTTTCAGAATTCATCCTCATCCATTCAGTGAACATGGTTTTTTCTGCATCGATCCTGTTTATAACATTGTCTAATCTTTCAGAGTCCCTAAATGTTACATGGTGGTCATCAGGTAAGTGGAATGTTAATCTCTCAATAGCTATGCTACGATGTTGGATATCGAAATTAAATATCCTCCAAGCAAACTCATAGGCAGGTACATAGCGACAGTCAAAGAATGATCTAATCTCATCAATAGGTAGAAAATCAATGCTACCTATTTGGTCATTGCGAACAACGTTTTCTTATAGCACATCCCTTGCTTTGTCAGCTCCCTTGTTGACATACTTAAAGAGATACGTAATATCTACAGATTTAGTACAAAGCTGAACATTAATATGTGTGTCATATGTAACAATCAAGTCCTTATTATGAGGTATAAAAAATCTATTGTCTATTTTAATAGCATTTTTCTCAGCAAAAATTCCATCATCTCTCCTTCTGTAAATAAGGAAACCTTTTTCATCAAAAGAAGTCTCATTGGCGAATGGCTTAGGGAATTTCTTTGAAAAAATATCTTTTGACATACACGGTGAGTTACGATTTGCTTTACCATAGGGGCCGTGCAGAATATATTATGAGACAACTTTGAAGCCAACAGGATCATCTTGCTCATTTTGTTGTTCAGCTGAAATAATTGCATCTACATGGGTCGATGTTCGAGGTTTATCATCAGGATGTAGGAATAATATGATATGAGCATGGGGTAAACCTCTTTTTTGAAATTTAATTATGTAAATAACTTTGACAAAAACAATATATATGAAGTTATATTATGTCTTAAGTGTGTAAGTAAAAAAAGTTCAAATCAATGTACGTACCCGCTAAGACATGACCAAATCACTTTCCCTCTTTTATATCTTTCATATAATGATCAAGCTTTATTATGAAAAATCTTGCGATAATGTCCGACTGTTCATCTGGTTGCTGGCCCGGAATGAGTGAAAGAAAATTGTAAATTTCTGACCACTTGGGGTTCGCTGTGAAGGTTATGAATAGGTCTGGGTTACCACACCATCTACAAATTTCCATAGGATCTTGAAAGCTTTGAGCCATGTACCTTGGTCTGCCTGTGAAAGTAGAGGGGATAACAACTTGTTTACGAATGGCTGCAGGTGTTGTGTTGCCTCATAAGACTGCATCCTTAAGACCTTTGTAAATCTCTGAGCGCAACTGAGATTGATTTAGGCGTATCCATCGTAACCTCTATTCCTCTATACATGTGTATGCATCCATAATATATTGTTGCAATAGACGTCCATAACAGTTAACGCATTTGTATCATTTAATCTTTGTAGTAGCTTGTACAAACAAAACTCTCACATCGTTACACATTTCCTCTTCGTACGTCGATGACATGTATTACTTGTATATAGAATGTTTGTGTGATATCCATCTTCACCGTATGGAAAAATAATTGGATATTGCATCACCATAAAGAAGGGATGTAGCTCGCTTATACGTTGCAATTCGGTACACTTATGATGAATGATAATATCACGCATGTGATTAATATCGGACATGTCCCCAACTATCAACCCAACAACCTCAGAGCCTTGCGGTAAATTATAAATTAGGGGATCTGAACGTCTTATACCCAACAACCTTAGGCGAATGTCAACAAAATCACATTGCCTTAAACGATCACGTGCCATTCTAAATACTTTGGCCTATTCATTATTTTCATCAAACATTTTTATGAGTCCGTCTACAATGAGAGGATCAATGTTATCCAGGCTGTTTGATGATCGTATAGCTTATATATGAGTTGAGACCTCGGATTCAGTGTCGTAGATGTACAGTTGGGCAAATTTTGAACGTTCAAAATCAATCGGTAGTAAAGACCCAATCTTGTGATGATTTTGTCCACTTATTCGAAAGACGTATGGCCCACGACCATTATTGTAACTGTTGTCTACCTTTGCCCCTATGGACATGAATGCCAACATGGAATTGTATAAACATATGTTGGTCCTAAAATTGGTAGAGAGTACACCTTCGTTATATGATTGAAAATCCATGAGGAATGTGGGCGGCTCCTTGGTCAATGGCAGTTGAATTTTTCCTTCTTAGTAGCAAAGTGAGAATTTAGGAGATGATGTTTGCTTATTTTTCCCAATGCGTTCTTCGTACCACATAATAGCGGAACAATATGTACATTGTTTCTAAGGAGGTCCAAACGTCCAGGGAACCGAAATCATACCTATAATATATTAGGCAAGGGAATTGAAAAAATTAAAATAATTTAATTATTTTATCATTTTAAATTATAAATTTTGTTCTTTCTATAGTCTTACTGTTATTGGATGTTGTTGATGTTTGACGTGTGCGAAGGCCATTAGATCTACATCATCGTTGATTACCTAATGTAATGCATACAATTTGATATTATATGAAATCTGATTGTTAATAAAAACTTTCAAGGATTATACGTTAAAAATGATAAATTTTATATACTCCTACTATTCTTTCGTGCGATTGGTGGATGAATATTATGAGGGCCAGTAGATGTAGATCCTTTATGTTTACCTGTTGTAAATAATCAAATCATTTATTATATACATATACATATTATTATAATGAAGTAAATTTTTTTCAGAGGTTGATTTATTTTTTAAATATTAGAAATCATACCGACAAAATTTGTTCCGGTATTGATAATTGGTACGTTAATTGAAACATCTGACGAAGTAGATTTTGCCATGGCAAGCGTCACCCACTTTAACGTGTATCCATAATAAATGCCTACAGGTCTAAAACCTTCACACTTTTCTATTGAAGTATTGGTGGTAATAGAACCATCAACGTTAACAATTGATCTTGAAGAAATGAACTTCACATGTGTTCTCATCGTTGGGGATTCGATGACAGCTAATCCAGCTACGCTCAAATGAGATGTAGTAGAAGAAGAAGTATTTATGGGAACATTTCTTGCTCGATAATAGTGTGAAGGATGATGGAGGCACCTATGCAATCTAGCCAGTCTATATCTTTCTTTAGATTCCATCTATGCATAAAATGTAGAAAAATTTAACGACATTATTAAAATTAAAATTATTAAAAATTCAAAATTTTGGGAATATATTTTTTTTTATAATTTTTTATCCACAAAAATTTATATACGTTTGATATACAGGAATATAAGAAAATAATTACGTAAGTAACAATCCCACAAACATAAATGAAAAGCATCTCAACCATAATAATATAAATAGGCAGCTAGCCAATCTACATCTTTCTTTAGATTACATCTACGCATAAAATGTAGAAAAATTTAACGACATTATTAAAATTAAAATTATTAAACATTCAAAATTTTGGGAATAAAAAAATTTACTAATTTTTTATATACAAAAATTTATACATGTTTGATATACATGAATATAAGAAAACAATTATGTAAGTAAGGATCCCACAAAATAAATGAAAAGCATCGCAACCATAATAATATAAATAGGCGGCTAGGCAATCTAACCAGTCTACATCTTTATTTAGATTCCATCTGTGCATAAAATGTAGAAAAATTTAACGACATTATTAAAATTAAAATTATTAAACATTCAAATTTTTGGGAATAAAAAAATTTAGTAATTTTTTTGTCTACAAGAAGATATATATGTTTGATATAGAGGAATATAAGAAAAAAATTACGTAAGTAAGGATCCCACAAATATAGATAAAAAGCATCGCAACCATAATAATATAAATAAAACAAAATAAAGCAATGTAATAAAAAAAGGTTTCATATTATTATATAAATGGGTATTTCATTATTCAATAACCAAAAATAGTACGACTATGAAGTCTTCATCCACAAAGATTATTTCTAACGTCAACCGATGGGCTCAAAATACAAATATAAATAGCAATTTAAGAAGATGCTGATTCTTCAGATGGATCCTCTTCGTAGGAATGATATAAGATTGAACTGGAAAATGGTTGGTCATAGTCAACGTAATCAAAATTTAGAACATGATTGAAGGAATCATTAGAGTTTGATGGATCGATGATTGTCTCTTCATCATCTGAGATAATAACGTGCATGACATTCATTTCATCCTCAGTATTGGGGTCCAAATTGATGAAAGCTGGGGGAGTAGGATGATTAACTTCAACATTCGCATCAATTAAGGACTGAAGATTGTTGCATAGAGAATTGCGAATATTTGATTTCTCTTTGTCAACGTTTGGACAGTTGACGACATTGCCTTCTTTAGTTAATGTTTGCATCATAGAACTACTCTCCAAGGCCTTTAAAACAGAAGAAACTTTTTCCAATTTTGATCTTTTGGCCTTCATGTTTTATTGAAATATGGTTGAGTAAAAAATGCGAGATTGATGACGTAAGAAACATCGTTTGGCCAGAGGGCATGGGTTGTCGACATCAATAATTTCTCTCATAGAAAATATAATGTCGGACTTCAAAAGATGTTCACGTTCGGAGCGAACCATAGTGATCCTAAATCATTAATTAAAACGGTAGTTATTATTTTAATAAAAATAAAATATTGGTAATGTTAAGTAGTTTTTGGTGTAAGGACAATAATTGAATTATGCATAGCCATAATCAACCATAATTTTTTTGATTAATTGTTATCTATTTTCAATTCAAACATAACTTTTTGGGTTTAAATTGTTATTTGTTGCGCGGGAATTTCGGATCTAACAAATAAGAGAGGTTAGTATTTGAAATAACATATTTGAATGTTTAAGTATAACCATATCTACTACAAAAAATGAAAACAATAGCATCATACAAACATGTGTTATGTGATTAATAAGTATCAAGAGCAATAATGAAATCAAATACAAAATTTGAATATGAACAAATTATAAATCAAAAGTTTAATAAAATAATTTGCCCTTCAACACGTTAAACTAAATTGATTTAAATTAAAAACACAAATCATGGATTTGGCATATATGTATTCAAAGGAAAAAAATTTAAATTTTTCTGTTAAAAAGATTTTTCGTATTAACTGTAATACCCCGTATTTTTATGGCTTTTAAAATGGAAGATTTATTAAATTTAATTGAGATATTAATTTAATATTAATTCGAAATTTTATTTTAAAGTTTTACTATCTTGATGAGAGTTAGTAATTATAGGAAATTTGTTGAATATTACTGGATGAGTAAAGTAATATATGAGATGAATTTTAATAATATTGTCATGAGGGAAAAATATGGCAAGTATGGAAATTTAAGTCGAGACACCCCTGTGTCGGGTCAAAACAAAATTATTATTATAAAAGTGAATAAGTCATAAGTCTCCCGTATGGTCGTTTCGAGTGCGCCAAAGTGTCTGGAAGGGTTGAGATGGTCTGAAAAGTATACCCGGGGGTTTAGTTTGGGTCTCAGATCGTTTTTAGGCCTAATTGACATCCCAGGAGGGTATTATAGACATTTTGTATTTTTGGGTAACTAAACTCACAAATTTTCTTAGGATATATCAGCCATTAGGAGTTGTCTTCTAGGGTTATCAAACACAGAACATGAGAACAACCATTAGAGAAGAAGGTGAAGAGTTTTCCAAGCAATCCAAGGCCTAAAGCTCACTCGATTGCACCGCCACCACCACCAAAACGTAGATTGCACGACGAGAAATGCAACCATATCTTTTTCATCAACAAATCAGACCCTTGAATCCCAGGTAAGTATTTATCCTGATTTCTAATTGATATTCCTTCCATGTTAGTCTAGGAATGAAAATCACATGTTTTAATGGAAGAATTATATATTTTGGAAGAGAAATTATATGTGTTGTAATGAGAATCCATGTAGTCTGAAATCTTGATCATATGTAGAGTCACCCACGAATTTATTATGATATTTGGGAAGAAAATATGGATTAAATAGAGGTTTGTGATTATTCATGCAAAAATTTGATTTTATAAAAAAATCCGAGATTAAACCCCTTTTTGATTGATTCGTTGAGGATTTATTGATGTTGTTACGTTAAAACTTGTTTATATACATTGCTTATACATTTGGATAACTTGGTTGGGAGCTTGGGATGAAATTATAGAGGTTTGGAGGGGTTAGAATGATAGAACCTGTAGGTTGAAATTTGCAGAAAACTGGGCAAGAACTACTTGATCGATCGATCGACCAAAAGCATCGATCGATCGATCCCTCCTGGAAAATTACTTATCTTTCCACTTTTTGTTTAATCCGGTTAAAAAGCATAGGAATCCTTGATTATTATTAATAGAGTATAATGGGTTATGAAGAGAACCAGTAGAGTTTAGGTAGACTCCGTTGAGTGAAATTTAATGTGGGATGAAATTGTGAGTTAATGAGGAGTTATTCATACATAGGAAATTATGCTTACATTTACTAAAAGATTGAGACTCGTGAAAGATTTAGACTAGAAGGTAAGTGAGGGTATACCTACTGAAATTATACTTAGTGAGAGATAATGCTTCGAGAGATGAGAAGTAAGTATGAAATAAATAATAAATGAGAATAAAAGAGACAAATCCGTTATGCGAGATAGTCAAGTAAAAGTTGTGCTAAGAACGAAGAATAATAATTATGTGTCGTGGGAGAACCTAATTTGGAAAATGTGAATATTTATATATATGAATGTTTGACTGTGCATATATTATGTATCTGTGTAAAAATCATACCCGAGCTACTTGCTATCACTGAGGTTTCCGTGCTGGGACAGTCTTATCTCGATTGGACCTTTATGGGGGGATATTGAATCGTATCCTGGAAGATAGTATCCTAGATACAGGCTATCTGAAAATGATAGTCAGATGTTCTAAGAGACGTGAGGGTATGTGCTGACCTCTTAGGATTTGGAACTATGCTTCGCCTCTATTTGTATGTGTATTGTGTTAATACAGTTCGAGAGTGATTCCAAACTAGTATTTCCCTTAGTATGAGTGAAACGGGGACTTGATAGCAGAGTATGCTAGCACCATAGATTTATATGGGGTGCCAATAGTATATATATGCTTATATATGGAAACTTTCTACTGTGTGTAAGTAGTTAAGTAATGTATAAATGCTTCAGCTTTATAACAAGTATTCGTGAATTTTGTAACGGTACTAAGTGGTTCTAAGTAACGTAAGAATATAGAAGAAAATGATTTTCTAAAACTAAATATTATGGCCTTAGTACTTCTCGGGATAGAACTGTAATACCCCGTATTTTTATAACTGTAATACCCCGTTGTATTTTGTCAATAAAGATGATAATGCTCCTTGTGTGGGAAGCTTAAAGAAATCAAAGAATTTAGTCGAGAATAAGACTGAATACAACGGTGGTGATATAGCACCAAAAAGGGATGTGGATATACATCAGGGGACCCATTTAAATGATTCGGATAATGGAATTATTACCAAGTGATGGTAAATTCAATAAGTACTATTATAGATAGTAACATGATCTTTATGGCCTAAAAAGTTAAAGGAACAATCGGGATGGTTAACAGGAATCGAGTTTACTAAAGTCCGAGAGGAGGACAAATCCTAACCTGGTTAGTAGGACAGGTGGTAAGTGGATTATGTACTGAGGTATTTTGTCCGGAGTGAGATCGCTCGCGATAATATGTTCCAAAGTGAGTATAAGGACAAGAATACGGTGCCTAGTAAAAGGCAACGATTAAAGTAATTTTGTTTGGTTTGAGTAGACGTGTTACGTCCGGAAACCATTTGCGCAGTCAAGACGATTGACAAGGTAGAAGTGTAAGTTGTATCCTCAGAGGATGAGGCGTGTTTATGTGACACGAGCGAGTCACTATATTTTGTTCCTTGCTATATTAACATGTGAGACGAGCTTAATGCATATCATTATAAACGTTATTAAAATGTGAATATTTTTCCCTAGTGTAGCGGGATTTTTCTTTAGTGCTATCCGCGGAGGATGAATGAGTATATTAACAGCGTGTTATACTTTATTGAGGTTACTCGTTGTAGTGATGCGATACACAAGTATGATATTATCTTTGTTAAAACGTTATAGAAATGGTTAGTACGATAGTGGGCATTTATTGCAAGGCTATCGGAGTGGTTGCATTAGCGCAACATGTTTTACGTTTTGTTTTGGCGAGGCTTTACCTGTAAGAAGGTTGGACTCGCACTTATCTTATCTATCCTAGAGACTTCGGAGGAGATAGTAGGCTCGGGATATTCGATGCCAAAGTATGTATAGACTTTGTCAGTATAATTCCGCATGTATCGGGATTTACCATTGAGCGAAAAGATTTGACTCAGTATTTTGTTTAGCACTCCGGACTTAGTGCTAGGAAGAGTGCATTGTTATATTTATCCTTTAGAGATGTGGGAGTTAATATTTATACCCCTATTATTAGGGAAAGGAATTTCGAGAATTCCGATTGTATGTATTCGAGGTTTATGGAATGCTATTACCACCAACCTATACTGAATAATAGTGCAATTAGTGAAACGTTCTTTGTTAAGCATAATTACGGGAGAAATTGTAACTTTTCTGTCAAGGGACGGAATAAAGGGGTATATACTATGGATGGAGGACCTAACGGATTTCGATAACCGACAATACTAGGCAGTAGTGTATCGGGGGGTTCCTTGTTTAGATTTCGCTTTGCGAGACATCCCATGCATGAAACTTAGTATAAGGTTGGAAATAGGGAGACGTCTGGTCACTATTCCATGAGTTCGGTACCCTGGTCAAATGGGATCAAGTAATTATGTATGTAAGTTGGAAGTTGAATTTTGTCTTAAAGCTATTGGAAGCCGGATCTTATGGTAAGAAAGCATTGAACGTTACCCCACGAGTTGAGGGGTGGAACGATGATAAGGAAGATTTAAAATTTTGATTTTTAGGGTGATTAGAGTGTTGTAATCACGCTGCAAGCACCGGGGAAAACAAAGAATTTGTTTATTAGTATGGAGCGTATGTGATGCTTACGCTAGTATGCCCGGTTTATAGGGTGTGTAGACATCCTGGTTAACTGATGTAAAAACTCGTCGTCCGAGATGAAGGGGCGTGGCAATGGACGTGTGTAAAATGTGTTGGTGGGGCTAACAGAACGAAGTGGAAGTGATATAGTGTATTAAACATCACATGAGGGGCGATAATCCATACGTAGGTGTGTAATTAGAATAGCACACCCAAATTTGAATTGGAAGACTGTGGGAAGTCATTTAAGAAGAGTATTCCTTGAATGGAGCAGAATTAAATGATTATGAAGAACACTCAGAGTGGAGTTGTTAGTAGGAAAGTATGAGAGCTACTTGCACATACAAAGGGTGATGATGTTAGTATAGTATAAGAGATCCAGAAGTGCGCTTCGTGGAGAGAAGAGCACGGGTGGAACTTTCGGCATACTACAAGGAAGGAAGGGGAGTATTACGTGTCACTTAATGTGAGACATTTCAAGGAAGAATCAATGTTTAGCGGGACTTAGTGAGTAGTCTCTACATGCAGTGACCATAGGTTAGGTTTGGTTGAAAGAGAAGAATCAACCAAAGAATTTTGTGTTTATCGATAATTCCTGAAATTGGAAGAGGTTGGTAAAGTCGGTACAGTTCTTGGATGGGTTGCCATCGTCAAAACAAGATTAAGGGTTCATCCCGAACATGTGAATTAATCCGCTGAGAAGGAAGTTATTGATATTCCTTTGGAATCGTTTACAATATTAACTAGTATGCCCCAGACTTCCTTTGAAAGGAAGGATCACGCCAGTGCATAGTCCGGTGCAGTATAAATTTCTGAATCAGGATGAGATTGGTAAATCCCACCTTTGATATGGGATTTCAGGAACCAGCGGAGATAAGGTTTCATTTCGAGTAGGATGTATCACCCGTAGCCATGGAATGGGCGCACGGTGATTAAAGATTTGTGGAGCCACATGAAGGAGATTTTGGAATCTTGATACGATGATTTCAAGAATGCTTTGTAGAAGCACTCGTACCTGTTTGTCGCGTACAAGGTACTTATTAAGGTTTTATTATGGAAGAACCTCGACTATTCTCCTTCCGTATGTTTAGAGGAGAGTAGGTAATCAGAATTTTTGGATCGGTCGAGAGAGCATCCGATAAATGTGGTAGAATTCCACGACTGTTTTAGGCGAGCAAGAGTGATCAAATGTTCGTAATATTTTCTCAGAATGGGAGTTTTGTATATGAATAAATCCGAGTATTTGTCATGTAGTGAGGTGCGGCCTCCTAATGTTAGTGAGATAATGAAATTTATAACGTATAGGCGTGACCTCTGCGAATGTTGTCGGTTGGGAGCACAAGGTGAATTGTCTCCAATGAGAATGCAAAACAATGTTGCTGTGAAGAAAGGGCTATAGTTATTGAGCGCCGTAATGTGTAGTTAGTTTGTGTACGGAAAAGGATATCTAGAATTGTGCTAACTGATAGGCCTTATTTTTCGAATTTCGGGACAAAATTCAGTTATTAGGGGGGAAGTATGTAATACCCCGTATTTTTATAGCTTTTAAATTATGGGATTTATTAAATTTAATTGAGATAAATTAATTTAAATTTAATCCGGAATGTTGCTTTAAATATTTACTAGTGTGATGAGAGTTAGTAATTGTTGGAAATTTGTTATCTGTTGAATATTACTGGATGAGTATAGTAATATATGAGATTTATTTTTATAATATTGTCACTTGTGAATAAAATGACAATTATGAAAATTTAAGTCGGGACGCGCCTGTGTCGTGTCGGGACTAAATGTTGATTAATAAAAGTGAATATTTTATAAGTTGTTCGTATGGTCGTTTTGAATGCGCCAACGTGTCCGTAAGGGTCGAGATAGTCAGAAAAGTGTACCCGGGGGTTTAGTTTGGGTCTCGGGGCGTTTTTAGGCCCAATTAGTACCCCGGGAGGGCGTTTTGGATATTTCGCAATTATGGGTAATTAAACCTACGAAAATTATAAGGTTTATATAAGATATCTAGGTTGTCTTCTAGGGTTAGGACAACCAAAGAAAAATGACAGCCATTGGAGAGGAAGAGGAGAAGCTCTCCAAGGAGTTCTAGGCCAAGAACACCTCCGATTGCACCGCCTCCACCACCAACGCGTAGATCGCGAGATGGGGAACGCAACCACACCAATTTCGGCACCAAAGCAGACTTGTGAAAATCCCAGGAAAGTGTTTATCTTTCTTATTTCGTTGATGCATCTTTCATATTGGTTTAAGAAGGATTAAGATGAATTGTATGGAAGAAAAACCCAATTTGAGATAGTAAATTGCATGTAGTGATTACTTAAATGATATTCTGGAAACCCTTTGTCATGTAAAGGATTAAGAGTTTGATTAAGAAAAGAGTTCTAATTAGATACAAACACTAAAAATTTTATTCCGGATGATCGGGCCATTGGAATCGCTTAAAATTTTAGTATGTTGTAGCGAACGGCGAGACAGGACTGCTGACAAGAATTCAGCTTGATCGAACGGTCAGATTTCTAAAATTATTATTTTTACTAGAGAGTTTTATGTTTTGAGGACTCTTAGAGAGTTTTATATTTTGAGGACTCTTAGAGAGTTTTATATTTTGAGGACTCTTCTAAATAATAAAAAAAATTCAATTAAAACTCCATTTTAATTCCGATTTCGAAACCATTTGAAATTCTCATCTTTGAAAATAAAATTCAAAATCCTTTAATGTAAGGCGAAATCTATATTTTTGGGATATTTTGCATAAGGGATAATGTAAGTATATATTAGAGGGGAGAGACACGTAAGAGAGAGTTATGTTGGAACATAAATGGATATCTACTGAATTGTACATTTGGAAGAATAGAGTCCATGAGGGCTACGTGGTAAGTTGGAGAAACCCTTCGAATTAAAGTGAGAAACGAACCATTATATGTGATAACTAATAATGGGAAAATAAGGATAAATGTTGTGAATATGGTTATGGGATAAACCTAAATTGATATGATAAAAGTAGTATATTTATATGATTGTGTATGCATATATTATATACTTGTGAAAATCATGCCCGCGCTACTTGCTATCCCGGAGGTTACCGCGCTGGGACGATCTTATCCGGTGTTGCCTTATGGGAGATATTGACTCGTACCCTAGAAGATAGAAATCCTAGGTACGGGCTATCGGATCGATAATCGGACGGTCCTAAGAGACGTGAGGGTATGTACTGACCTCTTGGACTTGGAATCTATGCTTCGCCTAAATATTGTTTGTATATGTATTTGTACAGTTCGAGAGTGATTCCGAACTTGTATTCCCTTTAGTGTCATTGATACGGGGATTGGATAGCAGAGTATGCCCGCACCATAGTTTTTATGTGGGGTGCCGTTATGATATATATATTATACGAGTAGTTAATATATATATGAAATTCTAAAATCTGGAACTGCCTACTGTGATTTGATATGTAGGACATGGTTGATGACTCAAATTATAAATACTTGTGTTGAGAAAGTATAATAGGACACTGGAAAACTTTATTGATTAATAAAGTAAAAAGGAGAACTTTGGTTACAAATTGAAATCTTACGTTTTAAAATACTTATGTTATTCAGCTGTAAATCCTGCGAATAACCTAAGATAAGTCAAATCATTGGAAACATAGTGTGGTATACGACGAGATAAAACATTGGGAAGGTTAGTGCGATAGGTGTGTACATTAGAAGAGAGGTGAGAATTTCTCAAGAGAGTGTCGCACTAATATGTTGTTGCATTGGCCTGTAATCAATTTAAATACTTGCTAAACTATTTTTAAAACGGTTCTACATTCGGGCGCTGACCCGTTTGCTGTTACTTCTTCTCTCTTGTGTCTATATATATATGTATTACAGGTGCCCAGCCACAGGGGTGTCTTGCTTAGGATTCTTTGGATGGAACGCGCTGTAGCTTTTGTGGGAGTTACAGGCCATTGCTTAGACGACCTCATTGTTGACTCTACTTCTAGTTCAGCTTTATCCGGCAGGGGCATGTGTCGCCCTTTTTCATTATTTAGTTGGTATTGTCAGAGATTGTAATTCTTTTATATTTTAGTATCTTATTTCGAGATTGTTACTGTCAGGATGTTTTCCTTAGTATTTTAATGTTGGGATTTATTCTTGTTGGGTAAACTCTTAAATGTTCGTTTTATTCTTCTACTTTTTGTGTGACTCTTAAAAATGTAAATGGTTAAAGGTTTTATAACCGGATTTAATAAAATGAGAATAAGGTTTAAAATGGTTTTGACACTTAGCTTAATTAATTAGGGTGTTTAAATTGGAAAAGTATTTTTACGACAGTGATGCTAAGAATGAACCAACTGTTCACCTTGATTTTAATTTAATAAAGGAGTGATCGCCCGGTATTTAATTAGGCGGGGTGTCACAGGTTGTATCAGAGCATCAGGTTCTAGTGTCCTTAGGATCTGTACGGCTTATTATGCTTTCAGCGTTGCTTTGTTTTTTATAGAGCCTTATGTTTAGGATTGTCGATTCCTTTGACGAGATTTCGTTCTCCTGCTATAATGTGTATGCATTAGTGAATTCTAATTTTGTTCGGATGTGTGCGTGTGCCGAGCGATGACGGATGTCAGAAGAGGACCGTTAAGCGTACATCAGGAGGCAGGGCTCAGTTGAGATTATAAAATATATTCGAGGATGATGACCGTAGTTGAGGTCACCTCCATTGTGGCACGAGAAGCCAAGACTAGAAAGGCGACTAAGGTGCAGCAATGATTTTCAAATGCTGTTATAGTCAAATGAGGTGCGAGGGTAAACTTACCCAACGTATTACAAAAACGTGTAGAGACTATCAATGGGAAATTTTAAAAACGCAAAAATTGTATGTGTCTTTACCAAAGGAGGTAATGTACCCAAAGGTTTAGATATAGGACGGAGTGTGGCAAACTGAAAGTGAAAATTTAGAGAAAAATTTTCATGGCTTTTGGGACGAAGTTATAATGGTTGGAGTCAACCACCAATTTTAGAAGTGGAATGCTATGCCTATAGGAGAACCTTAGGTACAATGTTGACCGTATGTTCCTTCCTCAACTGTTCAGGATTAGAAGCAAACGTGGTTCTGAACTCATCGCGGGAGGGCATGACAGGGGTCCATTTGTGAATATGAATCTTAACCGCTAGCAAATTTTGTATCGAAAGATGTAGATACGAGTGGAGGAAACGACTCCAAGTGGGGGACCAACTCGTAATGATAGTTGATAAAACTCGAGGAGGAAATTCTGATGGACGGATTCAGAGGTTGACAATGTTGTATTTTGTCAATACAGATGATAATGCTCCTTGTGTGGGAAGCTTAACAAAATCGAAGAATTTAGTCGAGAATAAGACTGAATACAACGGTGGTGATATAGCACCAAAATGGGATGTGGATATACATCAGGGGACCCATTTAAATGATTCGGATATGGAATTATTACCAAGTGATGGTAAATTCAATAAGTGCTATTATAGATAGTAACATGATCTTTATGGCCTAAAAAGTTAAAGGAACAATTGGGATGGTTAACAGGAATCGAGTTTACTAAAGTCCGAGAGGAGGACAAATCCTAACCTGGTTAGTAGGACAGGTGGTAAGTGGATTATGTACTGAGGTATTTTGTGTGGAGTGAGATCGCTCGCGATAATATGTTCCAAAGTGAGTATAAGGACAAGAATACGGTGCCTAGTAAAAGGCAACGATTAAAGTAATTTTGTTTGGCTTGAGTAGACGTGTTACGTTCGGAAACCATTTGCGCAGTCAAGACGATTGACAAGGTAGAAGTGTAAGTTGTATCCTCAGAGGATGAGGCGTGTTTATGTGACACGAGCGAGTCACTATATTTTGTTCCTTGCTATATTAGCATGTGAGACGAGCTTAATGCATATCATTATAAACGTTATTAAAATGTGAATATTTTTCCCTAGTGTAGCGGGATTTTTCTTTAGTGCTATCCGCGGAGGATGAATGAGTATATTAACAACGTGTTATACTTTATTGAGGTTACTCGTTGTAGTGATGCGATACACGAGTATGGTATTATCTTTGTTAAAACGTTATAGAAATGGTTAGTACGATAGTGGGCATTTATTGCAAGGCTATCGGAGTGGTTGCATTAGCGCAACATGTTTTACGTTTTGTTTTGGCTAGGCTTTACCTGTAAGAAGGTTGGACTCGCACTTATCTTATCTATCCTAGAGACTTCGGAGGAGATAGTGGGTTCGGGATATTCGATGCCAAAGTATGTATAGACTTTGTCAGTATAATTCCGTATGTATTGGGATTTACCGTTGAACGAAAAGATTTGACTCAGTATTTTGTTTAGCACTCCGGACTTAGTGCTAGGAAGAGTGCATTGTTATATTTATCCTTTAGAGATGTGGGAGTTAATATTTATACCCCTATTATTAGGGAAATGAATTTCGAGAATTCTTATTGTATGTATTCGAGGTTTATGGAATGCTATTACCACCAACCTATACTGAACAATAGTGCAATTAGTGAAACGTTCTTTGTTAGGCATAATTACGGGAGAAATTGTAACTTTTCTGTCAAGGGACGGAATAAAGGGGTATATACTATGGACGGAGGACCTAACGGATTTCGATAACCGACAATACTAGGCAGTAGTGTATCGTGGGGGTTTCTTGTTTGGATTTCGCTTTGTGAGACATCCCACGCATGAAACTTAGTATAAGGATGGAAATAGGGAGACGTCTGGTCACTATTCCATGAGTTCGGTACCTTAGTCAAATGGGATCAAGTAATTATGTATGTAAGTTGGAAGTTGAATTTTGTCTTAAAGCTATTGGAAGCCGGATCTTGTGGTAAGAAAGCATTGAACGTTACCCCACGAGTTGAGGGGTGGAACGATGATAAGAAAGATTTAAAATTTTGATTTTTAGGGTGATTAGAGTGTTGTAATCACGCTGCAAGCACCAGGGAAAACAAATAATTTGTTTATTAGTATGGAGCGTATGTGATGCTTACGCTAGTATGCCCGGTTTATAGGGTGTGTAGACATCCTGGTTAACTGATGTTAAAACTCGTCGTTCGAGATGAAGGGCCGTGGCAATGGACGTGTGGAAAATGTGTTGGTGGGGCTAACAGAACGAAGTGGAAGTGATATAGTGGATTAAACGTCACATGAGGGGCGATAATCCATACATAGGTGTGTAATTAGAATAGCACACCCAAATTTGAATTGGATGACTGTGGGAAGTCATTTAAGAAGAGTATTCCTTGAATGGAGCAGAATTAAATGATTATGAAGAACACTCAGAGCGGAGTTGTTAGTAGGCAAGTATGAGAGCGACTTGCACATACAAAGGGTGATGATGTTAGTATAGTATAAGAGATCCAGAAGTAAGCTTCGTGGAGAGAATAGCACGGGTGGAACTTTCGGCATACTACAAGGAAGGAAGGGGAGTATTACGTGTCACTTAATGTGAGACATTTCAAGGAAGAATCAATGTTTAGCGGGATGTAGTGAGTAGTCTCTACATGCACCGCCCATAGGTAAGGTTTGGTTGAAAGAGAAGAATCAACCAAAGAATTTTGTGTTTATCGACAATTCCTGAAATTGGAAGAGGTTGGTAAAGTCGGTATAGTTCTTGGATGGGTTGCCATCGTCAAAACAAGATTAAGGGTTCATCCCGAACATGTGAATTAAGCCGTAGAGAAGGAAGTGATTGATATTCCTTTGGAATTGTTTACAATATTAACTAGTATGCCCCAGACTTCCTTTGAAAGGAAGGATCGCGCCAGTGCATAGTCCGGCGCAGTATAAATTTCTGAATCAGGATGAGATTGGTAAATTCCACCTTTGATATGGGATTTCAGGAACCAGCGGAGATAAGGTTTCGTTTCGAGTAGGATGTATCACCCGTAGCCATGGAATGGGCGCACGGTGATTAAAGATTTGTGGAGCCATGTGAAGGAGATTTTGGAATCTTGATACGATGATTTCAAGAATGCTCTCTAGAAGCACTCGTACCTGTTTGTCACGTACAAGGTACTTATTAAGGTTTTGTTATGGAAGAACCTTGACTATTCTCCTTCCGTTTGTTTAGAGGAGAGTAGGTAATCAGAATTTTTGGATCGGTCGAGAGAACATCCGATAAATGTGGTAGAATTCCACGACTGTTTTAGGCGAGCAATAGTGATCAAATGTTCGTAATATTTTCTCAGAATGGGAGTTTTGTATATGAATAAATCCGAGTATTTGTCATGTAGTGAGGTGCGGCCTCCTAATGTTAGTGAGATAATGAAATTTATAACGTATAGGCGTGACCTCTGCGAATGTCGTCGGTTGGGAGCACAAGGTGAAGTGTCTCCAATGAGAATGTAAAACAATGTTGCTGTGAAGAAAGGGCTATAGTGATTGAGCGCCGTAATGTGTAGTTAGTTTGTGTACGGAAAAGGATATCTAGAATTGTGCTAACTGATAGGCCTTATTTTTCGAATTTCGGGACGAAATTCAGTTATTAGGGGGGAAGTATGTAATACCCCGTATTTTTATAGCTTTTAAATTATGGGATTTATTAAATTTAATTGAGATAAATTAATTTAATTTTAATCCGGAATGTTGCTTTAAATATTTACTAGCGTGACGAGAGTTAGTAATTGTTGGAAATTTTTTATCTGTTGAATATTACTGGATGAGTATAGTAATATATGAGATTTATTTTTATAATATTGTCACGTGTGAATAAAATGACAATTATGGAAATTTAAGTCGGGACGCGCCTGTGTCGTGTCGGGACTAAATATTGATTAATAAAAGTGAATATTTTATAATTTATTCGTATGGTCATTTTGAATGCGCCAACGTGTCCGGAAGGGTCGAGATAGTCAGAAAAGTGTACCCGGGGGTTTAGTTTGGGTCTCGGGGTGTTTTTAGGCCCAATTAATACCCCGGGAGGGCGTTTTGGACATTTCGCAATTATGGGTAATTAAACCTACGAAAATTATAAGGGTTATATAAGATATCTAGGTTGTCTTCTAGGGTTAGAACAACCAAAGACAAATGACGGCCATTGGAGAGGAAGAGGAGAAGCTCTCCAAGGAGTTCTAGGCCAAGAACACCTCCGGTTGCACCGCCTCCACCACCAACGCGTAGATCGCGAGATGGGGAACACAACCACACCAATTTCGGCACCAAACCAGACTTCTGAAAATCCCAGGCAAGTGTTTATCTTGCTTATTTCGTTGATGCATCTTTCATATTGGTATAGGAATGATTAAGATGAATTATATGGAAGAAAAACCCAATTTGAGATAGGAAATTGCATGTAGTGATGACTTAGATGATATTCTGGAAACCCTTTGTCATGTAAAGGATTAAGAGTTTGATTAAGAAAAGAGTTATAATTAGATACAAGCACTAAAATCTTTATTCCGGATGATCGGACCATTGGAATCGCTTGAAATTTTAGTATGTTGTAGCGAACGGCGAGACAGGACTGCTGACAAGAATTCAGCTTGACCGAACGGTCGGATTTCTAAAATTATTATTTTTACTAGAGAGTTTTATGTTTTGAGGACTCTTAGAGAGTTTTATATTTTGGGGACTCTTAGAGAGTTTTATATTTTGAGGACTCTTCTAAATAATAAAAAAATTCAATTAAAACTCCATTTTAATTCCGATTTCGAAACCATTTGAAATTCTCATCTTTGAAAATAAAATTCAAAATCCTTTAATGTAAGGCGAAATCTATATTTTTGGGATATTTTGCATAAGGGATAATGTAAGTATATATTAAAGGGGAGAGACACGTAAGAGAGAGTTACGTTAGAACATAAATGGATATCTACTGAATTGTACATTTGGAAGAATAGAGTCCATGTGGGCTACGTAGTAAGTTAGAGAAACCCTTCGAATTAAAGTGAGAAACGAACCATTATATGTGATAACTAATAATGGGAAAATAAGGATAAATGTTGTGAATATGGGTTATGGGATAAACCTAAATTGATATGATAAAAGTAGTATATTTATATGATTGTGTATGCATATATTATATACTTGTGAAAATCATGCCCGCGCTACTTGCTATCCCGGAGGTTACCGCGCTGGGACGATCTTATCCTGTGTTGCCTTATGGGGGATATTGACTCGTACCCTAGAAGATAGAAATCCTAGGTACGGGCTATCGGATCGATAGTCGGACGGTCCTAAGAGATGTGAGGGTATGTACTGACCTCTTGGACTTGGAATCTATGCTTCGCCTTAATATTGTTTGTGTATGTATTTGTACAGTTCGAGAGTGATTCTGAACTTGTATTCCCTCTAGTGTGATTGATACGGGGATTGGATAGCAGAGTATGCCCGCACCATAGTTTTTATGTGGGGTGCCGTTATGATATATATATTATACGAGTAGTTAATATATATATGAAATTCTGAAATCTGGAACTGCCTACTGTGATTTGATATGTAGGACATGGTTGATGACTCAAATTATAAATACTTGTGTTGTGAAAGTATAATAGGACACTGGAAAACTTTATTGATTAATAAAGTAAAAAGGAGAACTTTGGTTACAAATTGAAATCTTACGTTTTAAAATACTTGTGTTGTTCAGTTGTAAATCCGGCGAATAACCTAAGATAAGTCAAATCATTGGAAAGATAGTGTGGTATACGACGAGATAGACCATTGGGAAGGTTAGTGCGATAGGTGTGCACATTAGAAGAGAGGTGAGAATTTTTCAAGAGAGTGTTGCACTAATATGTTGTTGCATTGGCCTTTAATCAATTTAAATACTTGCTAAACTATTTTTAAAACGGTTCTACATTCGGGCGCTGACCCGTTTGCTGTTACTTCTTCTCTCTTGTGTCTATATATATATGTATTACAGGTGCCCAGCCACAGGGGTGTCTTGCTTAGGATTCTTTGGATGGAACGCGCTGTAGCTTTTGTGGGAGTTGCAGGCCATTGCTTAGACGACCTCATTGTTGACTCTACTTCTAGTTCAGCTTTATCCGGCAGGGGCATGTGTCGCCCTTTTTCATTATTTAGTTGGTATTGTCAGAGATTGTAATTCTTTTATATTTCAGTATCTTATTTCGAGATTGTTACTGTCAGGATGTTTTCCTTAGTATTTGAATGTTGGGATTTATTCTTGTTGGGTAAACTCTTAAATGTTCGTTTTATTCTTATACTTATTGTGTGACTCTTAAAAATGTAAATGGTTAAAGGTTTTATAACCAGATTTAATATAATGAGAATAAGGTTTTAAATGGTTTTGACACTTAGCTTAATTATTTAGGGTGTTTAAATTGGAAAATTATTTTTACAACAGTGATGCTAAGAATGAACCAACTGTTCACCTTGATTTTAATTTAATAAAGGAGTGATCGCCCGGTATTTAATTAGGCGGGGTGTCACAAGAACTTCATGGAAAAATAAGTTAGATAGACTTATGTGATCAGTAGTACGGTAGGCGTGCACACTTGATGAGATGTGAGAATTTCTCAAGAGAGTTCCGCACACTAATATGGTGGTTATATTAGCCGGTAAGCATTTTAAATACTTGTTAAACTATTTTTAAAACAGTTTTACACTCAGTCTCTGACCCTCTTTCATCATTTCTTTCTCTCTTATATATATATGTATGTATTATAGGTGCCCAGCCACAAGGGCGTCATGCATAGATTCTTCGGACTGGATGAGCTGCAGCTTATGTGGGAGTTGCAGGCCTTTGCATTAGATGACCTCGTCTTTGGTTTTGTTCTTACTTTAGTTATGTGTAGTTAGGGCATGTGTTACCCGAATTCGTATTGCATTTGGATTTGTCAGAAATTTATGTTCATTTATATTTTCAGTATTCAGTACTCCTTGGGAGTTCACTATTGGAAGGATGATTTCATTTATGGTTCTTAAACTTGGGTTGTTTTATCTATATGGTTTAATTCGGGTGTGTTAATTATCATCCTTAGTATATATGTGCTTTTTAAACTTTTGGTTATTAATAGAGGTTTTCGTATTGGAATTTAATAAAATGAAAATAAGAATTTAAATTATTTTGACACTTAGCTGAATTATTTAGGGTGTTCAAATTGAAAATTTTATTTTGCGATAGTGATGCTGAGAATGAAACAACCGTTCACCTTGATTTTAATTTAATAAAGGACTGACCACCCGATATTTAATTAGGCGGGGTGTTACATTAACATGGGAACAATCATCTGATTAATGTAAAAATAACACACTTCATACATTATAAAATATAAATCATAGCATATGAATAAAGATCTTCATAAAATATACATGGGGAAATAAATTTAACAGAATATCATTCTTCCAATTGACACAAAGTAGCAATTTTTAAATATCTCTGTTAAAAAAAAATTGTTATAAAAATTTATGCAACAAACATTGAAAAAAATATTTCTACAGATGTTTAAAGAAAACTATAGATTGAATAACAAAGAAAAAAAATGCAATTAAAGATGTTTTTAGAAATTTTTGCAATGGAATGAATAAAATAGATAAACTTCAATTAAAGATGCTTTCAGAAAATTATGGAATTAATAAAACACAGAGTACCTTTAAACGGACAACTCGAAATGGAAATTGAAACAAATCCTGAAAAAATAAAGCCACAAACAAAATCAGTCAACACGAACATCTGGGAAAAAAATATACAACCAACAAAAATTAAATTGAAGATCAAAACTGTAAGTGTATTATGTACTGATGAGGAAGTCGATTTGGAAGCATGTCTTGGCCAACAGCAAAAGTGGTTTATATAAAACAATTTGATGAGGTCATAAGGGTAATGGAACGATTGAAATTGGAAAGCCATAGGACTTTTGGGATTTGGCTTTACGAATGGGAGAGGAAGAGTTTGAGAAGAAAGAATATCTTGTTTACTCGTTTGTATGTTTGAGAAGCCAACACTGGTAATGGACGTATGAAGTTAGGGAGAGTAAATATAAATTACACTGTAATACCCCGTATTTTTGTGATATTTATTTTATGGGATTAATTAAATTAAATGCGTATTAATTGGAAATTAATCCGGATTAAAAATACTAGCGAGATGCGAGTTGGTATTTGATTATATGTGCATATATGATTATATATGAATTTTGAATTATGAAATTTGTCGTGAGATCGAAATACGGCAATTTGGAAATTTTGTTGAGACGCGTGTGATAGTCGCGTCATGGTATATAATTATGATAATTAAAAAGTGAATTTTATTTCCATTAACTGTATGGTCATTTTGAGTGCGCCAACGCATCCGGAAGGGTCGAAATAGTCAGAAAACACTAGCCGGGGGTTTGGTTTGGGTCCCGGGGTATTTTTAGGCCATACCGGCAACGTATAAGGGTAGTTTGGTAATTTTGAATTTTGAGGAATTAAAACCTACGAAAATTGGGAATTAATATCTGATTTGGCATTAACCCACTAAGCCCACTAATACCCAAATAGGCTACGGAATTTATTGAAAGTTGTTCCAAAGAGTTCCTAAAGCACAAAAACCCTAGCCACCATTAACTTTGGAGAAGAAAAGCTTGTTGAGAGAGATAGAGGAATTCTGCAGAGAGAGAGAGAGAGAATACTTCATCAAATTCGTCATCAAATCAGAGATACATATAAGGCAAGTGGTTTAATTCTAATTAACTTCAGAGAATGCTTCTTCCATGCGTAGGAATTGGTTAAAATTGTATTGTTCTTGGAGTATGATGAAAACCCATTTAATTGGATGTAGAGATTTATAAATCTATTGAGGAAATTGCATGTAGAACATTGATAGAATGATTAGTGGGATGATAATACATCTTTTACATTATAAAAACGGATTTAGTTATGTCTTTAAATGACTTGATTTTTCTAGGGTTCATGTTCTTGAGAATTTGGGAAAAATGGTGGAGATTTGATAAATTGATGTAGTTTAGGGTGATTTGAACCCATATAAATGTTGTAATACGGTTGTAACATGTTTAGGAAGGATTAGATACCTTGAAACATTGTTGGAATGACATTTAGAGGAGATTAGAAGTGAAGAGATTTGGGGAAAACGAAATAGGAATTTCTGGGCTCGAATCTGGCCACTCGTTAGAAGACCTACCCAGGTCGTTCGAACGAGCTTCTAACGAGTTGACAGTCTGGGTTCTAACGAGAGGGATGTTCATTCAAATACCTTCATTCGAACGAGATCTCATTAGAAGACCCAGTTCGTTCGAACGAACTCTCGTTCAAACAGCCTCGTTCGAACGAGACTTCGAACGAGTTGACAGTTTAGGCTGTTTAGCCTGTTTTGATCCCGAGTGTCCCGTAACCTCGTGTATAGGTAGAGATAGCTTTCCCGTGATGAGTAATTGATATATTTGGTATGTTTGGGATATAATGAGGAGTCAAACCTAGTAGTGTAGTTTGAACCTAAGGGAAAATATGAAGTAGGACGTGAGTGTCTAGTACGATGTGAGCTATTGACGACCAAATTAATTATATTAACCGGGAACATATAAGTGGTGTAGTATTATATGTCAGTACGAGAAGAGATATGTACCAATATATTATGGTGATTACTAAGATGTGTGCATACTTAGTATATGTATTAATTTTATGTGTATGACATACCTACCGTACTTGCTATCACGGGAGGTTTGCGTTCGCTTAGGGCCCTCTAATCTTTGTGTTGCCCGGATTTAGACTGGTTACCTCGATGAACATAGGTCAGAGAAGGACTTATTGGGATGTTAATAAGTCTGCTGATCGTGGGAGCGCAGGTATGTGCGTGACCCATGTGATGTGACTGTGTTCGCCTCCATTATTTGTGATGTGGTTATCTGAACGATTCCTGAGAGATTCGGAATGCGTAATCCTTATGTACGTGATGTACCAGGATGGATTGCAGAGTATGTGTGCACCGCAACTTAGTCTCGGGGTGCTTGTATTGTATATTTATGATGCGAATAATATACACTTAATTAATGGGAACTTTCATGTTAATATTGTGAATAAAATTATGGTATTGTTTTGAGAAAACATAACGGGTTAACCGATAGTGAAATTTATTACATATTGAGAATCTGAGTTTAAGTAAAGCCCTCTATTTATTTGATAATGCTAGAATGTATTATGGTAATCGAGTAGTAAGGGGTATAACTTATTACGGTCTGGTTAGATATGGATGTCTTATAGATGGCTACGTTACGTTAGGAGTGCACATGTAGTCGAGAGGTGAGAATTTCATGTGAGTGCACGTCCTAACATGTATTTTGCATTTAATGTTTTAATGTTATTAAAACACTTGCTGTTTTTAAAATGATTTCCACTTTCGGGCTCTGACCCATTTTCTTTCAAATCTATTTTTGTAAAAACCATTTTAGGTGCCCAGCCACAAGGACACCATGCATAGGATTCTCATTCAGGTGACGAGCTGTAGCTGATTGTGGAAGTTACAGGACTTTGCTTGTAGACGCTCCATCTATCTTGACTCGATATTCATCAGTTATCAGTTGTAGGGCATGTCGCCCATTTCTTTTAGAGATATTTCATTTATTTCAGTTATTCAGACCTTTGGCATGTAATTATTCAGGATTCAGACTTGCAGTATTTTTCTTCAGTTGTGGGATTGTTGTGAGGAGTTTTCCTCCGGATTTATATTTATGTTGTTGGTTATTAATTACTTCATTATAGTGAATGGTTATTATTCTTTCATTATTCTTTTACTTCATGTTTATCAGACTTAACTTAAAATTTGGCACTTACTTTTAAATACTAGGTTGTTAGTAATTATTAAAAATATTTTCGACAGTGATGCTATTAACTGAACCAACTTGGCATTTTGAATTAATTTAATAAAGGAGTAGCTACCCGGTATTTAATTAGTCGGGGTGTCACAGGTCGTATCAGAGCATCAGGTTCTAGAGTCCATTAGGATCTGTACAGCTTATTATGTTTTCGCTGAGCTTTCTTTGATGTAGAGCCCTATATTTTAGGACTGTTGTATTCTCTTGTTTATGATACGTTCTTCAGCTATTTTAAGTTTATAACTGCGAACTTATAAACTTCATTCTTATTTCAGATGACTCCACGACATGCACAAAGGATTCCCAGGGATGCAACGCCAGAACCACAGCCCGCACCAGTTCAGGGCATGATGAATGCCGCCGAGGTTGCAGCCATTGTGGCTCAGGCGGTAAATGCCGCACTAGCAGTAGTTCAGCAGGCACGACCTCAGGCGCTGATAGCCGCGCCAGTTCAGGCTCATGCATTCCCGTCTCCTTGGGAACGTGTACGTGATGCTTTTCAGAAAGCACACCTTCCGGAGTTCGCAGGTAGCTCCGATGTGGTAGTTTCGAGTCAGTGGAGGAAGGACATACAGCGAAACCTGAGGATGTACGAGTGCACTGAGGTTTAAATGCAGATACTAGCTACCTTTAAACTAGTAGGGTCTGCACTGCAGTGGTGGGAGTCTATTACCACCGTAGAGGAGAGGGATACTCTCACTATTCAGGAGTTCTGGGTGCGGTTCGACCGCAAGTACTTTCCGTCAGCTGTTCACATGGAAATGAGGAGGAAGTTGATGAGCCTTCGACACGAGGGTAAGACTGTGGCCGAGTATGAGGCCGAATTCACTGATCTTCTGAACATTGTTCCGGATGAGATACCGACGGAGGAAAAGAAGATACAGAAATTTACAGACGGGTTGACATGGAGGATTCGTCAGCACTTGTTAGGGAACCTCTCGTTAGCCACTTATTCTGATGTGGTTAACGCTGCATTACTCCATTGCCAGGATCACCGCTTTCACATGGCTGAGGGCAAACGATCGGGAGAGTCTAGCCATCAGGGCAGGACTGGAGGAAATGGTGCCAGTGGGGCACAATCTGTTCAGGGGCAGAGGCAGGGTGATCAGGGTACCCAGCAGGGGGATCACAAGAGGTTCAAATCAGGAAATTTCAGGCACGGACAGGGAGGTTTCCGGCAGGGCCATCAGGGTCCAAACGGCCATCAGCACCAGCAGGGTCAGAATGGTCAACATCAGTTTCAGCAGGGCCAGTGGAGGAACGGTAACGGCCACCAGGGCCGGGGGCAGTAGGGACAGAGAGGGGGGAACTTCCCGGGGAAGTGTTTCGTTTGTGGCAAGACTGGCCATAAACACCAGGACTATCCTGATAGGGGCAGGGCCCCGCAGCAGCAGCAGGGTGCTCGACATGAGCCACAGAGGCCAATTTTTCCACCAGCCCTCCCAGCTCCAGCCCAGGTGCCAGCTCTTCCAGCCATTCCAGCAGTTCCTGTGCAGCAGGGACAGTTACAGTATGGACGTGTCTATAACGTCCACCAGGCAGCAGCTCCGCAGGGACCACCCGCGATTGAGGGTATGTTCCTATCCATGGTACTATGGGTCGGGTTTTATTTGATACGGGGGCAACACATTGCTTTATAGCTACACATTTTGCGAAAGCCTTAAGGTTGTTAGCTACGGCAGAGAGCACAGTGACGTGTGTAAACTCACCATTGGGGAGTGGGTCACTTATTTTCTTTATATGCCGGGGAGTTGGGGTAGAGATTGGTAGTCTGGTATTACCTGCAGATATGTTGGTATTAGATATGCATGTTCACGATGTGATTATCGGTATGGATTGGCTCGCTGATTATAGAGCCATGATTGATTGCTTCGGTGGGAGCATTGTCTTTGCCATTCCTGGGCAGGAGATGTTTTTGGTGGTGATGCCTCGTTCCGAGGGAGGATCGTCCACTCATTTATACTATATAGAGGAGGAGACCTCTAAAGAGGTGGTGATACCACTTGATTCGATTCCGGTTGTTAGAGAGTTTGCCGATGTATTTCAGGATATACCAGGCCTACCCCCCAGTCGAGAGATAGACTTTGTTATAGATTTATTACCAGGTACGAGACCTATAGCACGCGCACCGTACCGTATGGCTCCAGCTGAGATGAGGGATTTGTGGGATGAGATTGAGCAGTTGTTGGGTCAGAGGTTTATACGGAGGAGTACTTCACCGTGGGTGCCCCTGTGTTGTTCGTGAAGAAGAGAGATGGTTCACTGAGATTGTGTGTGGACTACCGAGAGTTGAATAAGGTCACGATACGGAATAAGTATCCGTTGCCTCGAATCGATGACTTATTCGACCAGTTGAGAGGAGCTTCTTTCTTCTCGAAGATTGATTTGAGATCGGGATACCATCAGTTACGTATCAGGGAGGAGGATGTCTCGAAGACTGCGTTCTTATCGAGATATGGTTCTTACGAGTTTCGGGTTATGCCTTTTGGTTTGACCAACGCTCCAGCAGTGTTTATGGACTTGATGAATAGAGTGTTCAGGGATTTCCTAGATCAGTTTGTCATTGTCTTCATCGATGATATTCTGGTTTACTCTCAGACAGAGGAGGAGCACGCCGAGCATTTGAGGCAAGTTTTGCAGACACTATGTCAGAACGAGTTGTATGCAAAATATGAGAAATGCGGGTTTTGGCTGAAGGAGGTCCAGTATTTGGGACATATTATTTCCGACCGGGGAATATCTGTTGATTCGGGGAAGGTATCCGCGGTGAGGGAGTGGGGAAAACCCACGACACCGACAGAGATTCGTAGTTTCTTGGGCCTAGCAGGATACTACAGGAGGTTCATTCGGGGATTCTCGAAGATTGCAGGTCCTTTGACACATCTGACTCGTAAGGGTGTGCCATTCATCTGGAGTGATGCCTGTCAGTTGGCATTCGATGAATTGAAGGATAAGTTGACCTCAGCACCTGTGTTAGCATTGCCGAGACCGGGAGTTGAGTATCTAGTCTACACCGATGCATCCTTGCAAGGACTTGGAGGTTTATTACAGCAGGAGAGTCAGGCCATAGCTTATGCTTCCCGTAAGCTAAAGCCTCATGAGTAGAATTACCCCACTCATGACTTGGAGTTGGCGGCAGTTGTATTTACCCTTCGGATATGGAGACATTACCTTTTGGGAGAAAAGTTTCGATTGTTCACAGACCACAAGTCCCTGCAGTACCTATTCACGCAGAAGGAGTTGAATATACGACAGCGAAGGTGGCTTGAGTTTGTGAAGGACTATCAGTTTGATATCTAGTATCACCCGGGGAAGGCTAACGTGGTGGTAGACGCGTTGAGCCGTAGGCCAGCAGATGAAGTGGCAGAGGTGTGGAAGGCCAAGTGGAAGGAATTGGGACACCAGGATGCAGTAGCCCGATCATTCATGTCTGTGATGACCGTTACACCTCAGATTGTCACGAAGGTAGTAAGGGTACAGGCAAATGACTCGTTCTGTCAGGAGCAGATAGTTCGATTACTAGCAGAGGGAGCTGAATCCTATACCGTTAGCTCAGACGGGGGATTACGCTTCAATGGGAGATTGGTAGTTCCGGAAGGGGAGGAATTGCGGCACGAGGTGATGGCAGAGTCGCACGGCTCACGGTTCGCGGTACATCCCGGTGGGGACAAAATGTACCAAGACATGAGACGATAGTATTGGTGGAGCGGGATGAAGAGAGATATTGTCGAGTTTGTTTCTAAATGCGCCACTTGTCAGTTAGTAAAAGTGAATCATCAGAGACCGGCAGGACTGCTACAGCCGTTGGAGGTCCCGATGTGGATGTGGGAGAGAATATCCATGGACTTTATTACGGGGTTGCCTACGTCACAGAGAGGTCACGACTCCATTTGGGTAATAGTGGACAGGTTGACCAAAGTCGCTCATTTTTTACCCGTAAGGACAGACTACACTACGGGACAGTATGCCCAGCTCTTTATTTCAGAAATAGTGAGACTTCACGGTGTGCCCCTAAATATCGTGTCTGACTGAGACAAGATATTTGTTTCACGATTTTGGGAGAGTTTTCAGGAGGCCATGGGCACGGAATTGCGGTTGAGTACGGCGTATCACCCGCAGATCGATGGGCAAACGGAGCGTACAAACCAAATGTTGGAGGACATGCTACGTATAAGTATCATTGATTTTGGGGGTGGATGGGAGCAGTATCTTCCACTGGTGGAGTTTGCTTACAATAACTCCTACCATTTCACCATTGGCATAGCTCCATTTGAGGCGTTGTACGGTAGACCTTGTCGTTCCCCAGCATGTTGGTTGGAGGTGGGTGACAACAAACTACTTGGGCCGGAAGTGATTCAGGATACTTCGGCAAGGATAAAATTGATTCGGAGTCGCATTCGGGTAGCTCAGGATCGGCAGAAGAGCTATGCTGATGCGAAGAGGTTCTTCAGAGAGTTTCAAGTGGGGGACCAGGTTTTACTCAGAGTATCTCCTATAAAGGGGATTATGCGTTTCGGGAAGAAAGGGAAGTTGGCACCGAGATATGTGGGACCATTTCCTATTATTGAGCGGATTGGACCGGTTGCGTATAGACTTAGGTTACCGGAGCATTTGCATCGGATTCACGATGTGTTTCATATTTCCTCGCTAAGGAAATATCTTAGAGATGATTTGGCTCATTTTCACATTACTTTGGAGGACATCGATCTCCAGCCTGATAGCTCCTACGAGGAGAGGCCGATTGCTATTTTGGACCGAAGTGAGCGGAAACTGCGGTCAAAGATAGTCCCGTTAGTGCGTGTTCAGTGGCGACATCATAATATTGAGGAGTCCACATGGGAGCGCGAGGATGAGATGCGCGAACGTTATCCAGAGTTATTCTTACCAGGTACTTTCTAATTCCGAATTTCGGGACGAAATTCAGTTATTAGGGGGGAAGTATGTAATACCCCGTATTTTTGTGATATTTATTTTATGGGATTAATTAAATTAAATGCGTATTAATTGGAAATTAATCCGGATTAAAAATACTAGCGAGATGCGAGTTGGTATTTGATTATATGTGCATATATGATTATATATGAATTTTGAATTATGAAATTTGTCGTGAGATCGAAATACGGCAATTTGGAAATTTTGTTGAGACGCGTGTGACAGTCGCGTCATGATATATAATTATGATAATTAAAAAGTGAATTTTATTTCCATTAACCGTATGGTCGTTTTGAGTGCACCAACGTGTTCGGAAGGGTCGAAATAGTTAGAAAACACTAGCCGGGGGTTTGGTTTGGGTCCCGGGGTATTTTTAGGCCATACCGGCAACGTATAAGGGTAGTTTGGTAATTTTGAATTTTGGGGAATTAAAACCTACGAAAATTGGGAATTAATATCTGATTTGGCATTAACCCACTATGCCCACTAATACCCAAATAGGCTACGGAAGTTATTGAAAGTTGTTCCAAAGAGTTCCTAAAGCACAAAAACCCTAGCCACCATTAACTTTGGAGAAGAAAAGCTTGTTGAGAGAGAAAGAGGAATTCTGCAGAGAGAGAGAGAGAATACTTCATCAAATTCGTCATCAAATCAGAGATACATATAAGGCAAGTGGTTTAATTCCAATTAATTTCAGAGAATGCTTCTTCCATGCGTAGGAATTGGTTAAAATTGTATTGTTCTTGGAGTATGATGAAAACCCATTTAATTGGATGTAGAGATTTATAAATCTATTGAGGAAATTGCATGTAGAACATTGATAGAATGATTAGTGGGATGATAATACATCTTTTACATTATAAAAACGGATTTAGTTATGTCTTTGAATGACTTGATTTTTCTAGGGTTCATGTTCTTGAGAATTTGGGAAAAATGGTGGAGATTTGATAAATTGATGTAGTTTAGGGTGATTTGAACCCATATAAATGTTGTAATACGGTTGTAACATGTTTAGGAAGGATTAGATACCTTGAAACATTGTTGTAATGAAATTTAGAGGAGATTAGAAGTGAAGAGAATTGGGGAAAAATGAAATAGGAATTTCTGGGCTCGAATTTGGCCACTCATTAGAAGACCTACCCAGGTCGTTCGAACGAGCTTCTAACGAGTTGACAGTCTGGGTTCTAACGAGAGGGATGTTCTTTCAAAGACTTTCATTCGAACGAGATCTCGTTAGAAGACCCAGTTCGTTCGAATGAACTCTCGTTCGAACAGCCTCGTTCGAACGAGACTTCGAACGAGTTGACAGTTTAGGCTGTTTAGCCTGTTTTGATCCCGAGTGTCTCGTAACCTCGTGTATAGGTAGAGATAGCTTTCCCGTGATGAGTAATTGATATATTTGGGATGTTTGGGATATAATGAGGAGTTAAACCTAGTAGTGTAGTTTGAACCTAAGGGAAAATATGAAGTAGGACGTGAGTGTCTAGTACGATGTGAGCTATTGACGACCAAATTAATTATATTAACCGGGAACATATAAGTGGTGTAGTATTATATGTCAGTACGAGAAGAGATATGTACCATTATATTATGGTGATTACTAAGATGTGTGCATACTTAGTATATGTATTGATTTTATGTGTATGACATACCTACCATACTTACTATCACGGGAGGTTTGCGTTCGCTTAGGGCCCTCTAATCCTTGTGTTTCCCGGATTTAGACTGGTTACCTCGATGAACATAGGTCAGAGAAGGATTTATTAGGATGTTAATAAGTCTGCTGATCGTGGGAGCGCAGGTATGTGCGTGACCCATGTGATGTGACTGTGTTCGCCTCCATTATTTGTGATGTTGTTATCTGAACGATTCCTGAGAGATTCGGAATGCGTAATCCTTATGTACGTGATGTACCGGGATGGATAGCAGAGTATGTGTGCACTGCAACTTAGTCTCGGGGTGCTTGTATTGTATATTTATGATGCGAATAATATACACTTAATTAATGGGAACTTTCATGTTAATATTGTGAATAAAATTATGGTATTGTTTTGAGAAAACATAACGGGTTAACCGATAGTGAAATGTATTACATATTGAGAATCTGAGTTTAAGTAAAGCCCTATATTTATTTGGCAACGCTAGAATGTATTGTGGTAATCGAGTAGTAAGGGGTATAACTTATTACGGTCTGGTTAGATATGGATGTCTTATAGATGGGTACGGTACGTTAGGAGTGCACATGTAGTCGAGAGGTGAGAATTTCATGTGAGTGCACGTCCTAAGATGTATTTTGCATTTAATGTTTTAATGTTATTAAAACACTTGCTGTTTTTAAAATGATTTCCACTTTCGGGCTCTGACCCATTTGCTTTCAAATCTATTTTTGTAAAAACCATTTTAGGTGCCCAGTCACAAGGACACCATGCATAGGATTCTCATTCGGGTGACGAGCTGTAGCTGATTGTGGAAGTTACAGGACTTTGCTTGTTGACGCTTCATCTATCTTGACTCGATATTCATCAGTTATCAGTTGTAGGGCATGTCGCCCATTTCTTTTAAAGATATTTCATTTATTTCAGTTATTCAGACCTTTGGCATGTAATTATTCAGGATTCAGACTTGTAGTATTTTTTTTCAGTTGTGGGATTGTTGTGAGGAGTTTTCCTCCGGATTTATATTTATGTTGTTGGTTATTCATTAATTCATTATAGTGAATGGTTATTATTCTTTCATTATTCTTTTACTGCATGTTTATCAGACTTAACTTAAAATTTGGCACTTACTTTTAAATATTAGGTGGTTAGTAATTATTAAAAATGTTTTCGACAGTGATGCTATTAACTGAACCAACTTGACATTTTTAATTAATTTAATAAAGGAGTAGCTACCCGGTATTTAATTAGTCGGGGTTTCACATACACGTGTCGCATGATCCGGAGCTAAAAGGCGTACTTATTGATTTGAAGATGGAAAGACATTGGCATTCAGCGCTTTTCATCTACGAAGGATAGACGGATAGGAGGAGACACTTTCGTTGATGCTGAATAGATCACAGACGATTGTAATGTGTTTCACTTTGTTTATTAAAGAATGGGACACGTGGCACACTCTCCTTATGATTGGACTCCTGTTTTATATATATACTAGGTGTAAACCTGCGCGAGTTAGAATACCCGAGACCGTGTTAAATATGGAGGTAACAAGACGGTTTACGAAATGACTCTTTTGGTAATCGTTGATCTTAATGACTTGTTTCCAGTATTCTTCCACCTCTGGAAGGCCATTGCACTTGAAGATGTAAACCAGGTTCAGAATGTCCTATGGAAGTAAGACCCACCCAAACCAACGGTTGCGTTCAAAAACTTGAGACCAATTGTTATGTCCTCAACAACTGCATAAGCCACCTCTGAGACATTTTCACCAATGGCCTCACATAGTGCTAACATAGCATTAACATAGGAGACTATATGTGCCAAGAAGGCATTGGCAGCAAGCTTTGAGAGTTCTGCATTCCATAAATTGGTGGTGATGATTTGATCTTCAGGGATCCAGTGAGCATAAACATCTTTAAATGATTGATATACCTTATGTCCTTCTGGGGTCTCCCGCCATCCAATGACGACATGGTCAGGTTTGAAAAGATATTCAATTGCGGTCCCTTCAGCAAGGAACTCAGGTTTTATGAGAATCTGGAAGCTAATTCCTTTGCTGTTACGGGTCAGAATTTTTTCAATTGCCACAGCTATTTTGACAGGGACGATTGATTTTTCAACTATGATTTGTTGGATTTTGACACGTCAGCTATCATACGTGCGACGCTCTCTCAGTATGTCAGATCTGCAGGTTTTCTTACACTATGGTCTCGAGCCTCGGTTGGGGTCTTCACAAAAATAAAGACTATCAGCTTTGAATACATGTTTCTCCATCAGTGTTGAAAAAGAGGTTCTTGCCTCAACACCACATCATCGAGGCCTGGGTCGTATGTAAGATATGTTAATAATGTTGGATCATAAATATGGGAGGAAAAGATTTAAAATAATTAAGATATACACATTCTAGAGTAGCACCCAAAATTAGATTCAACATCACGAATAAGTAGAGAAAGCATCGCATATATACATATATAGATATATAAAAAACCAAGATATGTAAAAATACAACATATTCAATTTCAAGTGTAAACATTTACTACATACATAAACACAAAACAAATATAACTATATTAACAGGAGAAATAATGAATTTGGAGATGTAAGTAAAAATTATCAATGAATGGTATGAGACGTGTTACAGTAATAGTGATTTAACCATAGATATAAGATGCAGTTATTGTTATAAACAGTTGAACAACTGAGTAGGCGGAGAAGATTTTAACAAAGATCTGGAAAATTATACTTCTTTATTTGGTTCATCTATGGTAAGAGGTAAATAAAGTAATGTTACTTTTGAAAGTTTCGAAATTCATCACAGTAAAAGAATTACATCGTATCAATATTAAAAAAAAGAATCTATCAGAAGATCAACGCAGCATCCATTATAAATGAAGTTAAAAGAAGCAGCCTCTGATTTATTACAGTGACTTATGTTGTCATTGTAAGAGCAATTATCTTAGTAAGTTCCATCCAGGTTATAATGCAAAAGTATAAGATTTGAATCCATTTATTTTTTGTGTCTAGTTAATTCCAAATGCCAATATCAAAACTTTCAAATACATGAGAACTGTTCTCAGCCCATGAACTTCAGAGTTGTAATTATAGGATTTTTTATATATTTAGAAAGAAACCCAAAATCGGAGTGAAAAAGAACATATAAAGATTAACATGCCATCTCATTAGAAGTTCATGGCCCTCATGTCATCATTGTTGATTATTGAAGATCGCGGTGCGTGGGTTCTTAAAATTTCCAAGAAATCATAAAATGAAGTCTTTATCAATATAACACTAATCCAACATGATGGTAAACATTTATTCTACAAATTAAATTTATAAGGAAATACGGATTAATATAATGCTATGCACGACTTTATCGAATAATGTAGTTAATTTAGGATTTGCCTTGCAATGGGTCTACAAAGTAAGAGTAGAATATAATTCCATGAAAGTGTGTTATAGAATTGTATCCGGTACCATACTTGCCTACAGTAATGAAGTGCTTTGAAAGCATATGAACTTCAAATAATGGTAGTTTCACATTGCACAATGAAGTCCAAACCACACCGAAAAACTAATCATAACAAAAAAAAATTGTATTGGCTTAGGAGGATTAGAAGTTTTGTTGTACATTCCAATAACCCATGACCATGTAATAAAGGACTTCAGAGTTTTCTCTCATCAAATACCATTGCAAAGTATATCCAAGCCACAAAACAGGGGAAAACTTCAAAATATGAGCATGTAGTAAATAAAGATATTCATTGACAGTTTAAACATGCTTAAAAAGAGAAAGAAAAGAAGAAAAACTCATCATTTGAAATCCTTGTTCGGCACATGGTTACCATATTTTTTTCTCGAAAGAAACATTCAAAAACTCAACTGAAATTTCTCAATTGTCATAATAATTATTGGTTCAGTTTCATACTTGGGATATCAGACACTATCAAGTTTAGGAGTCGTTTTCTGCGGATCTCCTGAGCATGATGAACTTCACGAAGAAAAAATGCATGCTCTTTCACACCCTTAATTACGAAAGTATTATCTTCTGCTCCAACTGATATAACTAACTTGTCATATGATATCTTGAAATCCCATGGTTCCAATGTAGCTACGCCCTCAGAGACAGTTCGGAAATGAACTTATTATAGCATTTACAGATTGTTTATAATCATAGCAGCAACATTATTTTCAAATCAAGTAAAACTTTCATGTTTGTATTCACTTTTGATGTATAATACATCTGTGCGTATCAGAGTAGTACATCTGTGTTGTTACAATAACAGAGTAGTACAACGGTGCATAATTTTTACAAAGAAGAGACTGTTAATTCATTTTCCAAGTTCTAACAGTGTAATACATCGTTGCCTAATAAGAGTACGTCTTTTGTGTTTATTTGACTGAAGGCACGATGCTAATGTATTACACTATTCTATAATTGAATGCATATTTTTCAGGTATATTTAACTGAAGGCACGATACACAGGTATAGCACAGTGTATTACACAGGTATATCACATGTATAGTGCAGTGTAGCACATGTGTAGCAGATTGTGTATTACACAGTGTATAGCACTGGTATAGCACAATGTAATACATTTGTCAGGTATATTTGACGGAAAGCATAATGCTAATGTATAAAGTCGAGGTTATTTTGTGCCTAATAAGAGTACAAAATAAACTAAGTGCCTTCAGTTATAGCACAGTGTAATACATTAACATCGTGCCTAATAAGAAATTATTAAAATACTCATTTCGGCCCCAATTTAGAGTACTATGACCACTCATGTTGTCTTCTTCAAGGCTCACTTCGTCCTAAGTTATAGAACGTTATAATCCGCCTTTTGTATAGCACATATAAGAACCTAAATAAATGAAAAAAATATTAAGAGATGGAGGTATAAGACTATGAAAGAAAAAAGGAAAAAATAATTTAAACATCCTTTCAACCTAAGCCATAGATCAAATTCCTAAAAACCGAGTCCATGATTTTGATCCGAATTAAATTTAAAATCAAATCCGAACAAATAGATATAGAAACAGAGGATAAATAATCAACCGTGAGAGATAAGCATCATATAAACAATCAAACGTAAGAGAGAAATGTTTTTCATAACTCTCTAAAGTAGAAAGTAAATTTTAAGAGGAATTTTCCTATGTCATATAAACTTCGAAGAGCAGGATGAAATTTTGATTTGTCTAATATAGTTCCTAGCTGAGTTTAGAGAAAAACTACCATAGTGATTTCCTTTCCAAATTATCTGATCGGAAGCCTGATTACTCAATTTTTGGATTCTTACATACTTCACTTTGTTCTCTAAAGGAAAATAAGCACATAATTTGTTGACATCTCACTCCCCATCGACATTGAATAAGACTGTCAGGTACTCTACTAATAATGCAGTCTTGGTTTGCCAAAATACCATCACCAGACCTATTTTCCCATCCCAAACTGATATCAATAAGTTAAGAAAAAATATACACCCGTTGTGATAAAAAAGTAAAATGGGATATTAAAAATGAGCTCTGCACAAAACACAAAATAGAGTTGAACTCAATAACTAATCATTTATAACCATTTATAATCCAAGCTCAGCAGGTCGTACTAAAACCAAATTTATTATCATAAAGGAATCAATTTTTTGAATCAAGTACTAAAAGGGAACTCTTAAAACCTAATATGTAAAAACGGGAACTTTATGTTTAGAAAATCATAAGATCAATATCAAAACTAATAATGAAAGTCCCACTTAAGATAATTAGAAACATACACCAATCTAGCTAAATATACACCATCCCAGCATATAATTGTGCATGAGATAGTTAGAAACATACACCATACTATTTATGACTAATATAAGTCTAAACCATATGCACCGAATTGAATATACTGACATATGCTCTGCTATATGAAGTCTAAACCACAGCTATAGAATCAATCAACTGGAATGAACACATACAACCTGGTGAACAATAACTACATTTTTAACATGTACTATATGAAGCATAGAGAGAAAGTACTATAAAAGATAGTTGAAGGAGATTGAATGCATCTTCATAAACATTCTAGGATTTTCCATTCCCTAGTCAAATTCAAGGAAAAAAATTCTTGAACTCAGTTACTTTTGAATTGCGAGGCACAACTGGCATCTTGTGGAGTAGTTGGTCTATCATCAGCATTAGCAGTAGCAATAGGACAGTTCTCTACCATAGCTTTCCCTTCTTATTTCTTTTGGTTTAAGATCAATAGATTAAATTCCATCTTCTTTGTGCCTATTATACACATCGGCTTGAAAGGTTTTTTCATCATTAGCATCCCTGGCACGAAATGTAATGAAATATCGCCTCCCTTTAGAGGTCATTCAATTTTCCCTCTTAACCCTCATAAAATTATGGTTTGTATTATGTTGCTTGTCATAATCTTGAATTGCAAGTTTTCCAATTCACATATGCGCTTGTCAGAATGAGCTCGAATAAATGGAATGATCATGTTACACGCCAACGCCATAGATAAGAAACGTTATCAACCTTGAAACTCTTGCTAGTCGATTTTCCCCCCACTGGACTGATTGATTACTGTCCACTAATTGTACATATTGAGTTTATGCTGTGTGAATAAACTGACATATGTTCTGTTGTGTAAATAATTCAGTTGGTTTTTTAATAACCTCGAAAGCCTTGTGTGTGTGAAAGTGTGTGTTCAAACTCTATGTTTGCCGTGAAGAATTATGTTGGTTCTTTAATAATTCTTGTCGTATAGTTAGTTCATTGCAAAACACAAATAACTCATGAAATTGTATATTGGTAAAAAAAATTCCTTCACATAGAAAAAATGATATATACATGTTTACTATTAATAAAAAATGAATGGCTCACAAAGAAGATGCTCACTTGAGTCATCCGTCAAGCATTTGTAGTGCGCAAGTAAAACCAATCATCTTTTTTTATTGCATACAGTTCAAATAGAAAATTAAACATGAGGTTTATGAAAAATTACAAAAGTAATTATATATAGAACCTTTAGCACCTGAATTATTGTCTTCAATTCGCATGTAAAGTGTTTACTTAGTGTTATCTATATTCTTCCCTTTGTAGTAATAAATAGTAAGAAATAACAATTTGTAGCGTTATATAATATTGTAATTCTCACAAAATTTGTGTTATAACATTTGTTGCTCTCAATGTGACTGAACAAAGACAATAAAATACTTGATTCGAAGTGTCCAACGCCATTTGGTCTCATGAGAGAACATTTGCAAAGCTTCTTGTAACGTATTTACGGTTGCTCAAGATGTCATGCTAAGAGTTACATGGCTTCAATTTTGTGTGGTTGGTGTAGTAGATGAAACAATTAGAGATAGGTGTTTAGGAAGGAGGCTTAAGAAAAGCAGCAATATACAATCTCAATTGCCTCCAAACCTTTACATCTTAGCTTCAGAAGTACAATTACTATGAACAAATAGAGTTGAATCAAATATATAATGATAGAGTGAAGTGAGACGATGGTAGTAAGGGGAGTTAAGATTAAATTTCTGTACCAACTAAAAATTAAGAGAAATATAATCATTAACAAATATATAGCAATTGTTGTTGTAAAACAATTATACACGTATCGTAATTTTTTCAATATCATCACCTTCCTTTTTTCATTTAACACCTAATATAGCAAAACTAAGTAAAATCCATAAGGAAAAACAAAACATAAATTTGTAGACCTTTTTTCATTGATTTATGAACTTTTTTAATTTTCTTACAAATTTTTGAAATAATTAACTTGAAGATTGTACACTCCAAAATGTGTTTTTTTACAGACTACCATCAAAATCACATATACACGAACACAATGAGGACTGATAGAAAACCGACATGACATGACTGGGTATCACCCTTACATGAGCACAAATATAATTATTTCTATTTTCAAGAAATAAAAAAACATATAAAAAGTTTAACTTATATCTATTCAAATAAAGCATTGTAATACCATGGTACACATATTACCTTTAAAAGGGAACTTCAACAATGAACTCGGACTTAATCTTCTCTTTTCCTAGTGTAAATCTCGATGATCCGAAACTTTGACAGAATGTCTCTCACCATTGCCACACTATAGTTCTAGCACAATATACCTATAGCATACACATCCTTACAAATTTGACTTCTAAACTATGGTCTAAGAAAAAGGTAAGTGGAAAAAGATAAGGCTAATTACATCATCCGCATGATTATTTAATCATTTATGAATGGAACAAAACTTGAACACAACTTCTTTAAAAAATAGTATATCCCCAAGAAAATATTGATGATAAAAAGATAAATGTGTATCTAAGGTAAAGATATAAACCTATTCATTTATTACCTTAAGACATGTTGTGTGTTAGCATTCCAATCCTCCAAATGCAATGCTACAACAATTACTAAAGGTTAATCAACAAAAAGAAAATCAAGATATGCGTAGATGACTGAAAATCCCGTAGGAGTACAGCAAGAAGGAGACTTTAAAAAGATTATACCTTGTTGGGAATTTCTTAATTGGGTCGCCACCAAATGCATTTTTCGCAGGTAGGACAATTATTTGCAGAGTTGTCCGGTGTCTTCTCAACTTTGCATAAAATTATAGAAACCAACGTCCATTTGTCGGCAGGCGTATAGATTCCCGATATCCTTCAATCTTGACAGTGTCTCGATTTCTCTCACTTCCCAACTAACTTTCTTCCTTTCACCGTGATTAACCCAACATGTATCTATTTCTGGCCTTAACTTACCGAACAACAACTCGGAACAACCTGAAATTTCCATTTTTAGCAAATAGGTAATGTGAACCTTACAAAAAACTAAAACGTAAAATACGTACACAATAAAAAATAAAAATATATACCTCTAAGCTACATCCTATCAACACGTACAAAACCCCGTAACAAAATAATGAGGGTATAGGGATCAAACCAAGAAATAAGATGAAAAGCTTTCAAACACTTCCAGTATATTACTGTCGTTTTATATTTTCAAGCCATGTATAAGCTTCATATGGGTTTTCTAAAAATCAGAATCACCGTGAAAATTGGAACCCGACACGCCATGATTTCAGAAATAAGAGTTACATCTGAGAAATCGAATCGACTTATCACGGTTTCAAATTTGTGTACAAATTGACACAGGTGGGTTTCATGTTAGATGAACCTCCTGCGTTTGATCGTTTGTAATTTTGTTTAGAAACCAAATTCTGAACCCAACTTAACATTTCATGACCCACCATAGATGGGTACAAACTCGATTCAGCTAAGGCATCAAACCGATTGAGTTGGGGCCTCAAACCGACCTACCCCAAATGAAAATAAAGAATGTTTACAAATGATTACGCTGTAATCATTTGTAGATATATTAAAAGTTCCAAACGGAAAATACATACATAATGAAAACAATTCAATTTGTATGTCTCCTCCTGTGCCCCTCTTCTGCATCCACGATATGACAAACCTTGCTTCTAGCGTTTGGTCTTAGAGACATGCTTCCAGATTTATTTTGAACCCTAGACAAAAAATGCTACAGGGCTTTGGAAATAAATTGAGGGGAGAGGAATGGTTGTCTTTAATTTAGACTTTTGGTATTCTCTGTGTGTGTAAATCCTGATAGTTGTTCGCCGATTGGATATATGGATAACTGAGATTCTCTTTTTTTTATAAGATATTTTTCATATCACGAGGATTGAGATTATCAATTTATACATCAAGTCGAAGCATAATAAATGCATTGTTTAATAAATGCTTGTATAGCATTATAGAGATAGAGATAGATAGAGATGTGCCACGTGGATAGGCTAATTGCAAAGCATAATAAATGCCTTGTTTTGCATTTTATAGTATCAAGAGATACATAGATAGATGCCTGGATCGATTTTTCATTTTTAATTTGTTGCGTTTGTCATTCCTATGATCTTGTTGGTGAGAATTATAGGTGATATGTCAATTGAATGAGAGATCAAGTACATGAGATGACACGCATCGAGTGGGTATTAAAAATGAAACACCCATTGCGTTATTGCTGACTGCCCTAGAAATTTATAAGTTGGGTCACATCATTCATGTGGGTTTCTAATTGTTATTTCAAGTAAAATATGGTTTAATTAGAATTATTTTTGGTTTATCGAATGTCAGTGATATTATGTGGAATTATGGGTGAAGTACTAAGAATGTGACTTTTAATTGGGGAGTTGATTGATTTATATTATGAATTAAGGGTGTGTTTAATAAATAAAATAAAAAATAAATGCTAAGAGTCAATTTTCATGGAATTGAAAACTTGGAAATATTTTCCATGGAAAAAATTTGTTGGTGTTGTTTGATTGCAATTATTTCCCAGGTGGAAAATGTTTTATTTTCCATCTTTTGTGTTTGATTCCCAATATTTTTCATGGAAAAAAAAGTAGAAAATATTTATTAAAAAAAAGAAAATTAATAAAAATCCCAGAAATTTAATAAAAATAACAAAAAAAAATTAAAAATAGAAAAAATGAATAAAAATCCCAAAAAAAAAACAGAAAATGAATATAACAAAAACCAGAAAATAAATTTTAACCCCAGACTGAATTTTAAAAAAACAAATATAAAAAAAACAAAAAAAATGTATTAGAAGAAACTATTTTTAAGAAATAAAAAAACCGTTTTTTCTGGAAAAAATGTTTCAATAATTTTTTTAACTGTATAAAAAAATTTAACATTTTTTTCAATAAAAATTATTTTTACTTTTATTTATTAAAAACAATTTAAAAAAATAACAGTTTGATGAGGGAAGAAGGCTTTTGTTTAATTCATTTAGTGCGTGTTTAGAGTGTGTGTCTAATTTTATTTGTTCGTTTATATTTACTCTAATGAGTTTTAGAGAGGGTTTAGTGGTCAAGAAGGGTAATTATGTCTAGCGATATATTACATGGAAAGATTGGAGCGCAAGAAGATTTAGTTGCAGCGGATATAGCCGCACCCTAAAAAATATATAAAGACTACATATATAAATATATACTATTAGATTATAACAAATAAATATACACATTAATATTTTTTTATAGAAATGGGTATATAAAACAAATGTATATATATAATAATATAAATATGGGCGTAAAAAGGACAACACCTTGACAGTAGTACAAAGGGTCATAATAATAGTATACTGAAAAAAAACATAATGTGTATATATATAATATGTGAGTAAATATATATGTATATAGGAAAAGATGTGATCAGGTAGATATGACACCACATTGACACAAGTAGGATGGGACAAGAGTTGAAAAAAAAGGCTATTAATCTACATATATTAAAAGGCTATCAATCTACACAAGTAGGATGGGACAAGAGTAGGATAGGACAAGAGTTGAAAAAAAGGCTATTAGTTTACATGTATTAAAAGGCTATCAATCTACACAAGTAGGATGGGACAAGAGTTGAAAATAAAAAATGGTTTTAACGGAGAAACATTTTTTAACCAAATAAAAACTGTTTATATAAAAAAAAAGTTAAAAAAAAATAATTTCTAACAAAACAATACAGTTTTTAACAAAATAAAAACAATTGATAACAAAGAAATATTAAAAAAAAGTTTTTCGAAAAATAATAATACTTTAATGAATAAAAAAATAATTTTTAAAAATATCGTGTTTTACATGTATGGTTATTATTGTAATTATTATAATAATTATTGTTATACCTTGGTACATTTTTCATTGCTAAATATGAAAATTTATCCACGGAAAGTTTTTAGTGTTAATACTGTTATTTATTTATTTATTTTTAAATATTTTTGGAAAACAATTTTTATTCTTTTAAAATCGATTTTTTGTTAAAAACTATTTTTTTCACTAAAGTGTTTTTATTTTTCAAAAAATATATTTTTAAATATTTTTATTCTTTTTAAGCTGATTTTTTTAAACATATTGCTTCTTTGTAATAAATTGTTTTTATTTTTGTTAAAAATAGTTTTGTTGTGTTAGAAGTTTTTTTTTTATAACTGTTTTTTGTTATAAACAATTTTTATTTTGTTGAAAAAATGTTTTTCCATTAAAACTGTTTTATTTTGTTAGAAACTTTTTTTTGTTTGTTAAAAAGATTTTTTTTTTCATTATAAGATTTTTGTGTTAAACACTGTTTAAATGTCACCAAATATCACTTTTCGTGAAAAAAAATCTCATATTTAGCGACGAAAAATGTTACAACGTCTAATAAATTCATAAAAATGTACTATAATATAATTTAAATTAGTAATGTGTTAAAGTAAAAAATCAAAATAATAATAATAATAATAATAATAATAATAATAATAATAATAATAATAATAATAATCATAATAATAATAATAATAATAGTAATAATAAAAATTATATTATGTCTTAAAGTGTAAATTTTATTTTATTTAAAATGATGTTATGTTTTAAAATCATATTATATTTTAAACGAGGAGAGGGTATTTTGGTCTTTATATGTTAAATATATAGATGGGGTGTGGGGGAAGAACTTAAGGGTGTGGGGATAGCCACACCCATAAATATTCATTAATTCATAGGTTCATGCATAGTATAATTGACTTCACACACTTGTATTGTACACAATCATAATTGAATTTTTTATGATTGGCCGCGAATTTTTGTACTATATCAAAAAGTCAACTGAATTACGTTTCTAGTTTAGTTATAGAAAAATATGTTATGACAAGCTGCCAACTTTTGTACAATTGACTAGGATAGAAATTTGATGTCTTTGAGACATCAAATTACTTGATGTCTTAGATTCTGATTGGTCAATATCGCTGGCATGGACCCATTTTCATAAATGATGTGAGTCTCCACCAACAGTATTAACCAATCAGAATCCAAGACATCAAAAACTTTAATGTCTCAAAGACACAAATTTTTTTCCAATTAACTATCATTTGAAATAGAGTTGTGGGAAAACTCAAAAGAGAGATTTTGTATTGGTTAGCGTGAAATATGCAATAAGCTTATATCACATAATCCCAACACATCATGTATTACTAACTTTGAATAATCAAATACTTTCAAGCCAATAATTTATATATGAACTATTGAAATAACTCTAGCTTAAATTTATATCTTAACCAATAAGAGCTATTGTGACATAATCACGATCACTATTGTTACAGGAATTGTAATTCATTTAGAGGTTAGTCATATTAAGGTAGAGCTCCACTAAATTGGTATTGATATCGAAAATATTCTTTTAGTAATTACAGAATATATATATATATATATATATATATATATATATATATATATATATATATATGTGTGTGTGTGTGTGTGTGTGTGTGTGTGTGTGTAATAATTCTAATAAATGCATAAACTTATAGTGACGAAAATGGAGAATTAAACGATTGAGGCAAGTATTCAACACTTTGTTCTTAAGACGAGATTTGTCCCGCAACGGTATTTCACGGATTCAATGGAAACCGTCTCTCAAAATACAATAATCAACTTGCACTGGTAGCACTTCAAATTGCAAGTAGCAGGCAAACTTACGATGGAAGAAGTCTCTAAGATTGAAAAATACGCCTCAAAAGCAACAGAAAAAATGAAAAGGATCTTAACTATATAGACCCATTTTTAAAGATTCATTTGTAGTACTCTCATGTTTTTATTTTTTTAGTTGTTCATCCTATTGGAACAACTATAAGACAAGTGTATTTTTTATGAAAAGAAAGATGGGTGCTATGAGGTGGTTACAGAGCGATTATAGACGATTTTGGGTGATTATGGGACTTACTACAAATTAAAAAATATATGGGATGGGAATCCAAAAAAACTTTGGAAATTGACTAAAACCCAAAAAAACTAAAAACGAAATGTAAACCACCAATTTATACTAAATAAATAGAAGTTTAAAAAAAGAGTTAAAACTGTTCAAACTGTTACAACAGTTGGAACAAAAAATAACTGAAGAAAAATGACACTACAAGAAAAAATCGATTTTGCGACGAATAATTTTTCATCGCCAACAATATTTTTTGCGAGTAATTATTATCTTCATCGCAAATTGCAGTATTATGTAAAACTTTTTGCGAGTATTTTAGTTTCATCGCAAAAGCCTTGAATTTGCGAGATATATAGGAAAATCTCGGAAGTGTCTGAGCGCGAAATTCTTTCCTACCTTATTTTCTCGCACGGGGTAAAAACTATAATTAATTTGTGATGAATGTTGATTTCCTCGTAAATAACGTTACCTTTTTTCTTGGTAAGGCACTAGTTTCATCACAATAAGGAGATGAAAGGGAAAAAATCGTGGGTTTTCAACATTCACGTAGAGACGTGGGTTAAGAAACAAGAGGCGGGGTTTTTGCCAACTCTACTCGTAGAGTCTTCCACAATCAGGTTATCGCTCTTTCTCCTCTCCTTATCTGCATCTACTTCTTCTCTCCCATTCCATTTCTTATTTATATGGTTATTTTATGCCAAAATCAAGGGAACCTTTTTGTTAAAATCAATCCATTTTATTGGAGTTGGTTTTATAGCAGCATTTTTTCAAGTAATAAGTGAATGTATGTTTTTATATATTGTGATTTGTGATTTTAGGGGTTTGTTGTATCTTAAATTTTAATGGTTTGTTTTTATATATTTTTTATATCGTGTGATCTATGCGATGGTGTATCCTAAATTTGAATGGTTTAGATTCAAACTTTTGGGCCAAAAAACTAATAACATCTTACTGATTGTCATCTCACTTTTGATTTTTCTGTATAAAAATGATGAAAATTTTGACTTATTCACTAGTGTAGGTTTGCTTTTTACGATTATAACTCTCATTCATGTAACCTGAAAGAGCAATCTCTATTTTAGTAGTTTAGATCTTATTAATTTGTAGTAAAATGTGATATTTCTTGATTTGGGACTTCTTTTTAATTGTACTTTGCTCATAGAGATGTCTATTTTTTGATAAGTTATTTCCTTGATAATAACACAGTATGATTACTGATTCTTCTTCTTTATAACTGGTCAATAGTTTAATGATTAGTTACTAAACCATGGTTTTAGATCTTTAATTCATTTATTTATTGGTTTAGCTTCTTATTGTGTTCTTAGGCCTTGTTCAGTTGAAATTATGTTTCACATATATGTAATACCCCACACTTTTATGGGAAATTAAATTTCATAAATGGGTGTAATTTGGAAATTTGAGGAATTTCTTGGAATAATAATTTTTGGAGTTTAGGAGTGTTAGATGATTTTCGATGCATGGTATAACTACTTTTGGGAATAAGTAAATGAGAAGGATTATTTCATTACAGGTCGCAGTTGAGGACAATATTTTAATTGGAAAACCCATAGGGAGATGTGTTGGGTTAAAATAGTGAATTGCGGTCAAGTACCTCGAATGGAGATTTTGAGGGTGCGGTTGATTTCATAAAGGTCGAGATAGTCAGAATAGAGTATCCGGGAGTAGTGTTTAGATTTCGAGAAATTTTGAATTAATAGGGACTCGTAATTGAGTAAACGAGTCATTTTTGGGTTTATAGAGAGAAACCCTTATTTCTCCCTATATAAGGGATGGGAGAAAGAAAGAAAAGGAAGAAAAGAAAGAGGAGAGGAAAGGAGGAGAGAAAAGAGGAAGAAAAGGGAGATTCAGGACAAACTCCGCGGGATTCGACTCGGGATCGTCGAATTTTATCCACGAGGCAAGTGTTTACTTGCTTTCTTTCTTTAAAGCATAAATCTCATATTGTAGTTGGTAGAAATTAAACTACAAAGATCTTCCAGACGGGTGTTCGTGAAACAAAACGGGTTTTCGAAAAAGTTAACGGATTAACCATGAAAAATATCCCAATTGGAAAACTTAGGATTTAATCAAAAATTTTTGTTAGAAATGGATTCTAGGATGTTTAGAACCCTTATTGTTTGTGTGTATGTAGTTGATTGAGGTAGGGGGATATTAGGTGAGGATACACAAGTTTGGGAGAAGCTTTAATGGACGAAACAACTTCTCGAAGAAGAAGCTGTCCGAAGCGATCGATCAATCGAGGGTAAAGGATCGATTGATCGACCATCGATTGATCGAGGGCCAAGGGTCGATCAATCGACCCTTCAGGATTTTTGGCAATTTTTGCCTAGGGTTAATTATGGGATAAATTCCGATTTAGTTGTTCATAGTTTATTTATTTGAGAAAATAAGTATTAATTCATCTAGGAAATTATCACTAGCAATTTGGGGGAAACTTATGGGGGCTAGGAGGGTGTTATAATTGTGTGGCACTAAGGTTTATTTTCGAGGAAAAAAAATAAATTGAAGGATTAGAAAATCGGGATTTCCAAAAAAATAAGAGGGGACGTTTAAATAATCATTATTGGAGTGAGATGTATACATTGGATTAATTGGGTAAAATCGAAGACTTATTTAATTATGGATGTTCGAAGTGAGTGCCACCCGAGGGAGTATTTTAGCGAGCGATTATAGCTAAATAATCGTGCGAGTAGGAAAAGTAAGTGTATATGGAATTAGTGCGTAACACCTACGAGGTGACTAGGATGGAATTTGGGTTATAGGTTAAAGATAAGTTGAGGGTATACTTATCATACGATTATGAATCAGGATATTTGGAGAGTATATAAATCCCTAAGAGCGATTAAAGTGTGAGGCATATTTAAGTAGAAAGATACTTAAATATTATTATGATATTGGCAATTTTAGCCATGTATATATTTGAGGAATGATGTAATATAAATGTGTATATATATATATATATATATATATATATATATATATACGATGTGATTAAAGTATGTATATATAATATGATACGGATATGTATATATACATACTTTAATCACATCGTATATATATATGTGAAGCATACCCCCTCTAATGCTATCATGGGAAGTTGCTCGATGTGGGTGAGGCCCCTGACTTGAGGAGCAGGGAGCGTATAGTCCCCAAGACATAGGCATCCATTGTTATATTGTGAGATTTTATTTGGGGTGAGACATAGTGGGTATGTTTCGTCTCATTTTCGAGGAGGAACTATGACCTATTCCCTGACGATGTGACTTATGACCACAAAGTAGATGATATTTAGTCCTACCGGTGGTCCCCAGGATGGTATGTGAGTGATGCCCTGGAAGATGATAACATTGAGAGACCGCATCCTTGAGTTATAGCTCGTTGGGATGGTTATTATACTTGTGTGTATAGTATATTACTTGTGCGTGAAAACAAGGTATTATATATCTCTATTAGAGTAAAGAGATAAAATGAAAAAGGATTAATTCTCATTCCAGTAGATTGTATTCGGACGTGTGTAATGATATGCATATAAAAGTAAGTATGATAATGTATATATATATATATATATATATATATATATATATATATATAAGTCTTATATACACGTCATGTGCTGAAGGTCTAATGGATCTCGACGAACAACACTGCCATGTAGTAGTGTATCGGGGGGGGGGGTCCTTGTTTAGATTTCACTTATCGAGACACCCCACATACGAATTTATCCTAGTGTTGGGAATGGAGAGAAGTTTAGCCCTTACTACCCAGTTTACTTAGGACCTTAGGGTTTGGGAGCAACGGATTAGTTAGGCAGAGTAGCTTGACTAGGATGTTTAGAGGGATACGCTAGGAGTGCACTATTTGAAGAGAGGTAAGGGGTATCTCATGGGAGTGCGATACCAACTTAAATATGAGGTAAAACACATTGTTTTTATAAAAAAAATATAGCATTTATGCACTTGCAAAATATTTTTACAACTCGGGCTCTGACCCGTCTTCCTATTTTTCCTTTCTTGCTATATATTATATATATTTAGGTGTCCAGAGACAGAGACATCTGGATGATGATTCCTTCGAGTCAGACGTATGCTGCAGTAGCTGTGTATGCATGCAGGTTTATGGTAGATGCTTTTATCCTTGTAATCTAGATAGGAGGTACTGCAAATATTCATTCGGGCTAACAACCCAACTGTATTTATTTATTCCTTTACCACCTTTTATGTGGGTTCGATTTGGTTGTTTATTGTTAAACCGAGTGTTCGATTATTTTATTTCATTTCAATTTTATTTATTCAAAAACTCTGTGAATGTTTAATTTTATAATTTGTTTAAAAAGATTAGTTAAGTAAAATTTTGATGCCAGCCTAATAGGTTATTAGTAATTAATTTGATTTTCGACAGTGATTCTAAGAATGAACCATATAAGACTCCTATTTTAATTTGTTACAGGAGTGATCACCCGGTATTTTATTAGGCGGGGTGTCACAGATGGTATCAGAGCATCAGGTTCTAGTGTCCTTAGGAATATGTGCGGACGTACTACGCTTTCAGCGTTGCCTTCGATTTGATATAGAGCCTCAGGACTAGGATTGTTGATTCCTCTTGTGATATTTCGTTTTCCCGCTATTAGGTGAGATTATAGTAAATCTTGTGCGCACTCGTTCGAGATTGATGTGCTGATCGAGGAAGAGTGACGAAGGAAGGCCGTGATGAGGGCCGTAGAAGAAGGGATTTATTTGGAGTAGTTGGAGCTGTAAGTTGAAGTGGGATTGAGGACCGCAGCAGAGGTCACTCCTTTTGTGGCATTGTCGAGGATTTTTGCAACGACTACTATGGTATAGTAGTTATAATTATTCACGTGCCGCTATAGCAAAGAGTGGCGCTAAAGTTGAACCAACCGGTGAAGTTGAGTTGGAGAAAGGTTTGAAAGGTCCTTGATAAGGACCATAACCTAAAGATAAGTTATAAAAAGTTAGTTTAGCTTTACTCAGTGGAAGTAGAAGGCTCGGGAGCTTTGGTTTAGAGAAGGTTATGGAATATACCCATATGTGGAAAATTGAGGAAAAATTTTCCACTCGTAAGAGCAATGTTGAAATGGTGGGAACGTTAGTCACCATCTTCGAGGAAGTAGGATGTCTTGCCCATAGAAGTGCCTTACGGGTAAATATACCCGTTAGTTCCATGGTCTGTCAAAAATGGAGGGAATGTCATTTTTGGATTATTCACTCAGGATCGGTCAGAGGCCGACATTGAATAAAGAGTGATGTGGGAAAGTGAACCATGTACCGAAGTGAGGTTATAATGAAGAGAGAGTCCTTCAGAAGAGTGATTAGGTCATTAAAATATGTTCCTCACCCTTATGGATAATTTGTATCCATGGAACCCATTAGTGGACATCCACCCAGGGAATTCATTGGAATAGAGTTGATGAAGCCGGAAGTGGGGTTTTCTTTTAACGGAGAAGTTAAGGGGACCATAAAGTCAATTGGCAGGATCCAGACTATAGGGTCGGAGATACTAATAATCTTAACATGGTTAGGATGGCCAGAGATGGGGAATGTTGCAACGTGGAGTGTAGGACCACATGGGTAGTCCTTGCCCAATAGAAATTAAAGGACAAGAATAAGGTGCCGAAGTGGATCATCGATTAAAATATTTTTGGTTCGATTAAGACAAGTGCGCTAGGTCAGGGAACCAAACGGAGTAGTCAGAAAGACTGGCACAGTCATTAATATGAGTTTCACCTAAGATGGAGGAGGTATATTTAGTGTGACTAGATGGAGTAGCGATATTTCGCTAACCCTAGATTAGTGTGTGTAATTCGAGCTTTGTGGCGGTATCGATAACATTATATAGGGTATGTCTATATGTTTTTCCGCGATAGCGGAGTACTATTTTGGAATTATATCTGGTTTGTATTACTCGTTTTATGTTTAATATACGAGTGTGGTATTATTTTGAGTATGATATGTTCTTCGTTGTTCGGAGGGTTAGCAGGCCAATGATTGCAAGCCTATTGTGTCCGCGGTTCCTGGATGGAATAGGTTATGATTGCAATATCTCATTTGGATACAGATTGAGTTCGCTTTTATTTTTATGTTTATATGGAACTTCGGTGAGTAGATGGTTTCAGTATCATGAATTAAGTATGTGGCGACCTTATGGATGTGAAGCAACACTATGGACTGAGAGCTGTGTGATGATGGTATGCTTAGAGATGGAAGTTCTATGGAAAATCACTAAAATGGTTCTCTCACCGCAAGTATGTAGGTGAGGCAAGGTAAAGTAAATTAATTGAAATCTTGTAGATAGGCCTTGATGAGAAGGCAAATTCAAAGATAGTATGTTTTTGGGTGTAAGGTTCATAACATGTTTGAAGAGAGTAGGCTCCTCGATTAGTTAGATTTTCCATTTTGCCAAGCTGAAAGGATAGAGTGGTAGAAGTACGTTAGTAGGTTAGTGAGATGAGATTTAGGACGTCTTGCTGGTGTGCCTCAAGCCGCTATGTCTCGATGACCGACGATGCGAGGAAGTAGTGTAACGAGAGGGTTCCTTATTTGGATTTCGCTTTGCGAGATGTCCCACATATGAAACCAAGCAAATGTCAGAAGTTGATAGAGGCCTTGGGCAATAGGGATATTTAGGATAGTATTAGTTTTACGTGTGTTGGAAACACATTGATCTTAAAATTATTAGAATTTTATGTCAGAAGGATTAGTGGCGCCTATGAAAGGAAACATTTGTGAGTTAACAACAAGAAGATTGGTGAGTTGACTTAATGAAAGATTTCATTTCCAATTATAGGAAAGATTGGAGTTTGATGTATTGGGTTAGGAAAACCCAGGTGTGCAGATGTTGTTTAAAGAGAGTGCAACGTGTCGAATTTTCGCAATGGTTGTGCAACCAGGCACGGGTTAAGGTATGGGTACCTAGGTAAGTTGGTTTTATATACCGTTTGTTAAAGAAGAGCTATAGTATATAAGTTGAAGAAATACTATGAGGCAGTTATAAGTAAGAGTGAAATTTATTGGATAGAATGTCGTATGAGGCACCCGACAACCCTATGGTGTAGGTGAAAATGAGAGTTGGTACACCTAAGATGAGTAATCAGATGATGTGAATAGTTAAGCGTTAGAGTGATTTCCTTTTTAGGAAAAAAATAGATATCCTGTTGCTAATGAGCGGACGTTTAGAATCGTGTTTGGACGTCAGAGCGGCGGATGTAGGCTCATTTTTCTACTTGTGTCACTAGAAACAATGGGTGTTATATGACGTTATTAAAGTCACCTTACGACCGTGGTAGCAGTATAGTATCATATAAACCTGGTTAGAGGTTAGTGCTGAATGAGTGTATGATTGAGAACCATTGGGTTAGTACCGTTCCCCTTGAGGCATTAGGATGTGGAGCGATCCTTGGTTAGTGTGGGTGGTATCGGTTGTATCTGAATTTTGAGGAAGAAATTTTGTTGTAAGGGTGGGAGTATGTAATACCCCGCACTTTTATGGGAAATTAAATTTCATAAATGGGTGTAATTTGGAAATTTGAGGAATTTCTTGGAATAATAATTTTCGGAGATTAGGAGTGTTAGATGATTTCTGGTGCTTATAACTACTTTTTGGAATAAGTAGATGAGAAGGATTATTTTATTACAGTTCTACATTGAGTAAAGCGACAAAGGACAACATTTTAATTGGAAAACCTGTAGGGAGATGTGTTGGGTTAAAATAGTGAATTGCGGTTAAGTACCTCCGATGGAGATTCTGAGGGTGCGGTTGATTTAAGAAAGGCCTAGATAGTCAGAATAGAGTATCCGGGAGTAGTGTTTGGATTCCGAGAATTTTTTTATTAATAGGGACTCATAATTGAGTAAACGAGTCATTTTTGGGTTTAAAGAGAGAAACCCTTATTTCTCCCTATATAAGGGATGGGAGAAGGAAAGAAAAGGAAGAAAAGAAAGAGGAGAGGAAAGGAGGAGAGAAAAGAGGAAGAAAAGGGAGATTCCAGCCAAACTCTGCGGGATTCGACTCGGGATCGTCGAAATTTATCCACGAGGCAAGTGTTTATTTGCTTTCTTTCTTTAAAGCATAAATATCATATTGTAGCTGGTAGAAATTAAACTATAAAGATTTTCGGGATGGGTGTTTGTGAACCAAAATGTGTTTTCGAAAAAGTTAACGGATTGACCACGAAAAATATCCCAATTGGAAAACTTAGGATTTAATAAAAAATTGTTTTTAGAAATGGGTTCTTGGATGTTTAGAACCCTTATTGTTTGTGTATATTTAGTTGATTGAGGTAGGGGGACGTTAGGTGAGGAGACACAAGCTTGGGAGAAGCTTCAATGGCCGAAACAACTTCTCGGAGAAGAGGTTGTCCGAAGCGATCGATCGATCGAGGGTAAAGGATCGATCGATCGACCATCGATTGATCGAGGTCCAAGGGTCGATCGATCGGCCCTTCAGGATTTTTGGCAATTTTTGCCTAGGGTTAATTATGGGATAAATTACGATTTAGTTGTTCCTAGTTTATTTATTTGAGAAACTAAGTATTCATATAGGAAATTATCACTAGCCATTTGGTGGGAACTTATGGGGGCTAGGAGGGTGTTATAATTTTGTGGCACTAAGGTTTATTTTCGAGGAAAATAAACAAATTGCAGGATTAGAAAATCGGTATTTCCAGAAAAAATAAGAGGGGACTTTTAAATAATCATTATTCGAGTGAAATGTATACCTTAGATTAATTGGGTAAAATCCAAGACTTATTTAATTATGGATGTTCGAAGTGAGTGACACCCGAGGGAGTATTTTAGCGAGCGATTATAGCTAAATAATCGTGCGATTAGGAAAAACTAAGTGTATATGGAATTAGTGAGTAACACCTACGAGGTGACTAGGATGAAATTTGGTTTATAGGTTAAAAATAAGTTGAGGGTATACTTATCATACGATTATGAATCGGGATATTTGGAGAGTATACAAATCCCTAAGAGCGATTAAAGTGTGTGGCATATTTAAGTAGAAAGATACTTAAATATTATTATGATATTGATATTTTAGCCATGTATATATTTGAGGAATGATGTAATATAAATGTATATATATATATACGATGTGATTAAAGTATGTATATATAATATGATACGGATATGTATATATATCTACGTGTGGATGGTAAATATATATATATATATATATATATATATATATATATGTGTGTGTGTGTGTGTGTGTGTGTGTGTGTGTGTGTCTGTGTGAAGCATACCCCCTCTAATGCTATCATGGGGAGTTGCTCGTTGTGGGTGAGGCCCCTGGCTTGAGGAGCAGGGAGCGTATAGTCCCCGGGACATAGGCATCCATTATTATATTGTGAGATTTTATTTGGGGTGAGACATGGTGGGTATGTTTCGTCTCTTTTTCGAGGAGGAACTATGACCTATTCCCAGACGATGTGACTTATGACCACGAAGTAGGTGATATTTAGTCCTACCTGTGGTCCCCAGGATGGTATGTGAGTGATGCCCTGGAAGATGATAGCATTGAGAGACCTCATCCTCGAGTTATAGCTCGTTGGGATGGTTGTTATAGTTGTGTGTATAGTATGTTACTTGTGCGTGAAAGCAAGGTATTATATATCTCTATTAGAGTAAAGAGATAAAATGAAAAAGGATTAATTCTCATTCCGAGAGATTGTATCCGAACGTGTGTAATGATATGCATATAAAATTAAGTATGATAATGTATATAATTATATGAATATAAATATATATATATATATTGCTATTGTATATATATATATAAGTCTTATATACACGTCATGTGTTGAGGCTCTAATGGATCTCGACGAACAACACTGCCATGTAGTAGTGTATCGGGGGGGTTCCTTGTTTGGATTTTGCTTCGCGAGACACCCCACGCATGAATTTAGCGTCGTGTTGGCAATGGAGAGAAGTTTAGCCCTTAGTACCCGGTTTACTTAGGATCTTAGGGTTTGGGAGCAATGGATTAGTTAGGCAGAGTAGCTTGACTAGGATGTTTAGAGGGATATGCTAGGAGTGCACTATTAGAAGAGAGGTAAGGGGTATCTCATGGGAGTGCGATACCAACTTAAATATGAGGTAAAACACATTTTTTATTAAAAAAAATATAGCATTTATGCACTTGCAAAATATTATTACCACTCGGGCTCTGACTCGTTTTCCTATTTTCCCTTTCTTGCTATATATTATATATATTTAGGTGTCTAAACACAGGGACGCCTGGATGATGATTCCTTCGAGTCAAACGTATGCTGTAGCAGCTGTGGATGCATGCAGGTTCACGGTAGACGCTTCTATCCTTGTAATATAGATAGGAGGTACTGTATATTCATTCGGGCTAACAACTCAACTGTATTTATTTATTCTTTTATCGCCTTTTATGCAGGTTCGATTTGATTGTTTATTGTTAAACCGAGTCTTCGGTTATTTTATTTCATTTCAGTTTTATTTATTCAAAAACTGTGTGAATGTTTCATTTTATAATTTGTTTAAAAAGATTTGTTAAATAAAATTTTGACGCCATCCTAATAGGTTATTAGTAATTAATTTGGTTTTTGACACTAATGCTAAGAATGAACCATATGAAACTCCTATTTTAATTTGGTACAGGAGTGATACCCCGGTATTTATTAGGCGGGGTGTCACAATATATTGGGTATTTAATGAAACAAAGTTCTAGCTAGTATTGGGGACTATGTCTCTCCTTCTAATAAGTTTATTTTTCTTTTCGATACAATATATAAATTGAGATCCAGGGACTATTAAGAGATAATGAACAAAGTAAATCATCCATTCTCAAAAGTTCCATATTACAATAATGTAAGGAAGGATTATATATATCCTTGTTTTGTAATGATTTACCACGGGTTAGGGTTTCAATTTTGTGAAAAATAGCCAACCGTTTTGTACATCAAAGTTTAATGTGGGTTTGATATTTGAAAGCTCTGTTTTCTCTCTCTGTTCCCTCTATTAATATATGTCCGAAACTATATTTGTCTTTTTGAAAGTGCTCTACGACCAGGGCCAGCTCTGCCAATGCAGGGCATTTTTCTTGGTATTGTTATGGGGCCTAAAATAATTATTTATGGGGCCAAAAAATATTTTGCATATTTATTTGGGGGAGTCTAAAAATATGTGTGATCATTTAAAGGGTAATAAAATAACAACTATAATATAAAAATATATAGCGATATTATTTCAAAAAAAATTAAATTTGTAAATATAATAAGGTCATATGTATAATTTTCGCACGAGTCCCTTTACATTTTAGGATTGGCCCTGTCTGCAACATACTATTGTGATTGTTTATAGTTGATTTAAGAAAAAAATTATTTATAATATATTTAGATGTTGTACAGTAGATTTGTAAAGTCCTAATAGTTTGACGTTAAACTTGTGTAAATGACTTTCATAAACAAACACTCCTAGTAGCTTTCCATTACACATTGATTAGATGTTGTTGTGTTTTGTTTAGTTGGATTTAGTTTTTGTTGATGGTTTGATTTGGTTATTGTTTATGGTTTTAGAACTTGTGGTAGTATCTATTTAATTCAGGTTTGTGGATTACAATTGTGATTGTTTATACTCTCTTCATCCCAAGATCAACTTTTATTCATTATTACGAAATTTGATACGTTGATTATGTCCAAAAAGTGAAAGAGGACTCATAATTTGGGACATCCCAAAATAGAATACTAGGCTCTTAATTTGGGACGGAATGAGTATTAAGGTATTTTGTTTAAATTTCTTAATTATATTTCAATTTGAAGTATGAATCTTTCATTGCCTAAATTTGTCAATATGCCTAATTTTTATCAAATTAATTTCTTAAATTTGAAAATAATAAATATCGAGACATTATATCTTAATTATTGTGAGATTTTTGCTAATTATATCTGAAGTGTGAATTTCCAGACTAAAAACAAAGTACCATTTTGTAATAACTAATGGTCTCTCATTGGGGACATAAAAATCTTGTCATAAAACATGGACGTTATGTTTTATGATCATGTAATTTTTGAAATCCAAGATTTGTATGTTAGTCCTTCAAATCCCAATAAAAAGTTAAAACAAAGAATATAGTAGTGTTTTGTAATGCAAATTTTATTGTCGAAGGCTGCTGCTACTTAAGAGTTGAGCCTGTAATACTCACCAATGTAGTTTGTTGTTGGTCTCGTTAATTTAAGTATTGTCATTTTATCTTCTTGTGAAAGGATATGCATGAACAATTTTATCTCCATAAATGTTTCAATATTTTCCCATTAGTATTGTCATCCAACAACTTTCAAGTATTTTTCGGTCAATTTGGTTGCAAAAAAAATGAAAAATATGATCAGGATATTATTCCTCAAAGTACTCTTGCACATGTATAATGAAAGTAGGTACTTGCATTCTTTATTCTTATTTGATCATAATGCATTAATTAAAAGTAAGTTTTCTTTCTACTTAGCTTGAAATCTTTTATTACTTTTTATTAGGTTGTATCATCAAAAACATATAACAATTTAACTCGATAATAAAAGTTCTGCATATTGAGGGAAATAGGTCACATGATAATAAATTTATTTTTCAGTTGTGTTCCTAAATTACTATATGTGGGGTGATTAAATAACTCGTCATCGATATAATTTAATGAAAACAATTGGTTGTATATAGATTATGGCCTTGATATTATGACACTTCATTACCTAGTTAATCAAATATATAGCTCTATAAATGTTTCAATATTTTGTCATTAGTTGTATCATCCAACAATTTTCAAGTATTTTTCGGCCGATTTGGTTGCAAAAGAAAAAATGAAAAATATGATTAGGATATTATTCCTCAAAGTACTTTGCACATATATAGTGAGAGTAGGTACATGCATTCTTTATTCTTATATGATCATAATTCATTCATTAAAAGCAAGTTCCTTTAGATAGTTTGAAAACTTTTATTACTTTCTATTGTGTTGTATTAAACAAACATATAACAATTTATCTCGTTAGTAAAGGTTGTGCACATTAGGGGAAATAAGTGATACAATAGTAAAAATAAATTCAAGTTGTCTTACTAAATTACTTTATGTGGGTGGATTAAATAAGTGGTACTAGATACAATTTATATGCAAAAATTTCATTATATATAGATTTGGCCTTGATATTTTGCTACTTCATTACCTACTTAATTAAAATGTATATTTGTATTATCGGGAAATTAAGAATGGATAGTAGTTTGAAGTTCTTACCGGATTAGTTGTGAAAAGACTACAGGGATGGTATTAAGTCATTTATTGACGGTAAACAAATTAATGGAAATAACACCTTGATATGTCCTTGTCGAGATTGCATGGAAATATATTTCCATGACCTCCTACCATTGAAACACATTTGTTGGTATAGATGGTCTCCTCTAGTTATGTTATGTGTCATGAATTGAATGCACAACCTTCATAATGTTATAAAAATAAAGACAAAGACGATGATATGATAGGAATGTTAAATGATGCATTTGGTCCAAATAGTTTTCAAGATGAGAATGATCCAGAAAAGAGTGATTCAAAAATGCATCGTGCCAAATTCAGTGAGCTTTTTGGTGATCTTGAACAAGAACTGTATACAGGTCATAAGAATATCACTTCATTCCATTTTCTTGTGTAGTTGATGCATGTGGAAGTTCTTAATGGTTGGAGTAACAAATCATTTGATGTGTTACTCCAGCTGTTAAAAGTTGCATCTTTCGAGGCAAATATTCTGGTGTCACGTTATGAATGTAAGAAAAGGTTATGGGATTTGGGATTGGGCTACAAAAAAATTCAGGCTTGCAAATATGATTGCGCATTATTCTGGAAGTAGCACCAAAAAGTTAATTAATGCCCAATCTGTGATGAACAAAGGTACAATTATAATGATAAAAAGGGAAAAAACATTCCGCATAAGAAAATGCGTTACTTTCCACTGAAACCTAGATTGCAAAGATTGTATATATCAAGACATACTTTGGATGATATGTGGTGGAATAGGATACATAGTTACTTTCCACTAAATGTTTTTGCTTGTGACTCTTTAGATTAGGGGCCTATTTTTGTTTGATATTTTCTTAAAGAGTTTTTTTTACATTTTTTATTACCCCTTAAGGAGTCGAAGTTATAGTAAAATAGTTTTTAAATTAGATACAAATCAAGGGGCCCTTTGCCTATAAATAAGTTGGCCTTTCCATTACTTCAAAGGATTGGTAACGAATTTCTAACGTTCTTTTGTGTGAAATTAGAGAGTTTACGTAGCAATGAAGGTAGAAATATATGAATAGGAAATTATACACACATAGAGATAATTCATTTTATCGAATAAGTCACACACTATGTAGAGATGAGGTAGAAGCCATCAGTTGATAACTGAAGGAGCTGAAAATATATGTTTCTCACACACATATACAAACATGCAAACACACAAATAGATGTAAGAGATGATGATGATGCGTTTCTTTTTTTGTTGCTCTTTTCATCTTTAATACAACAAAATATTAGGAAGCCATATTCAGTTTGTAGTAGTTTTAAATTATTCCACCCAACTTCTAACCGTAGAAGTATAATGAATGCATATGTAAATCTATTTTTTTGGGTACAACTTTTTTGTAGGGATTTCATTCTCAACCTAGTAATAATAAAGTCATAAGTAAATATATTTTGTTGTGTAAAACTTTGTGACAATGATTTTCTTTGGCACCTAGTACTGGAATAAGAGGGAGAGAGAGAAATAATTACTTTGAGGCTGCTCCTGTCGATACACTCAGTAGTGTTACATAAATCATGTCATCGTGTTTTTAGTTACTTGATAATCAGCGTTGTAATTTATATTATTATATTTATTTCCAATATCCAATGTTCTAAAGAGAGTCCGGGCATTTCCCATAACCTAGTAGTTGGAAAAATATTCACATCGAGTAAGACTAAGCTTACCATCGGGAATTAATCGTTAGGATATTATCGTGGAGATTGGTGTTGTAGTGTGGGCATATACACCTCTACAAGCAAAGAAATGATCACAGATTACTAAAGGTCAAAGGATTTTAATTGATTTGAAGGATTTTGGTACGTATAAAATCAATTATTTCTACCAGTTATCAATGATTGAGCTTAAGTTTTTAGGTCGAGTTTAATATTTCAAAATTATACACAATTTCAGATAAAGTTTAGCGTTGGCATGTCAAATACTATTGTTAGGAGATGTGTACAAATGAGCATAGGTTCTCGAAACAATGACCATCATTATTGAATTAAAGAGAATTTTCAAATTATCATCATATTCTCAAATCGGGAAACCCGCGATTACATGGTCAGTTCCTATAAGTTACATTGGTCCCGTGTGAGGTGTTCGCGCCTCTTACAGGGCGGTTTGGTGACTGGTTTGGGTTTTCACCCTCAAACGGCTTATTTTTAAGCCTAATCTATATATTTCCAAATTATCGTCATATTCTCAAATCGGTAGACCCGCGACTACGCGGTCAGTTCCTACAAGTTACATTGGTCCCGTGCGAGGTGTTCGTTCCTCTTACGAGGCAGTTTCGCGGCTGCTTTGGGTTTTCACCCTCAAACGGCTTATTTTTAAGCCCAATCTAGATATTTCCAAATTATCGTCATATTCTCAAACCGGGAGACCCGCGATTACGCGGTGAGTTCCTATAAGTTACATTGGTCCCGTGCAAGGTGTTTGTGCCTCTTAGAGGAATGTTTGCTGGCTAATTTGGGTTTTCACCCTCAAATATGAGAATTTATATGCTCCTCTGATCGATCTATGTGTATATAACATACCGTTGAACCCCAAGTGTATTTGATACGAGTGAGACGATCTATAGCGAACTAATGAGTTTGAGTTCATGAGGTTTAGAAGCTAAATTGCACGAGTATTAGAGTAGCTAGGATTTGATACGAGTAAGACTAAGACTCGATGGTTCTTACAGACCAATCTCGACAAATTATATAAATTTGACAGTAACGAATACGAATTCATTCAATGTCACGGCAATACGAATTCATTCAACGAATATAAATTGGACCAATATCACAGCAAGCAACTTAACTGTTATATATAACAATTATATATAACTGTTATATATAAGTTAAGCTGCTTGATGCGACATCTGCTAAAATTTTCTCCGTAACACACTTAAATCGCCTTATCCCACGAGAAAAATAGACTGCATATTACAATAATACAATCACATTTGGAGTTCATTATCAAACTTCATATAACGTCTGCTAAAATGATTATAAATATCACATCTTTCACTGGATCATACAAGCCATATACATCAACTAGAGGTTTTTTAGTATGCATATTAAGTAATTTTATCCATCTAGTAAATTCAAATCACCTCAAATATGCCAAACGAGATAGTTGGTGGTGGAGCAAGATTATAGAAGCATAAATTAAGAATATGAGTAGAGATTTTACAGATATGTACCTTAGAGGGAAGTACTTCGAAGCATGGTGGCATAGGTGGAGGAGGATCTTGTGGAGAATCCTCTTGTCCGCATCCTTCCTAACCGTATATGTGTACCTCACAAGAAATAAAATTAAAAATTAATAACTAAATGTTAAATTGGAAAATATAGATGTTAGCATCCAACATAAATTAAACTAACTTTTCTTTAAGTGATCCATAATCGATTCCCGAATGCTCATTTTACTGAAGCTATAATAATCATCCATGACAAAAATATTTGATGTAAAGGAATGAAGGATGTGATAATAATATTTTATCCCAACACCACAGAAGCAAATATAATATGCAAACAAACAAAAAACAAAGATAGCAGTTATATTGTCAGAAGTGATAGTTAATTTTACACTTACGACTACAAAAGTGGAAGCAATACCTAATTAGCACCAAGATAACTATTTTAACAATGTAAAAGCTCCTTATTCATCAAACACAATACCACAAAAGTTACAAAAGTTGACTCAATTACATCATTCGTCATTGTCACCAATGGGAGGACAAAGGTCATCGTGCCAATACATAATTCCATTGTTGATATAGGTGTCGTTAGTGGAAGAGTCATCACCTACTCTTGAAGCACCCGAAGCAACCTTAGAATGAGAGGTTGATATAAGAGTCGCCTCATTTATTGACGGTTGCGAAGTATCACCCATATGAGACATTTATGTGGAAAAAAGTGACTATTGGACACTAAAATAATCAGAATAAACATTTAAAAGAATATTACATTTTCAAATAGAAATATAAAGAAGATTACATGTTCAAATAGACGCCAGTATATTACATGTTCAAACATTAGTAAACATAGAATTACAAGTTCAAATAGCCATACCTGTATTAAATGTTCAAACAACAATAAACTATTAAATGTTTACAACAACAACAACAATAACAAACGGAATAAATAGAATATTACCCATTCAAAATAACAAAAAATATAATATTGCATATTCAAAAACAAGTTGAGAACTCAATCATGGCATTAGAAATCCATGTCCAAAAGCTCCAGCAATTATAATATTATCAAAATTGTTATATTGCCTGGATAATTCATTTGTTGGTCAAGATTATGCGTTTAATAATGTTTTATTGGAGAATAGGTTTGCAATGTTTTAATTATGTGGGACAAATGTTAACATCATAAGTTATTTTACTTTTAATATTTCGGGGTTTCATGACATCTTATTTTTTAAAAATTTATTTCATATTTATTGAATTCTACGGTTGAATGAATTTGAATGTATTTGCTTGAATTTTCTTGGGTTGAATGAATTTTCTTGAATTATAAACGGAGAGTACTTGTATCCAACAAAACTTTCTTTTCAACCTATTTGTATAGGTGACTTGAATTTTGAAGACTATTTAATGAGTTTTCCACAATACAAATAGTGGATGGAAGAAATCAATAGAGTCTCTAATAATCATGTAAAGGGCATTCATAAATTTGTTAAATATATCGGTAGAAATCTTAAAAGTGATAAGATTTCGTGTCCGTACAAATGTTGTATGAACGATAAATTTAAGTTTTTGGAAGACATTAAATTGCACTTACTAATGTGATGTATGTAGGAAAACTATATAATATTTACATTCCATGGGGAAGATAATGTACCATATTTGTCGGAAGAATTACCAATACCCAACGCGTAATGAAACCCCTCCTGTTGGAGGTGGTGAATGATTCACCAGCACATCATCCTTTAACCAACCTAATTGATGATGCTTATGGGTCCACTATCATCAAAACCACTAGCCTATGGATAAAAATAGTGTGCATTATGACCTAGTCAATGAAAAAATTTATGCTAAATTACCCAAAGATGGGGAATACATGCAGTTGAAAGCCAATTTGGCCAAATCTATGTATAAAACATTTGAAGGAGGTCATTTGGTATTCTACACAATGATCGGCTTGCATAATTTAAAGATTCAAATTGGTTTATTGTTCAATGGAATAATCAAAATTTTTAAGTGAGATATACATTCTCCTAAAAGAAAGCACGTTACCAGATAGTTATCTGAACATGATAAAGAGCTTGAAGGGTTTGGGTTTGAAGTAAAAAGCTATTTATGCATACAAGTATGATTTCATATTGTACTGCAACGAACATGAATTGAGGGATGAGTTTATAATATGCAATGAACCAAGATATATGGTTTTTGAGAGTGGAAAAGATAAAAGTTGGAAATTTTCATAAATGCTTACAAGTTCCACAAAATATAATGAAGAATTTTTCCCCTAAGGCCATAGTTAAATATATTTTTCACTGTATCATGGATATAAGAGGCCATGACATGGAATGCTCGAGATGATGTGGGTGGTAATCTCATGCATCATTCTGTTGATTCACTCATATGATAACTTTAAAATGCACGTCACCCTGAATTTACAATGTATATCTTGCATTATCAACCGATGGGTTTAAACCTTTCTATAATTTAAACACTATTTAGAGTTATTGGATAGTTCTCATGGAGATTTTAAGCATGAAAAAAATAGTTCACATTATTGTCGTTGTTGATACCTTATATAAAGGCTTTCCATGAAGAAATGGATATTTTCATAGCCCCATTAATCGAAGAACTTAAAGATTTATGAGATGAAGGCATTAGGGAATTTGATTCTCATAAGGGTGAAAAGTTTACACTTAAAGCAATGGTGCTATGGTCTCTCCATGACTATCCTGCCTATGGGACCTTGTCCGGTTGAAATGTTCATAGATATTTTGGATGTCCCATTTACGCGAAGGAAATCCACTTGGCTACATCATAGTGGTAAGACCAGTTGTGTCGATTATCGTAGATTTTTTCTGAATAGTCACCTTTTTAGGAAGGACAAGTATAATTTTTTACCTATCGATCATGACCATAAGATAAAACCTTCTCGAGTTTTTGGCTGTTAAATCAAGGAAAAGGGAAATGATACAACTTTGGAGAAAATTTTTGTAGGCAAACACACTTAGCTTGTAGGCTAAAAGTGTAAAACTATGGAGAATTCAAAAGATCATAGTAAATTGAAGGCATGGTTTGGATGGTTGATCTTATTTAACTTTCCATATTGGAAGTAAAACCATGTAAGACATGTAATTGATGTTATGCACACGGAGAATATGTCTGGGTGGTTCTCATTAGAAAGATGGGGAGATGGCGCGTCATGATCTGAAGATTATGAAAATAAAAAGGAAATTGTGGTTAGCAGTTGATCCTACAATAAGAAGAGATTTCATTCCTGCAGGTTCTTTCATTTTGACCACTAGTGAGAAATATATCCTCTTACACACGTTGTTCAACTTGAAGACTCCGTCTAGTTTTTTCGTAATTTAGGTAGGGTTGTAAGCTACCAAAGAAGACCTGAAATAATGCAAGTCTCACTATTGACACATCATCATACAATTAATCCCTATGTTATTTAGGCACTTCTTTTTTGGGCACAAATATCTCAGCAGGGCAATTATGTAGATTAGTTTGTGCTTCACCTTACTATGTGCAAAAGTGGTAAACACGAAGTACATTAAGGATGCAAAAGCCACTTTTGCCGAGGTGACTTGTGTCTTAGAGAAAAAAAATTATGTTTAATTTTTTGACAACAACATCCACCTATTTGTGCATTTATGTGATGAGTCTTTGTTGTGTGGACCCGTCATGTATCACTGGATGTATCATTTCGAGCGCTTGATGAAAATCTTCAAAGATTACATTAAGAATACACAATATATTAGAGGGATAATTGTGTAATAATTCATAAAAAAAGAATCATCGTTATACACCAGAGAGCATATGACAGAATAAGGGATTAAGAGGTTCAATCCTCTTTGAAAATGAGTGATCCAGGAACTCTATGATTTTGAGGAAAAATTTCCTTTTTGTAACCTAAAGAGGTGAGACTCACTAATCTGCAATACGAGCAAGAAGCTCATTATATCTTTGAATCTCAAGATGAAGTGAAGGATTGGATATAATAAGTAGCTACATATATAAATTGTTTTAGTTTGATTACCAGCATTCTATATATTACCATTTAAACTCTATAATTTTATAAACATGTTTAGGAAGTATGAGAGAAAAATTGCCCCAAATCAAAAGATAAATTGCACGATGAATTGTTTCAAGGCATAGGTATCAAAATAGGTAATTTCCACCTCTTCTGTTGTAGCTATTTATGTATGTATTGTAAAACATACCATAATAGAAATCCATTAATAAATGCATTTTTCAAAAAGTGGTGATGTCTTTTCATGGATTGCATGCCTAGTCAAAGGTCCTAATTTTTGTTCAAAGGAGTTTAAAGAATTTTGCATCAATAATTTTGATTTCGTCTCATACCCATGTGAGGAAAAACAATTCATGCAAACAACAAAATATAAATTTCTCCTTAACTTCTTACGTGTCTAGCAATAGAGATAAGAATCCAAAGGATACGATGCTAACCTATTATGGGACTTTTCAACAAATCCTGATACCCGATTACTTATATTTCAAAGAAGTCATCTTTTATTGTGACTGGGTGAAGGTGGAGGATATTAAGAATGGTTATAAAGTTGATCCTACCTAAAAACATGTCACGGTATATTTATCTAAGATAAAGAGTAAAGAACGCATGGTTAGCGAGATTTTTATTTGTTTCTTTTAAAATGTGAAGAAGGTATTCTATTCAAAGTGCATAAACGACAATAATGTAATACCCCGTATTTTTATGGCTTTTAAAATTGGGGATTTATTGAATTTAATTGAGATATTCATCCGGCATTTTATTTTAAATATTTACTAGCGTGACGAGAGTTAGTAATTATTGAGAATTTTTTGAATATTACTGGATGAGAAGAGTAAGATATGAGATTGATTTTATTAAAATTTTCACGAGTGAATAAAATGGCAATTATGGAAATTTAATTCGGGACGCGCCTGTGTCGTGTCAGGACTAAATTATTATTATTAAAGTGAATAAATTATAAGTCATCCGTATAGTCATTTTGAGTGAGCCAAAGTGTCCGGAAGGGTCGAGATAGTCAGAAAAGTGTACACGGGGGTTTAATTTGGGTCTTGGGGCATTTTTAGGCATAATTGACACCCTGGGAGGGTATTTCAGACATTTGGTATTTTTGGGTAATTAAACCCACGAATTTTCTTAGTATTTATTAGCCATTTAGAGTTTTATCTTGGGGTTAACAAACACAAAGCCTAAGTCATCCATTAGAGAAGAAGGTGAAGTGATTAGAGAAGAAGGTGAAGAGATTTGAGAAGAAGGTGAAGAGTTTTTCAAGTAATCCAAGGCCTAGAACTCACCCGATTGCACCGCCACCACCACCAAAAAGTAGATTGCATGACGAGGAATGCATCCATATAATTTTCATCAACAAATCATATCCTTGAATCCCAGGCAAGTATCTATCCTGTTAATTTCCAAGTTAATATACCCTCCATGTTAGTCTAGGAATGAAAATCATATGTTTTAATTGAACAATTATATGTTTTGGAAGAGAATTTATATATGTTGTAGGGAGAATCCATGTAGTCTAAAATCTTGATCATATGTAGAGGATTACCCGTGAATTTATTATAATATTTGGGAAGAAAATCTTGATTAAATTAGAGGGTGGTGATTATTCATGAAAATTTTGGTTTTATAAAGAGATTTGAGATTAAACCCCTTTTTGATTGATTCGTTGAGGATTTATTGATGTCGTTACGTTAGAACTTGTTTATGTACATTGCTTATACACTTGGATTACTTTGATGGGAGTTTTGGATGAAATTATAGAGGTTTGGAGTGGTTAAAATGGTTGAACCCGTAGGTTGAATATTGCAGAAAACCGGGCAAGAACTGCTTGGTCGATCGATCGACCCCCTTTACTCGATTGATCGACCCCTCCTCGAAAACTTCATATTTTTCCCCTTTTTGTTTAGTCCAGTTAAAATGCTTAGGAACCCTTGATTATCATTGATAGAGGATAATGGGTTATGAATATGACCAATAAGGTCTAAGTAGACTCGGTTGAGTGAAATTAATATAAGATGAAATTTTGGGTTAATGGGGAGTTATTTATACATTGAGAATTGTGCGTACGTTACTAAAAGATTGAGACTCGTGAAAGATTTATACTAGAAGGTAAGTGAGGGTATACCTACTGAAATTTATACTTAGTGAGAAAGAACACTTCAAGAGATGAGAAGTAAGAACGAAGTAAATAATAAATGAGAATAAAAGAGACGAATCCGTTATGAGAAATAATTGAGTAAAATTTGTGTTGAGAATGGATAATAACAATTATGGGTCATGGGAGAACCTAATTTTGGACATAATAATATTTATTTGTATGACTTTGTGATTGTGCATATATTGATGATTTATGTGTGTGACATACATAGCTTACTTGCTATCGACGGGAGGTTTGCGCGTGAGGGCAGTCATATCCAGATCAATCCATTAGATTTTTTATATGTCGCTCGAGAACATAGGACTATGAAAGACTTATCGGTGAGTTGATAAGTTCGCTGACTATGGTAACGTAGGTATGTGCGTGACCCGTGGGTACGAGAACTATGTTCGCCTCCAATTTTTGTGTTGATATTTGTGGTTCGAGGAATATTTACCCAACCTATAGTCCCCTATACAACGACGTGATGTATTGGGACAAGATAGCAGAGTAATGAAGCACCGCAACTATGTCTCGGGGTGCAGTATAGTATAGTATATATATATATATATATATATATATATATATATATATATATATATATGTGTGTGTGTGTGTGTGTGTGTGTGTGTGTTTAACATCATTATATGTATTATAAGGTTAATACGTGGGAATAATTTGGGCTATAAAGAATGGATACATGTGGTTAATCTAGTTAGCGTGGGAACTATAACTAGGATGTCCTATAGGTATGGTCGGAATGCACACTAGATGAGAGGTGATGATTCTCAATAGAGTGTCGCATACTAACATGGTTGTGATATTAACCGGTAAGCATTTTAAATACTTGCTAAACTATTTTTAAAATTATTTTACACTCGAGCTCTGACCTGTTTTCTGTTATTTCTTTCTCCCTTATATATATATGTATGTATTACACGTGCCCAGCCACAGGGGCGTCATGCTTAGGTTCTTTGGATTGGACGTGCTGCAGCTTATGTGGGAGTTGCAGGCCCTTGCTTTAGACGACTTCGTCATTGAATCAGTTCCTACTTTAGATCTTCATAGTTAGGGCATGTGTCACCCGATTTCCTAGTCCGTTTAGATCTTGTCAAAGATTTATGTTCATTTATATTTTCGGTATTCAATACTCCTTGGGAGTTAACTCTTGTTAGGATGATTTCATTTATGGTTCTTAAACTTGGTTTGGATTATATAGATGGTTTAATTCTTGTGTGTAAATTTCTATCCTTAGTATTTATGTAAATCTTAACTGTTGGGTATTAAAAAGTTTTTTATTGGTATCTAATAAAGGAAAAAAAATGAGGTTTTAAATGGTTTTGACACTTAGCTTAATTATTTAGGGTGCTTATATTGGTAATAACTATTTTACGAAAGTGATGCTGAGAATGCCAACCGTTCACCTTGATGTTAATTTAATAAAGGACTAATCAGCCGGTATTTAATTAGGCGGGGTGTTACAGGTGGTATCAGAGAATCGGGTTCTAGTGTCCTTTAGGGTCTGTATGGCTTACTATACTTTCCGCTGAGCGTTACTTTTTTTTACATAGAGCCCTATGTTTAGGATTGTTGATTTCTATGCTAAGATTTCGTTCTCCTGCTATAACATATATATTAGTGAATCTTATTTGCATTCAGACGTGTTCGAACAATGAAGTATGGAAGTTGAGGGCCATTTGACGGATAGCGGAGGTCGTACTTAGGAGGTTATGAAGTATGTTCAAGGATGATGACCGTAGCCGAGGTAACCCCTAGTATGGCACGAGAGGCCAGGCCTGTAAAGACGGTTAGGACGCAGCCTACAAATTCCAAGTGCTGCTATAGTCGAAGGTGATTTCAAATTAGACTCACCCAACGTAGTACGCTTAGGAGAGGGTCAAATGGAAAAATTGAGGAGAGTCATCAGTAGAAGTTCTAGAATGCGGGAATTGGGTGTGTTACCCAACGAAAAAAATATATTTAAAGGCTTGGACATATAGTGGAGTGTGGTTAACTAAAACTGAAAATTTGGGGTAAAATTTTTCTTGACTCATCGGAGCAAAGTTATAATAGTGGGAGTCAACAACCACCGCTCGCGAATGAGGGTGCATTTTCTATCTATGGAATTATGGGGCACATAATGATTGTCATTAGGACCTCACATTCATTTGTAGATATTAGAATTGCGTGGACCATAGGGTTACTAGACTTGGACATTGACACTATTATTTATGTAGACTCACCGATGGGTAGTGGGACACCTATTATTTTCTTGTATATATCAATACGTGAGTTTAATTTTATCGGGGATTTACTTGTTATAGACATATCCAAGTAGGATGTGATTATCGGCATGGATTGACTTGTTGTATATGAGACTAAGAATGATCGTTATAGCTAGCGTATTGTCTTAGATACAAGAGTGAATAAGTAGACTTTTTTTTAAATAGATAAAACCTGTTGCGATGTTATATACTATAGACTAAGGACCTAAGGAGTTTCGAGGACCGACTATTATAGGTAGTAGTGTATCGGGGGTTCCTTGTTTGGATTTCACTCTGCGAGACACCCCACGCATGAAACTAAAGAATGCTGGGAGTCGAAGTAAGTTAGGTCTTTAGTATATGAGTTTATAACCTTTGGCGTTATATATATATATATATATATATATATATATATATATATATATATATATATATATATATATATATATATATATATATATTAATCAGAGAGTTATGAGTTGTAGCATGATTTGAGGCAAATGGAATCGCCAAATGAGAATGTGGAAATCATAGAAATACGGATTATAGAACAAGTAGTTAGTTAATTAAGGGTAACCTTACAGAGGAATCACATTCATTTAGACTTTATGATGGAATGTGCACACATTGGGTGTATGGGTGCCCTGGATGGTTGGATTGTAGTATTTTCCATATTTGTGACATAATAAGTATTCTTGAGGTTAATGAAAGTAGAAGTTGTGACTTACAAATATAGTTGTTTGATGACTTAGGTAAAGTTCAACTCAAGATAATTTAAACTAAATGGTAAGGCTTGGAGTATCACATTAGTGGGGGTATTTGGTAATGTACTGTATGGGTGATACGACGGAAATTACATGAGATGTGAGATTAATAACCGGAGTTGTCCTTACCAGTTATGCTTTATTTTTCCAGATTTCGGGATGAAATTCCGTCATTAGGGGGAAGTATGTAATACCCCGTATTTTTATGGCTTTTAAAATTGGGGATTTATTGAATTTAATTGAGATATTAATTTAATATTAATCCGACATTTTATTTTAAATATTGACTAGCGTGACGAGAGTTAGTAATTATTGGGAATTTATTGAATATTAGTGGATGAGAAGAGTAGTATCTGAGATTGATTTTATTAAAATTGTCACGAGTGAATAAAATGACAATTATGGAAATTTAAATCGAGACACGCTTGTGTCGTGTCAGGACTAAATTATTATTATTAAAGTGAATAAATTATAAGTCATCTGTATAGTCGTTTTGAGTGTGCCAAAGTGTTCGGGAGGGTCGAGATAGTTCGAAAAGTGTACTCGGGGGTTTAGTTTGGGTCTCAGGGCGTTTTTAGGCCTAATTGACACCCCGGGAGGGTATTTTAGACATTTGATATTTTTGGGTAATTAAACTGACGAATTTTCTTAGTATTTATTATCCATTTAGAGTTGTCTCTTGGGGTCAATAAATACAAAGCCTAAGCCAGCCATTAGAGAAGAAGGTGAAGTGATTAGAAAAGAAGGTGAAGAGTTTTTCAAGTAATCCAAGGCCTAGAACTCACCCGATTGCAACACCACCACCACCACCAAAACGTCGATCCCATGACGAGGAACACATTCATATAATTTTCATCAACAAACCATGTCCTTGAATCCTAGGTAAGTATCTATCTTGCTAATTTCCAAGTTAATATACCCTCCATGTTAGTCTAGGAATGAAAATCATATGTTTTAATTGAAGAATTATATTTTTTGGAAGAGAATTCATATATGTTGTAGGGAGAATCCATGTAGTCTAAAATCTTGATCATATGTAGAGGATTACCCATGAATTTATTATAATATTTGGGAAGAAAATCTTGATTAAATTAGAGGGTGGTGATTATTCATGAAAAATTTGGTTTTATAAAGAGATTTGAGATTAAACCCCTTTTTGATTGATTCATTGAGGATTTATTGATGTCGTTACGTTAGAACTTGTTTATGTACATTTCTTATACACTTGGATTAATTTGATGGGAGTTTGGGATGAAATTATAGAGGTTTGGAGGGGTTAAAATGGTTAAACCCGTAGGTTGAATATTGCAGAAAACTGGGCAAGAACTGCTTGATCGATCGATCGACCCCCTTTACTCGATTGATCGACCCCTCCTGAAAAACTGCATATTTTTCCCCTTTTTGTTTAGTCCAGTTAAAATGCTTAGGAACCCTTGTTTATCATTGATAGAGTATAATGGGTTATGAAGATGACCAATAGGGTATAAGTAGACTCAGTTGAGTGAAATTAATATGAGATGAAATTTTGGGTTAACGGGGAGTTATTTATACATTGGGAATTGTGCATATGTTTACTAAAAGATTGAGACTCGTGAAAGATTTAGACTAGAAGGTAAGTGAGGGTATACCTACTGAAATTTATACTTAGTGAGAAAGAATACTTCAAGAGATGAGAAGTAAGAACGAAGTAAATAATAGATGAGAATAAAAGAGACGAATTCGTTATGAGAAATAATTGAGTAAAAATTGTGTTGAGAATGGATAATAACAATTATGGGTCGTGGGAGAACCTAATTTGGAACATATGAATATTTATATGTATGACTTTGTGATTGTGCATATATTTATGATTTATGTGTATGACATACCTAGCTTACTTGCTATCGACGGGAGGTTTGCGCGTGAGGGCAGTCATATCCTGATGAATCCATGGGATTTTTGATTTGTCGCTGAAGAACATAGGACTATGAAAGACTTATCGATGAGTTGATAAGTCCAATGACTATGGGAACGTAGGTATATGCGTGACCCGTGTGTATGAGAACTATGTTCGCCTCCAATTTTTGTGTTAATAGTTGTGGTTCGAGGAATCTTTACCGAACCTATAGTGTCCTATACAACGACGTGATGTATAGGGACAAGATACCAGAGTAATGCAACACCGCAGCTGTGTCTCGGGGTGCAGTATAGTATATATATAATATAGTGAATATATATATATATATATATATATATATGTTTATAGCATCATTATATGTATTATAAGATTAATACGTGGGAATAATTTGTGCTATAAAGAATGGATACATGTGGTTAATCTAGTTAGCGTGGGAACTATAACTAGAATGTCCTAGAGGTACGGTAGGAATGCACACTAGAAGAGAGTTGATGATTCTCAAGAGAGTGTCGCATACTAACATAGTTGTGATATTAACCGGTAAGCATTTTAAATACTTACGAAACTATTTTTAAAACTGTTTTACACTCGGGCTCTGACCCATTTTCTATTATTTCTTTCTCTCTTGTATTTATATGTATGTATTACAGGTACCCAGCCACAGGGGCATCATGTTTAGGTTCTTTGGATTGGACGTGCTACATTTTATGTGGCATTTGCAGGCCCTTGCTTTAGATGACTTCGTCATTGAATCAGTTCCTACTTTAGATCTTCATAATTAGGGCATGTGTCGCCCGATTTCCTATTCCGTTTAGATCTTGTCAAAGATTTATGTTCATTTATATTTTCGGTATTCAATACTCCTTGGGAGTTAACTCTTGTTAGGATGATTTCATTTATGTTTCTTAAACTTGGTTTGGACTATATAGATGGTTTAATTCTTGTGGGTAAATTGCTATCCTTAGTATTTATGTTATTCTCAACTGTTGGGTATTGTTGATGTAAAAAATTAGATCATATCTAATTATTCAATCACAGATAAATAAATGAGACAAAGAATTTTTAAAGTGGTTCAGCCTTATAAGAATGGCCTACGTCCACTGTTATGGTATTACTGATTGTATGGGAATTCTCGATTACAAGTTATCTCAAGAAATTCTGGTCCCTTTACAATGAGTATTGTACAATGTATTTATAGCCCTGGGGCCGTAATGTGAAAGGGTAATACATTAAATGATGTACATATGAAAGGGTGATACATTCATTGCTTCTTAAGCATATGCGTCTAAATGATAAGCATTTAATGAACAGTCAGACTGTTGGTTATCCAGCTATTAATGCTTTGTTCGAGGTGCAGCTCGGACCGCCTGAGCTTCTCGATGCTTAAGAGTTCCTCGGAGCGTATGAGTTCCTCGGGGAAACAGTGTTCCTCGTTGTAGTATGGTTCCTCGGAGCGTGTGAGTTCCTCGGAAGTGTTTGTTGTTGCCACGTAGACTGCCACGTGTCTTCACTTTATTGATCCATGTCAGCAGACTAAATTTGGTATCAACAGAAGCCCCCAATGTTTCATAGTTCGAAATTTGAGGAGTATGGAACATTCTTTCTTGGAATATGATAGCTTTAAATAGTCCTCCTGATTTTTAGGAGTGTTTCCCTTGTATTTATTTCTCTTTCCAAATTCGTAGAATCAGGCTTTTTTGAATTTTCACAACCGCCTCGATCTCTGCGTACTTTTTGTCCTTTTAGCCGCCGGTAGTGTAATCGTTTCTTCTCGCTTCGATTGCCGCGCCCTTTTTGTTCCTCTAGCCACCGGTAGCGTAATTGTTTCTTTTTGTAATCATTACTTTACCATTTCCCAAGGCAAGGTATTCAAACTTCATAGACACTCCCATCGTCTTCTACCTTTTCAAATTTGTATTTTCGAGTTTTCCATCGTCTCTTTCTCTCATGTGTATTCATCTCTTCCATCGTCCATTGTCATCAGATCCACTCTTTTTTTGTAAGATTTTTGTAATACCCCGTACTTTTGGCTATATTTATTTTTAGGATTAATTAATTAAATGCGTATTAATTGGAAATTAATCCGGGTTAAAAATACTAATGAGATACGAATTGGTATTTGATTAAGTGCATATATGATTATATATGTATTTGGTATTATAAAATTTGTCGTGGGATTTATATACGGCATTTTAGAAATTTTGTTGAGACGCGTGGGACCGCCGCGTCACGGTATAATATTTTGATATTAAAAGTGAATTTAAAATCTATAATCCGTATGGTCGTTTTGAGTGCGCCGACGCGTCCGGAAGGGTCGAGATAGTCAGAAAACACTAGCCGGGGGTATAGTTTGGGTCCCGGGGTATTTTTAGGCCATTCCGGCACCATAAAGGGTATTTTAGTAATTTGGTATTTTTGGGTAATTAAAAGTGACGAAAATTGAGAGTTGTAATCTGATAAGGATTTGACCCAACCAACCCTTATTAACCCAACAAGCTACGGAGGTTTATGAAATTAGGTTTTCATAAGTTCCCCAAAGGAAACCCTAGCCACCATAGCTTTTTAGAGAAGAAAGCTTGGAGAAGGAGAGAGAGAGGAATTCTGCAGAAATTCTACACCAAATCCACACCAAATTCATAAATCAAACCAAGGCAAGTGACTTTATTTCCATTTAATTACTGAGAATGTCTTTTCCATGTTAGAAAATTCAGATTTATGGTTGTTCTTGATGAAATATGAAAACCCATGTAGTCTAGATGATAAAACTTGAGGAATTTGAGAAGGATTGCATGTAGAAGGATAGGTGACTGATTAATCTGATGTTAATACATGATTTGGGTGAAAGAAAAACGGATTTTAATTGATGAATTGAAGGTTCCAAATTTTAGGGTTCATGTTCATAAATGAATTGGGGAAAAGTTTATGTAATTGTAAATTGATTGATGATTTGGGTGAGTAAATTCATACAAACGTGATAGGATGTGGTTATACTATGTTTAGAATTGTTTAGAGACTCTAAAACAATTGTTGGGATAAATTTTAGAGGTGATTTGAGGAGTAAAAATGGTGAAAAACGATTTTTGGGAAATTCTGGGCCGAAACTGGCCTCTCGTTAGAAGCAGCCCCCAGGTCGTTCGAACGAACTCGTTCGAACAAGCTTCTAACGAGTTGACCAGTCGTTATTAACGAGTAGGGATTTTTGTTCGATATCTCGTTCGAACGAGATATCGTTAGAAGGGTCAGTTCGTTCGAACGAACTGGGATCTCGTTCGAACAGCCTCGTTCGAACGAGACTTCTAACGACCTGACAGTCCAAACTCGTTCGAAGCCTCGTTCGAACGAGACTTCTAACGAGTTGACAGTTTGGTCCTTTTTGGACTGTTTTGACTTTTGGAGTCCCGAGAACTGGTTCAAGGGTAGAGTTAGTATTCCTTTGATGATATAGTGATTGATTTGGGACTTTTGGGTTATTGAGATGAGTAAATCATATACTAGAGTTATATTCAATGAACCATTTGGGTTGAGACGTGAGTGTCTTCTATGATGTGAGGATAAATTATGGCACGTATAATTATGAACCGGAATAAAATAAGTTGTGATAATTATACTTAGTACGAGAGTGCAAAATGTACTACGAATATAATACGGTATTACTAAGATGTGTGTTTACTTAGTATTGATATATGGATTGTATGTATGACATACCTACCATACTTGCTATCGCGGGAGGTTTCGTTCGCTTAGGACCCTCTAATCCTTGTGTGCCTACGGGGGGGATATAGACTGGTACCTTGATGAACATAGGTCGTAGAAAGACTTATTGTGACATTAATAAGTCCGCTGACCATGGGAGCGTAGGTATGTGCGTGACCCATGTGATGGTGACTGTGTTCGCCTCCACTAGTTGTGATTTGTGTTATCTGAACTATTCCTGAGAGATTCGGAATATGTGATCCTTATGTACGTGATGTACCGGGATGGATAGCAGAGTATGTGTGCACTACAGCTTAGATTACGGGGTGCTTGTATTGTATATTTATGAGATGAATAATATACATTATATTAATGGGAATCCTCATGTTAATATTGTAAAAATATTACGGTATTGTTTCGAGATATATAATGAGTTAGCTGATAGTTATATCAATGGCATATTTAGTAACTGAGTTTACGTTAAACCTCTATTAAATTACGAGCGTTGTTATGTTAAATTAACCGAGTAAAATGGGTAGAACCTTTGGTAGTCTAGCTAGTTACGTTGTCATTTAGCTAGTGGAAAGGGTAGTTATAGATGGGTACTTACGTTAGGAGTGCACAGTTAGACGAGAGGTGAGGATATCATGCGAGTGTACGTCCTAACATGTACTTTGCATTTAATGTTTTAAATGTTTTTAAAGCACTTGCAGGTTTTTAAAATATAACTCCACATTCGGGCTCTGACCCGTTTGCTTTTCAAATCTCTTTTTCTTTGTAAAACCATTTTAGGTGCCCAGCCACAAGGACACCAAGCATAGGTACTCATTCAGGTGACGAGCTGTAGCTGTTTGTGGAAGCTACAGGGATTTGCTCATAGACGCTTCTATCTTTTGGATTCCAGAGTCACGATCTATCTATCAGTTGTAGGGCATGTTGCCCATTCCTATTTAGAGCATCTTTTACATTTCAGTTTTCAGACTTTAGCATGTAGTATTTCAGTTTCAGTTATTTATTTCAGTTATGGGATTCTAGTGAGGGGTTTCCTCCAGACTTTATTTACTCTATTGTGATGGTTATTCGTTTTACTTCAGTATGGTGAATGGTGTTATTTATTTCTTCATTACACTTGTTGCATGTTAATCAGACTTAAATTAAAATTTGGCAACTTGCTTTTTAAATACTAGGTGGTTAGATATAATAAAAAAAATGTTTTCGACAGTGATGCTATTAACTGAGCCAACTTGGCATTTTGAATTAATTTTATAAAGGAGTAGCTACCCGGTATTTAATTAGTTGGGGTGTCACAATTTTCTTCCTTCTTCTTCATTTCTTTTATTCATCATGGTTTACCCTGTTGAATCTCTTGATAAGTTTCGTTCTGATTTTTCAATTCCCTCCTGGGTTGTTCTGGAAGAGCTTTCTGAGCCTTCTGATTATTTCCGTTTGGCTGAGGGACATTGGTTCCCCAGTCTCTTTATTGCTGAGTGTGGATTTTCTTTTCCACCCAATCCCTTATGTCTGGAATTTTGTCAATACTTTGACGTTGTTCCTGCAAGAATAACCCCCAATACATGAAGAATAGTTAATGGGGTGCATAGGTTAAATCAAATCCATGGAACTCGCATAAGGATTCCAGAAATCATGTTTTGCTATAAATGGGCAGTTGGTGATAACACCTTTTATTTAAAAACTAGATTTTTGAATAGGGCCTTAGTAGTCAATCTACCGGATGCTAATAGGGATTATTTTGAGCACGGGGTTGTCATAAAAAATTGTCAACATACTCCTTTATCTGGAGATGAAGTTTATCAGGGTCCCAGATGCCCTCCCTATGGCAATGGGATAGGTTATTTCTATTTCATTTTATTTATTTTGAAATTATGCTTCTTCTGTGTTTGAAAAAATGTATCACTGATATTTTAATTTTGATTTATTTGCAGTTGATAGCAAAAGAAAGTGTCCAAAGGAAGCAGATGCTAATATAAGACATTTGAAACTTATCAGGAGTATGCATCAGAGTGTTGCTGACGAGCACATTAGGTAAGCCTCGTACTTGTTGCAGTATAAGAGCTACACCACTTCTTTCACTGCTCATCCGGTGATAAGTGAAGCAGAACCAGTACCAGCCTCTGCAAGTTCTTCGCCTGAATCACACATTCCTTTAAGCGAAAGGATGAAGAGAAGAAGACCTCCCACTCTCTTCGAGAAATCTGCCTATGCTGGAAGAGCAGCTTTCCACGCAGAAGTCTACCTTGGAGAATAAAGAGATCTTCATCAAAAATCTCCATGAGCAGCTGGAAAGACTAACATATCAATTCCACAAACAGCCCAAGGAGTTCTGGATGGCTGGATACAACGAAGCTCTCTATCACTTGGACGATCGTCTCCAAAATGCCAATAATGAGGGCTACAAGCAAGGCTGGTTGAATGCCTTAGGTGTGCTGCAACTCGAACAGGGTCATTACCTTTGGGACTATCATGATCATGGGCTGCTCGACCTACTCGTGCCACCATTCAAACTTGATATGAGTTGGATCCCTGCTCGGGCCATTCCTCGATGCTTAATTTCCAAGTATCTCGGCGACTACAATCTCCATTCAAGTGTTGAAGTATCTCATCCCGAGCACCTTCTAGATCGACCATCCGTGATGAATATCAGGATGTTAAAAGATTTGAACTTCATAAACTCTCCTCTTTCTTTAAATGATCCTCTTGCTGGCGAGGAACCTGTTTCAAAAGCAGAGGGGAAAAGACTAGTATAATAGGAATATCGATGTAATAGTTAGTATTCATTTCAATATCAATGTAACTTTCATTTCATTATCAATGTAATTTGTTTTGGATTTAATGAAAGACTTTCATTTCTATTTGCTATTGTCTTATAACACTTTATATTTGTGCATGTGTATCTGATAAAAAGATAACAATATTTTGTAGTCTGTCGATCAACTTATTGTCGAGTAGTTTGAACTTGTGGTAGTCATTTGGTAAAAATAATATTTTGTTTCTCGACCAACTTAGTAATAATTAAAAAGTTACGAGTATCAAAAATGTTGCTCGATCACTTTAAATTTTCCTTGTCGACCAACTACAGTTAGTGGGTTTTTGTCCCCAACCAGCCATAGTTAGTCTTTTTGAAATAATTTTACCTCCCGACCAACTCAAGTTGGCATTTTCGAGAATATATTTATTTCCTAACCGACATAAGTTGGCATTTTTAGGAATACTTTTATTTCGCGAGAAACATATAGTTTTATTTCCCTTAGGAATACAAATTTTACTTCCCGGAGGAATACAAGTAGCTTTACTTCCCGGAGGAATATAAGTAGCTTTACTTCTCGGAGGAATACAGGTAGCTTTACTTCCCGGAGGAATATTGGTAGCTTTACTTCCCGGAGGAATATAGGTAGCTTTACTTCCCGGAGGAATATTGGTAGCTTTACTTCCCAGATGAATATAGGTAGCTTTACTTCCCGGAGGAATATTGGTAGCTTTACTTCCCGGAGGAATATTGGTAGCTTTGCTTCCCGGAGGAATATTGGTAGATTTACTTCCCGGAGGAATATTGATTTCCCGACCAACCTTAGTTGGCATTTTCGAGAAAAAAATTGAGTAGCCTGAGCTTTGCCGAGTAGTGTATAGCACTAGTATTCCCCGAAAAACTTTCAATAAAAAGAAAGAATTCGGCAGAATATCTTCATTTTATTCATCACTGATAATACTTGTGTAGGTGCTCTGCGTTCCATGCATTCTTGAACTCCTCCCCTTCTAAAGTTGCTATTCGGTAAGTTCCTGGCCGAACAACTTCTGTAATTCGGTATGGCCCATGCCAGTTTGCCTCCAGTTTATTGTGCTTTTGAAGTACTTTCTTCAGCACATAGTCTCCTTCTTTCAGGTCGCACTTCTTCACCCTCTAATTGTAGAATAGAGCTGTTCGTTGTTGGTATACAGCATTTCTGATGGCTGCTCCTTCTCTAACTTCCTCGAGCATGTCTAAATCCAATCTTCTCATTAATTCGCTGACAGGGGAATTGAAATTCAGTACTTTGTGTGTTGGGAGGCCCAACTCGGCAGGTATAACAGCTTCACTTCCAAATGCTAGCATATATGGAGATTCTACAGTTGCTACTCGGGGAGCAGTTCGGTAAGCCCACAGTACTGATTGTAGCTCGTTGATCCAGTTTGCTTTCGCATCATTCAATCTTTTCTTCAAGCCATTTAGCAGCGTTCTGTTTGTCACTTTAGTTTGTCCATTGATTTGAGGATGGCCTGGTACTGAGTGGACCTTCAAAATGTTTGACTGATGGCAATAGGCAGCGAACTCCTCGTTATCAAATTGTGTTCCATGGTCTGTGATGAAGGCATGAGGAAGACCATATCGACAAATGATGTTCTTCCAAACAAATTAGTACACCTTGCCGTACGTCATGTCGATGAGAGGCTCAACTTCAACCCATTTAGTAAAATAATCCACTGCGACGATGAGGTATTTGAACCTTCCTCTGGTCGTTGGTAGTGGCCCGACCAAATCTATTCCCCACATGGCAAATGGCCAAGGGGAAGTGATGGGTGTCAACAATGCTTGTGGAGTTCTTCGGATGGAGGAAAAGCGCTGGCACTTGTCACATTTCTTGGCATAGGCTACACAATCAGCCCTCATTATCGGCCAGTAATATCCCTGCGTCATCATCCTTTGCAAAAGCGTCCGACCTGCTACATGGGCTCCACAGGACCCTTCATGAATTTCTTCAATCAAGTCTTTCACCTCAGAGGGATGTACATATCTTTGCAATACCGTTAGTTAATACATACCGAGTAGCTTTAAACTTCAATTTCTTGGCTGCGAGCTTATCAATTGGTAATTCTCCCTCCTCAATATATGCCCTGATGGGATCCATCCAAGATTTTCCTAAATCAAGGGTGATAAAGTTCATCGCCAATCTTCATCTATACTTCGACCAGCTAAAACTTCAATTGGGATTGTTCTTCATAACTCGGTACGAGTAGCTGATGCTAATCGAGCTAGGGCATCTGCTCTTGCATTCTCCATTCTTGGTATTCTGACCAGCTGAATAGAAGAAAATTCTGACACCAACTCCATCACCTTTGTATGGTATTTGATCATTAATTCTCCTTTGGCTGCATATATTCCCAACAATTGATTTACAATGAATTGAGAATCGCTGAAGACAATGATTTGCTACGCCTCCATAATTTTTTCCAAATTAAGACCAGCAATCATGGCCTCATACTCAGCCTCATTATTGGAAGCTTTGAATTGGAAAAGTAGGGCGTATTCCATGTCGACCTCGTCCGGAGTGCTCAAAACTATTCCTACCCCACTGCCTGTTGTGCAAGATGAGGCATCTACATATAGCCTCCATATGGGTAACTCGTCTTCAAACTTTTGATCTGACAGAATTCCTCGGTGAAATATTTGTTACTTCCTTTCATCTTCCCCTGATACTTCTCGCTCTTCGTCGACCATCTTTTCTTGCCCTTTTACCAACCGGAGTTGGTCTGAGATCGAATTTGATGATCCTGTAACATCCACTTGCCCTTTTACCAACCGGAGTTGGTCTGAGCTTGTGTTTGTTGATCCTGTAACATCCACAGGTTGATCAGCGAGCAACTTTTGCTCCTTGGGGGTATCAGGATAGGTGAACTCTGCTATAAAATCCGCTACAGCTTGCCCTTTAAGCGATGATCTGGGTTCATAGACTATATCGTATTCACCGAGCTCTATTTCCCAGTACATCAATCTCCATGATTTTTCTGGTTTATGAAGGGTTTACCTCAATGGAATATCAGTATATACAACTATAGTATGAGCCTGGAAGTATGGCCTCATTCTCCTACTCACCTCAATCAGCTCCAGTGCTAACTTTTCCAACCTTGGATATCTGATCTCTGCTCCTCGGAAGGCCTTACTTGTGTAATAGATTGGTTTTTGTACTCCATTCTCCACTCTTATCAACGCCGAGCTGACTGCATTCTCCAATACTGCTAGATACAAGTATAATTTTTCTCCCATCATCGGTCTGGACAACAATGGAGGTGCTCCCAAGTATTTCTTCAAGTCTTGAAAAGCATTCTCACATTCATCATTCCACTCAAAAGTCTTTCGGAGTGTCTTGAAGAATGGGAGACATCGATCAGTTGCTCGTGATACAAATCTGTTGAGTGATGCTACTCGTCCTGTAAGACTTTGCACCTCTTTCTTCGTCGTCGGAGATTGCAACCCTAATAGAGCTTTGATCTTTTCAGGATTTTCTTCAATGCCTCGTTGGTTGACAATGTATCCGAGAAACATGCCTTCTCGTACTCCAAATATGCACTTCGTCGGGTTCAGCTTCATTTGATATTTATCTAGTTGATCAAAAGTCTGACTTAAGTCAACTAGATGATCAGCAGCTTTTTTGCACTTCGTCAGCATATCGTCAACATAGACTTCCATATTGCAACTGATTTGTTCAGCAAAGACTTTGTTCATCAGCCTCTGATATGTCGCACCTGCATTTTTCAAACCAAAAGGCATAACATTATAACAATAAGTTCCTTTAGGGGTAATGAAAGAAGTACTCTCCCTGTCTTCAGGTTTCATTTTAATCTGATTGTAGCTAGAATAAGCATCCATGAAGCTCAGCAGCTCGTGTCCCGAGGTAGCATCGACTAGTTGATCAATTCTGGGTAGTGGAAAGTGATCCTTTGGGCATGCTTTGTTGAGGTTGGTGAAGTCTACACACATCCTCCATTTGTTGTTCTTCTTCTTTACCATCACCACAATGGCTAACCAGTCTGGATATTTAACATCTTCAATGAAGCAAGCTTTTTGGAGCTTCTCGACTTCCTCCTGGATAGCTTGACTCTTCTCGGGGCTGAATACTCTTCTTTTCTGCTTCACTGGATTGATTTCCTTATTCACATTGAGTTTGTGACATAAGAAATTTGGATCTATTCCTGGCATATCCTCATGACTCCACGCAAAAGTTTTTTTTCTGCTTCTTAGGAAAGTTATCAATTCCTGTTTTAGTGAGGCTTCCAACGATGAACCTACTTGAGTAATTCGCTCAGGGTGCTCGTCGTCCAGAATGATGTTTTTAGTAGCTTCCACCACTTGACCTTTCACGAGTTGCGACTCATCTCTAGGATCCAATGTTTCAATTTCGGCACCTTCATCCACTTGATAGGTAATAGTCTTTTTCCTTGATTCCTCCATTTCTTCTTGCTCGGCGGATGAATAATAGCATTCCCGAGCTACTTTCTTATCACCTTTAACAACTCTTACTCCAAAATTTGTTGGAAATTTTAGGCATTGATGTACTGTAGATGGTATAGCCCCGTACTTCTTTAATCCTACTCTTCCCATGATGATATTGTATGATGATTGAACATTCTTATCCATCATGAAGAAACGTATTCTTTCTGTTCGACAAGCAGGCCACGTGCCAATGAATATATCCAACTTGATCGTACCAAGTGGAAATACTTTCTCGCCAGCAAAACCGAGGAGGGGTCTATGATAAGGCTCCAGTTGAGATAGCTTTAGATTTAAACTATCGAAGCACGATTAGAACATGATGTCGGCCGAGCTACCATTGTCGACTAATACTCTTGAAATTATAACCTCCTTCATTCTCATCTTGATCACCAGTGGGTCATCATGAGGATATAGAACACCTGCAAGGTCATTCTTTGAGAACCCAATGACTAACTTCTCTTTGTTCACCTTTCTCGGGCGATCCTCCTCAGCTAGATTTATTCGTTGAATGTATGAGCAAGCTTGAGCCTCACAGAGGTAATATTTTCTTTCAGCATTACGGTCTCCTCCTCCTGCATCTCCACCTGTTATAACATTACAGTCAAATGACCCAAAACGTATTAAAAATACCTCTCGTTCTGGCTGCCTTGGTCTCTTGGTAAGATCGGGGTCGTCTTCGGGATCAACTTCATGGTTTCTTTTCTTGTTCTCCTCTGCTCGACGAGGAGATCTAGACCTCTCTCTTGTTCGGTCGTTGTTCCTTCTTTCATTTCCACGATCAACATACTTTGATAGCTTTCCTCGTCTGATGAGTGTTTCAATCTCATTCTGAAGAGCTATGCAATTTTTGGTCATATGGCCATAATCTTTATGAAACTTGCAATACTTCGCCTTATTCCTCTTGTCAGGGTCTGCCTTCATTTTCTCTGGCCAGTTTAGTTCCTCGTTGTTCTTGATTTCCTCTAGAACATGGTTGATATCCTTCTTCAAAGGAGTATAATTATCATATTTCTTCATCACGTCCCATACCGACCTATTTTTTGAATGTTTGTCATTACCATTGTTCTTATGCTCTTTCTTCTTAGCTTTATCACCTTCCACCTTGGTTTCTTTGGCATCCATGTTCTTCTTCGCAGCCATAGCCTCCTCGGCATTCATAATCTTGGACGCTTTTCCCATCAGGTCTGACATGGTTCTAGGTGGATCTTTGGCTAAAGTGTAGTACAACTTGTTGGGCAGTAGTCCACTCATCAAAGCAGTAATCATTGTCTTCTCCTCATAATCAATGACTTCAAGTTTCTCGTTATTAAAATGAGTTATATAATCTTTGGTACTCTCACCAGCTTTTTGTCTAACACTTAACAAATGTGCTACTCGTTTAACTGGCTTTGCCCCAAAACAGAAATTCCCAATAAATAACTCGGCCAGTTAAAGAAAAGTTGAAATCTTACTCCGAGGAAGATTAATATACCATATTTGAGCAGATTTGGTAAGAGTTCCCGAGAATGCCCTGCATCTCATCTCATCTGGAATAACATAGATGTCGCCTGCAGCCTGGTATTGTTCTATATGAAGGACAGGGTCAGTCTTTCCATCATATTTGGGGGTCACAACAGGTGCTTTGAACTTTGATGTTGTTGGAAAATCTACAATGGACTGGACAAAAGGTGTTCCTCGAACAAAGGTTTGTTATAAGGGGTTCTTAGCTTTAACCATTTCCCCCAATCTATCCTCTAGCCTTTGAATAGAGCCTTTCCATGCATCATTTCTTTCCTCGGGCCTATTGGTCCGAGCAACTGATCGCGTTGATGTGACTTCCTGGGATCTCTCTTGACGAGCAGCTGGTCGCGACTGGGCAGATCCTTCCCTTAAATCTGATGGTCGTCGAAAACTCCTCGATGGGGCTCTAGGAGGACTTTTTCTCCTCCTAGGACCTAATCGATCGAAAGGTGATACTCTGCTTAATCTTTCTAGCGCATTGGTCCTTTCTAGGGAGAGAGTGATACGTTGTTCAGTATCTGTGGCTCGCACTGACGAAGTTCGTCCAGGTTGATAAGAAAAATCTTCAGACTCCTCATTGCGATATGAATTAGTACACCTAGTACGCGAAGAAGATGCACAAGTATTTCTTTGAATACTTCGTGGTTTTGAATGGGTTGGTGCACCGCCATGGAGGGTTTGTATGAGTTGACGCATAGTTTCTTGCATGACGGTCTGGACCTGAGCCAGATTTGTCATTATTCCATCTAGATCTGGAATATTTGGCGGAGTAGATGGATTTGGAGGGCTTCCATCGTTTCGATTGCTAGATTCTGGAATATCAGCCATTTATGATGGATTATTTTTTATGGAAAATGATATTACCAGTCGTTTCCACAGACGGCGCCAATCTGTTGATGTAAAAAATTAGATCATATCTAATTATTCAATCACAGATAAATAAATGAGACAAAGAATTTTTAAAGTGGTTCAGCCTTATAAGAATGGCCTACGTCCACTGTTATGGTATTACTGATTGTATGGGAATTCTCGATTACAAGTTATCTCAAGAAATTTTGGTCCCTTTACAATGAGGATTGTACAATGTATTTATAGCCCTGGGGCCGTAATATGAAAGAGTAATACATTAAATGATGTACATATGAAAGGGTGATACATTCATTGCTTCTTAAGCGTATGCGTCTGAATGATAAGCATTTAATGAACAGTCAGACTGTTGGTTATCCAGCTATTAATGCTTTGTTCGAGGTGCAGCTCGGACCGCCTAAGCTTCTCGGTGCTCAAGAGTTCCTCGGAGAGTTCTCGTTCCTTGGAGCGTATGAGTTCCTCGGGGAAACAGTGTTCCTCGTTGTAGTATGGTTCCTCGGAGCGTGTGAGTTCCTCAGAAGTGTTTGTTGTTGCCAGGTTGACTGCCACGTGTCTTCACTTTATTGATCCATGTCAGCAGACTAAATTTGGTATCAACAGGTATTAAAAAGTTTTTTATTAGTATCTAATAAAGGAAAAAAAATGAGGTTTTAAATGGTTTTGACACTTAGCTTAATTATTTATGGTGTTTATATTGGTAATAATTATTTTACGACAGTGATGCTGATAATGAACCAACCGTTCACCTTGATGTTAATTTAATAAAGGACTGATCACCCGGTATTTAATTAGGCGGGGTATTACAAATAATTGGTTTATTATTGTAAATGCAATAAAGATTTTGACAACACAAGCACAAACATTAAAGGCTCCTACATCGTTCCAGTATGCTCTTGATGACAATCCTAATTTGAAAGATCTTTTGGTTGATTTATATGAAGCTTAAGTTTTGAAACACTATTTTATTATTGTTTTGTTCACCCTTATATAACAACCCTATTTGTATCGTAAGTAATGGAACAACTCTTGTATTTATTTTATTGGTTCATTTTCTACTTATATATTTAGTTCTCTTGCACTTTCTTCTTGTAATTTTTCTGTAGTTCCTATTAAATTTTGGAAGCAACATTGATAACAAACAACCAATCAGAGGTAATCGCACGAATGGTCACGATTTTGATTGATGTTTGCTATTTGTGTAGTTTCCTCGATTTATAGCCTATTTATAATATCCATTTGTATATTATTTATAATACGTAAATCACTAATCCTACTATTTTTATCATCATACGTACATTCAAATCTATTTTCACAAGTTAAACCCCCCTAAAAGTTGTCTTATACCATAATTCCTAGTTTAGAGTGTTCACGCAAATTTTCACATTTCGATATCTATTTTCATAAATCAAAAGTTATACCTTAGATTAATATTATGGGTCAGACCCAACATTTTTAATGGTAGGAACTACGTGGACTTTGATGCCATTTTTTGCTATGTAGGCTTCTCGAAGTCATTTTGAGATTCAAGTCCCTTCTTACCATTTGAAATATTTTAAAATATTTGCAGGTTCACTCATTTTGGAATTTAAGTCCTTGTGTTACTGTTCATGTCATATTTGTCTACTTATAATGAGTAATAACGTTCATCCTTTTTTTTGTTATAGCATTCAGCCATTAGCGAAAAAGCAATATGAAATTTATTACAGCACATCAGTTTGATTAAATAGTCTGCATAAATGAAATAGTATGGCAAGTTGTACTGTGAATATTGTTTTGGATTATGACGTTGCTATATTGCTGATTTTGTATTGCAGTGGCAATGGAATCATTTGTGACTTTGTTTTGCAAGTACATGGGTAGCACACTAGTTTGGATGTTACGAGAGACAACAACTCTTTTGGATTTAGTTGCATCTATACGAGCATTGTGCCAATGTGCATTGGATTGGCATTTCGTATGACTATATTGCAATGTTATTATCATATTGAATGAGTTGTATTATTATTTTTGCTGAACAATTTGATGGATTAATACAAAGTTAATTATTTTTGTATTATTATTTCTTGATTTATGGATTAGGTAATGGTTTAATAATTAGTCAGTTTGTGCTAAACAATTTCATGGCTTATTATTCATTTGTGGAAATATATATAGGGTTTAAAACATATAAAGTTTTTTTGGGGGGAAAAACAAAATTAATTTTTTAACTAAATATTAAAATGGTCACGATTTTGAGCCGTGACCAATTTTTTCACGACTGCGGGTCATAGTTTGAGACCGTAATCAGCTCCAAAATTTCACCATTGTTGGTTACGATTGATGACCATGACCGTCAAAATAACACGAGTAGGTTCACGATTCTGATCCGTGACCAAGGCATAATATTGAGGTCATTAAAAATCGTGATCCCATATTATGGTCATAATTTTGGACCGTGACTCCCATGGGAGTGATCGAGACTCATCAAATGATTAGTATAATTAAATTCCACACAAAATCCAATTGTTACCAAACTTTAATATTTGATTAAATTAGGTTTGAAAACAAGATATGTTCTTTAATGGTCCATCTGTTCACAACTGGTCCAGTGGCTTCAAAGGTGTGGAATTACTTTAATGGAGTTTTGGGGATCACTAAGTTACTAACTACAATTCATGGATCTATAATAAAACGGTGGCTTCAGGCAGGTTCTTCTGAATTCTCTAAATGGTTTTATAGGTTTGTCCCTCTTAGTATTATCTGGGAAATATGGTTAAGCAGAAATAAGGCTAATTTTGAATCAAAACCTATGAAACACTTCATCATTATTGAGAAGGTTATTCAGAGAATTTCAGAACATAGTCAAATAGCTATCTTTAAATGTGGTCATAGAGATGTTGTTTAGGATACTTTGAGTATTTTTAATATTACTCTAAAGTGGCATCCTGATATAAATAATGTTTTCAAAAGATGGATCCCTCCTATTTCAGGTAGTATTAAAATCAATTTTGCTAGAACAGAGGAGACTAGTAACACTTATAGAGCAAGTTATATAATGAGAGATGATCAAGGTAGACTGTTAAGGGCTACATCTATGTATGGACAACAATGTTCTCTTACAGAAGTTCAACTTCAGGTAATTAAGGAAAGTCTAAAGCTTTGTTCAGAAACTAATATCCCTCAAGTTGAAACTGATTCCAATATTATATCCAATGACCTCTTTTCATATCTCGGATGTATTCCTTGGTAATATAATCAAGTTTTCAAATAAATTGAAGTCCTTTCTCAACATCTCCAAACATCAATTAAGTTGTGCCCTAGAGAATTAAACAAATCAGTTGTGGCTTTATCTTCCTTTGCTATCAGTCATAAAGGCTTCTATACATTTCATCATCTTGAAGACACTCCTTCATTCATAAAGAAGGATATTAGTCTAGATGCTCTAAGGTTTCTTTTTGCTAGATAGGCCTGTAATCTTTTGTAATGCCACTTAAGAGGGCTATTCTCTCTTATCTCAATAAATTTTATTTTATTTAAAAAAAAAAACAAGATATGTTCTAATCACAATCAATAAACTACACATGCAATCAACACAGTGAGATGAGGAAAAATCCCTAAAAGGTCAAAACTTTTAATTCAACACTATTGACAATTTTGAGTACAATCGACTTATAAAACACTTAGTTACACTAAGTTATATGTGCTGAGTCTTCAAAATGCCAACAAATACAACTCAGCTCTAGAGCAGCCCACAGGTAGAGGTCTACCCTCGGTATCCACCGATCAACCTTCTTCCTTCTTCAGCAGTGAAACCTCATTTTTGCAAAGTATAGACTCCACAAGGTGTATGAATGATATTCAAACTTTAGGGTTTCACAAAAGTTCACAAAACATATGAGGATGAAATGATTATGAATCTAAACTTTTTTTTAAATAAAATATGAAAACCTTTGGAATAGATATGCAATTTTTGTTTTTTTAAAAGTCTAATGAAAAAAAGAGTTCAAAACAAGCATTTATAGGGCTGACATAAAATTCGAGGGGGCGCAACTCGTTCGAACGAAAATTAAGGTCGTTCAAATGAAAATAGTTTTTTTTTAACGAGATGAAGAATCGTTCCAAAGAAAAGGCAATGTCGTTTGAAGCCAACATCATACGAGCTTCTAATGAGAATGTTATGTTAAGAATAACCAACCTTGTTCAAAGTTCATTAGAAGAGGAATATAACAAAACCTCATTATCATTATAATTGAAATCTCATTTTAATAAGGCCAAAAGAAATTATTTTTTTAAATCCTTTCAAAAACTATCCTCGATTTTATAAAAGATAACATCCCAAATATGATTTAGAAAATCTATGAATACCCAAAGTTTAATACCTTCATGAATTTTAGGGGTGTCTTCTATCTTGGAGATATTGGAGTTCGGTTCGACACGTCGATTTTTAATGGGATATGCCAAAATATAAAATAAAGCGTAAGCTACGAGGAATTATAAATATTTTCTCTTATAAATCCCCCCTTTGGCTATTCAGTACAAAACAATACCCAAACACAAATTATAATTAAAAAAAAACTCTATGGCAATGAATCCTAATGCCCTCTTAAACTCTAAAAATGTAACGGCATAAAATAACCTTTATCCCTTGGGAAACTTTGTCTTTATCCAGTGTAGTCTATGAATTCATAATCAAATGCTAAAGAAACCTACACACGTGAAACAAAGAGATATCGTGATGCATAGAGTTTTATACAGAAATACAAACTCCCCCTTTAATTTGTTCTCCCCCTTTTTGTATGTAATAGACAAAGTAATCGAAACTAACCATGAAATAACGACATCACATGAAGAAGTAAGATATCAATATAAGTATAATCAAGTAATTTTAGGTGATAATAATCTCAAAGGCATGTATCAACTAACTATTTTTGAAAATTTTCAGTTTTTTTATTTATAAAGTATAAAATGAACAAATACAACACACCATGGAATAACACTAAAATATTCGAAACATAAATGTGGAATGAAGGGGTGTGAATATTTTTCATAGGTTAATCAACATATATAGTCATAACATGTGTGCACTAAGTTTTGAGACAATTATAACAAAAGTTCTCAAAGTCTACCTTAGGTGTAAAATTGGTGAACTCAAGTAAAATTGACACAACTTAAGCAACATGTCATGAACGTAAATCATTCTCACATCAGTGACACCAAACTATGTAAGGTTTTTTCAAGACATTTTAGTTGTGCAAACCCATTGATCTTCCACTTGAACTTCCTCAACATCTCATCTATATGATGATAAATTATCAATGATTTTTGAAGAAATTAATGCTCAAATGTAGCCAAGCATCAATGAATCAAAAATTGGACTGGCAATTATGTTTTAAGTGCCTCTAATATTTTTAGGCATTTTATGAAAATGGTGTTTTTTCACGCAAATAATATTTTATCTTTCATAGCCCCTTTCCATTGCTTAACATTTTAACAATATTCTCAGGAAATAGATGTAATCCAGGAAATGGTACTTACATGAACAACTTTATCTCATTTTACATTTGGTTTGTTATAAAGAAAAATTGAGATGAGAACATCGTATTCGACAAGTGACGAGTGAAATGTTCAAACAAGTTTGTTCACATGTGCATTAAAGGTGACTAGGAGTCAAATATATAGAAAGTAATCACTAAATATCTACGTAATGAATTCACACATTATTAAGCATATTATAGAAATGACATCATGTGTCAAAACACTAAGAAAAAGTCAAGTAGAAAAATAGAATGAATGGGTGCTCTGGACATCTTAAATTTTCATCCATATATGGTGACAAAAAATACAAAACTCTTTTTGTATTTTCCAAGAATTTTTATAAAAAATCTAATCTTTTTTCCTTTTTCACCTTTTTCTTAAAAATTGAAAATCTTGTTGTATATAAAAAAAACTCTTTTGTATTTAAAAAAAAATATTAAAATGAAAAATATAAATACAATGATAACACAATGATAATATGATATATCAATAGGAAGATAATATGTAAAAATAATAATCATCCTACACTAGATAAATTACCTGAACTCAGTAAATGGTGCAAATACATAAAGATTTATTAAGATCCTTAAATCGAAGTACATCTAAAGGTTTTGTGAATATATCGGCTAACTAACAATCGGTGCTCACAAAGCTCAAGGACATGACCTTTTCCTCAGCTAGGTCACATATAAAGTGCTCTCATATCCTAATGTGCTTCATGCACGAATGTTGGACCGGATTATGGGCAATATAAATTTCACTCGTATTATCATAAGAAATAGTCACCACGCCTTATGAAATTCCATAATACTCCAATATTTTCTTGATCCATAAGAGTTACATTTAACAACTCCCGACAATAATATACTCAGCCTTCTTCATGGAGAAATATATGGAGCATTGCTTCTTTCTCAACCAAGATATAAGAGCACTCCCAAAACATAAACACCCACTTGAAGTTCTCCAAGAACCATTGACATTTTCTGCCCAATCAACATCCGAATATGTTGACAAACGGTCATCGGTATCAATGGAATACCAAATATCGTATGAAAGAGTTTGACTCATGTACTTGATCATGTATTCAAGTGCATCTATGTGTGACTCTTTCGGGGAAACCTGGCATCTCGCATAGACTCCAACACTAAATGAAATATCGGGATGACTAGTGGTCAACTAGAGGAGATTATCTATCATACTACGATAAATGGTTTACTCTACATCCTTGCTTAAAGCATATTTTCTAATCTTTGTCGATATACTCAGAGGGGTGCACGAGTGCTTAGTAGAGTCTTGACCAAACTTCTTCACAAGGTCTCTTGAATATTATTGAGATATGAATATCCCAACCTCAAGATGACGAACCTGGAGGCGAAGGAAGAACGTAAGCTTACCTTCCATACTCATCTTGAACTCACTCTTCATCTCCTCCTTAAAGGTGTGAGCATGTCGGGATATCCAAAGACTATGTCATCTGCATAAACACGGGCAACCAAATTAGCACCACATTCCCTCCTCATAAATAACGTCTGATACACTCCCTTGCTCTTGAAGACATAAGCTAAGAGATAGGAAGTGAGAATCTTGTACCAAGCACGAGGTGCTTACTTCAAACCATACAAGGCCTTCTTAAGATAATAGACATGTCCCGAGTGCTTATAGTCTTTAAACCCTATTGGTTGTTCCATGTAAACCTCCTCCTATAAATGACATTCAGAAAGGCACTCTTGACATCCATTTGAAATAACTTGAAGCGCAAATGACATACTATGATGAGTAGTAAGTGGACAAACTTAAGTCTAACGATATGAGAGAATGTCTATGTGTAGCCTTGAGGGACCAACCTAGCCTTATTGCGAACTGTGGTACCATTCTCATCCATCTTATTCTTGTAAATCCACATGGTAGTTATCACATTAGACTCGCTAGGTCGGGGGACTAACACCCAAACATTATTCTGCAAAATTGAAGTAACTCATCTTGCATGGGGGATAACCGGTTTTCATCTTTGAGTGCTTCTTTCACATTATAGGGATCGAATAAGGATATGAATCATAGAAAACTAACCATATTTTGAAGTTGAGCATGAGTCTTTACACCTAGTGTAGGATCACCAAGTATAGAGGAAGGATCATGATTTTTTCGAATCTATGATGACGTCTCCCCTAAAATAAGATCGGGGTCCACTGTGGTAGCAAGAGGAAGGATGAAATCATCATCAAGGTGTGCATCATCCTCGCACGGGGGAATAGGATTAACAAATACTAGTGTCTCATCATCTCTAATCACTACACCAAAAATATCAATTTGGCACACCCTGATATTAAAAATCTGGCACAGTTTAAAACTGTGACAGATTTTGGCACGGTTTAATAGAAATTTGGCACACTTTAAAACAATGCCAAAATTTGGCATTGTTTTAAAGTGTGCCAAAATTGAGTACACTTACTAAAATATATAATACCCCTAAATAAACATTACACTCACACTTTCATTCCTACTCTCAGTGCCCGCTCTCTCTCCTCATTCCCGCTCACTCTCTACATTGGTGATCTATCTCTACTGTTGGTGGTCGGTGTTCGACGCTCATTCTATCTCTCTACGGTTGGCAGTAGGCGCTCACTCTATCTCTCTCTCTCTCTCTCTCTCTCTCTAAGGTCGGTGGTCACTCTCTCTATCTATAGCCGTCGCACTCTCTCTCTACGATCGACGCTCTCTCTCTCCTACCCACTTTCTCTTTCTCCGATCACTACATTATTCTCTCTCTCCTCTCAGCTCTATCTCTCTTCACTCAGATCCCTAACTCCACTCATCCCAATCAGGTAATTGTTTAAACCATCTGTATTTTTTTAAACCTAAGTTAGGTATAAGATTTGATCCTAGAGTTTATGATATGCGTGATTTGATTCGTGTTTGCATTTTTAGGGTATTATATATACATTTTGAAATATTTATTATTTTTTTAATGTGTGAGTTTTTGGTGCAAATTGAATGTTGATAATGAAAAAAAATCATTGGTTTTTGGATAGACCTTGGAATCTTTTAGTGGTAATCAATGTTTTTATGTTCTTACCCCTCTATTTAAAATTCATATTTGATCTGATTCGTATAGGTTATGGAGTTTTAAGAAAATTTAAGTGCTAAATATACAATAACAATGTAAAAATAACAAATTGAAAAATAGACACCCCACTAATTAAATGGATAAATGAGATTATATGTTGAAAATTTAAGAAAAAGAAAAAAAACTATTTAAATAGTAAGTAGACATTAATATTGAACATTCAGTAATGATCTTACACATGTAGAAAAACCTTAGATCCATTCAAGAGGTCTCACTATGATTGTGGTGAGAACTCTTGAATCATCCCATTTTTGGACAGTTTGGAAATGCAAAAGTTTGTATTGTACATAATGTTTATGCATGTCCTATTTTGAAAAATTCGGTGGTATCTATTTATGTTCTTTGGGTGCATACTAGATTAATGTAGTGTTTTGTGTTTTCTTGGTTGAAAAACTTAAGTAACACATGAACACTCCCAATTTAAGTTGTGTACTTGAAGAACTGTGGGGAGATGCTGGCGAAATTTTTCAGATTCGTACATGGAATGAGACATTATAAACAATACAAAATATGCATTGTCGAATGGGATAGGACCCTTACCCAGTAGAGGAGATGGAGGAAATATAAGAGCTCAAATATATACATATTTACACTTGAATAAACTTAAATATATTTATAGTAAGCGTTTATATTATAATGTGTGTTCTTTAAACTTATCAGGATGTCGTGGAGAATCAACAAAGAGTGGATAAATGAGAAACATATCGAGACCGATACATATAGAGATGGGGTGTTACAGTTTCTACATTATGTGCGTAGTACTAGTTCGAATGCTAAACATTCATATCCCTGTAGACATTGTCGAAATGGGAAAGGACATGTTGTTATAGATGATATATTCATTCATTTAATGACATATGGTATGGACATGAACTATACCTTATGGCATTTTCATGGTGAGACATTAGTTGTTGATCAAGACCAACCACCACCGCAATCTGTGACACGGACAGAACATGCTGATGTGCACAATATTCTAATTTTGAATGATCTTGTGAATGATGCTTGTGAGATGTTTATGGGTGAAGAGGAACCTAGTGAACCTAATTATGTAGGCAGTGATGAAGAGCCCCCCAACTTTTGAGGTTCCCAATGATTCTCACACACATAAATACAAAGGCAAGAAGTATGATCGTTTACATCAACTCTCACAGGAGCCATTGCACGCAGCTACTAGTTCTTTGCGTCATACCACGATGTATGCTCTTATAAAGTTGAATGATTTGAAAACACAATTCAATTTATCGGATGGCACTACAGGTGGAATTCTTAGATTGTTAAATGAACTACTTCCTGAAGGGAATAACTTGACAACTAGTTATACAGAAATGAAATCACCATTAGACGTATGCATTAACAACTGTATGCTATTTTGGAAAGAGCATGAAAAATTTACTAGATGTATAAAATGCGGTTCTTTACGCTACAAGTTTACTTGTCTAGACAAGGACAGGGTAGAAATTCGAAATACTAATGGAAAAAAAAGTACTCTAGGGTTTCTAAGAAGGTAGTGTGACATTTACCTCTAATATCTAGGCTAAAATGGTTGTATACCATAAAATGAATAGCAGAGAAAATGACTTGGCATGCTCATGTAATCTCTTGTATGGAATTCTTGCATCATCCCCGAGATTCAGCAGAATGGGTAAATTCAAACATTATGTGGAGAGATTTTGTAAAAGATCCGCGGAATATTTGACTTGCAATAGAAACTGATGGTTTCAGCCCGGATAACATGTTTGGCCGTAAGTATAGTTGTTGGACAGTGATAATTCAACCTCTCAACCCTCCTCCATCAATGTGTATGAAAAGTGAGTTTTCAATGTTGTCTATATTGATTCCCAGAACAAAGTCACCATCAAGTAATATTGATATCTTCCTCCAACTTTTGGTCGATGAGTTAAAGATCTTATGGTCTGGAGTTAAGGCTTGGGATGCGTACAAAAATGAGAAATTTCATTTAAAAGCCATGTTAATATGGGGTATATATGATTTTCCAACTTATGGGATGTTACTAGGTTGTTCAACTCAAGGTTACAATGGGTGTCATGTTTGTTATATAAATACACCTTCTCAATATCTTCCTAAGTCAACGAAATGTTGTTACCAACGATCTTGTATGTTCCTTCCTAAAGACCATCCTTACAGGTTTGACACATCAAATCAAACATTTAATGGTAAAATAGAGGATGCTATGGCTCCAAGAAAGTTAACAAGTGTAGAAGTTGAGAAGATAGTGTCACTTATCACTCGAGAAGGTGTTCAAAGAGAGGGAGAGGGAGACAAAAAGGGAAAGGGAAAGGGAAAGGGGAAGGGGAAGGGGAAGGGGAAGGGTAAGGGGAAGGAAAAGGAGAAGAAGGATGTCGTAATGGAAGACGATGATTATCCAAGTGAGGGTGACGATGAGAATCTAGCGGGTACCAAAGGTTTTTCAACGAGGTCAATTTACTTTGACTTAGAGTAGACATAATTTAGATGTTATGCATGTTGAAAATAATGTCACAGAGACTCTTTTAGGTACAATACTCTCGGTGAAAGGTTCATCAAATAAAGATATGGTCAAAGCCCGTGAAGAGTTAAAAGTTTATTTGAATCTTAAAAGGAAATTGTGGGTGAAAGATGTTGAAGGCAGTAACAAAAGGCGGATTCCAAAGGCACCTTTAGAATTAGGAAAGGAAGAGAAAGAAGACTTTTTTCGTACACTAAAAACATTAAAGTTACCAATTGGATTTTGATCAAACTTCAGCAACAATGTTAACCTTGATCCACCTGGATTTACTAATCTCAAGTCCCACCATTATCACGTCATTACACAATGGTTGCTTCCTGCGTTGCTTATGCATTCATTTACCGATCATAAGCCTTTGTTTAAAGCTATACAACGGATAAGCATATTCTTTAATGTGTTGTGTGCCAAAGTGATATTTAGGGAACATCTTTCGAAGGCTAAAATGCATTAGTAGAGGCACTTTGTGTCTTTGAAATTTATTTTCCATCTGCCTTTTTTGTGGTGATGATACACCTCATGCACCATTTAGCCAATGAAGCTTTGATAGCTGGGCCACCAAGATATCGGGCGATGTGGTTGTTTGAGAGAGAAATGGAAAGATAGAAAAAGTGGTCACGAAACAAGTGGTACATTGAAGGGAGCATTGCTAATGCATATTTGTTACATGAAGCTTCTTTGTATGCCATCACTACACCAAAACTGGCGATTGGTCACGGACAAAATCCCTGACCAAAACTGTGGGTCGCGGACTTGGGCCGTGACCATTTCGGGCGTGACCAATTTCGTGGGTCGCGGCCCAAGTCCGTGACCAAAAAATGGTCACGGCCCAGAGGGGTCACATCATGGTCGTGGACTTGGGCCGTGACCCATGCCGTGACGGGTCGCGGTCCTCGTCTGTGACCCACAACCGTGACAAATTGGTGGCGGCCAAAGTCCTCTACCCATGACTGTGACAAAAAAATTAAAAAAAAAATTGGTCGTGGCCCTCATCCGTCACCCACAACCGTGACAAATTGGTCGCGGCCAAAGTCCGCGACCCACAATCGTGACCAAAAAAAATAAAAAAAATGGTCGCGGCCCAAGTCCGTGACTCACAACCGTGACAAATTGGTCGCGAGCTTGGGCCGCGACCCACAACCGTGATGAAAAAAAGGAAAAAAAATGGTCGCAGACTTTGGCTGCGACCATTTTTATGCGCGACGGATAAATAAAAATGGTCATGGACAAAGTCCATGACCATATTGAACTATAATTTTTTTAAAAATGTATTTTTTTTGTCAAATCCTAAAATTGGGGGTCCTGTGAGTGCACCGTCGATTGCTACGTGTAACGTTGTACGCGTACGAGGTGTTACAAATACTTATTATTGGCAAAACAATGAAACAAATCACAAATTGCGAATCGGGAGCATTGTTAATAAAAAAATATATATACAAACTAAAAAATATTACAACTCTTAATAATTTACAGACCAAAACAAATTAGGCAGAGTTTTCCCTGTTTTCTTGACATTCCAAACCCTGTAAACGTAAAACCTGCTTATTATAAAGACCGTAGGCCATAAAATTCAGCAATCAAATTATAAAAGCCCGCACGGCTGTAAAACATAAAAAACATAATCTTCATGTTGTAAATCATTGTCTCCTTCATTTGTTCCACGTGCAAAAATCCTACAAATGATAGGATACAAAAAAAAATATCAGTAACCAAGTAGTTTTACAAAAAATTTAATCAAGCTGAAAAATTGCATATATGAGTTAAAATTATCAACATATCAAGGTTTTTAAGTCTAAGTCTAAAAATATTCAAATTACCGTCGTATTAACAAATCCGGAGTCCCGCAACTGCTTGAACAGTTCCTACGAGTTACATTGGTCCCGTGGGAGCTGTTGGTGCCACACACGGGGGCGTACGGGGGCTGTTTCGAGTTTTCACCCACTAACGCCATGTTTTTAACCCTAAGTCTAGAAATATTCAAATTACCGTCGTATTCTCAAACCAGGAGTCTCGCGACTGCGTGGTCAGTTCCTACAAGTTACATCTCGTGGGAGGTATTGGTGCCACCCACGGGACCGTTCGGGGGCTGTTTTGGGTTTTCACCCTCTAACACCATGTTTTTAAGCCTAAGTCTAGAAATATGAAATTTACCATCGTATTCCCAAACATGGAGTCCCGCGGCTGCACGGTCAGTTCCAACGAGTCACATTAGTCCCGTAAGAGGTGTTGGTGCCACCCACGGGGCCATTTGGGGGCTGTTTCGGGTTTTCACCCTCTAACGCCATGTTTTGCCTAAATCTAGAAATATTCAAATTACCGTCGTATTCATAAATCAGGAGTCCCGCGGCTGCGTGAACAGTTCCTACGAGTCACATTGGTCCCGTGGGAGGTGTTGGTGCCACCCACGGGGCCGTTCGGGGGTTATTTTCGGTTCTCACCGTCTAACGCCATGTTTTTAAGCCTAAGTCTAGAAATATACAAATTACCATTGTATTCACAAACCAGGAGTCCCGTGGTTGCGCGGTCAGTTCTTACGAGTTACATTGGTCCCGAGGGAGGCGTTGGTGCCACCCACAGGGCCGTTTGGGGGCTGTTTCATATTTTCACGCACTAACGCTATGTTTTTAAGCCTAAGTCGAAAATTATGCAAATTACTATCGTATTATCAAACCGAGAGTCCCACGACTGCGCAGTCAGTTCCTACGAGTTACGTTGGTCCCGTGGGAGGTGTTGGTACTATCCATGGGGCCGTACGGGGGCTATTTTGGGTTTTCACCCACTAATGCCATGTTTTTAAGCGTAAGTCTAGAAATATTCAAATTACTGTCATATTCTCAAACCGAGAGTCTTGCAGCTGTGCGGTCAGTTCCTATGAGTTACATTGGTCCCGTGGGAGGTGTTGGTGCCACCCACTGGGCCGTTCGGGGCTATTTTGATTTTTCACCCTTTAACACCATATTTTTAAGCCTAAGTCTAGAAATATAAAAATTACCATCGTATTCCCAAAACGGGAGTCCTGAGGCTGCACGATTAGTTCCTACGAGTCACATTGGTCCCGTGGGAGGTGTTAGTGCCACCCACGGGCCCGTTCGGGGGCAATTTCGAGTTTTCACCCTCTAAAGTCATGTTTTGAAGCCGAAGTCTAAAAAAATGTAAATAACCATCGTATTCTCAAATCGAGAGTCCCGCGGCTACGCGGTCAGTTTCTATGAGTTACATTGGTCCCATGGGAGGTGTTGGTGCCACCCACGGGGCCGTTCGGGGGCTGTTTTGAGTTTTCACCCTCTAACGTCATGTTTTAAGCCTAAGTCTATAAATATGAAAATTACCGTCATATTCCCAAACCAGGAGTCCCGCGGCTGTGCGGTCAGTTCCTACGAGTCACATTGGTCCGTGGGAGGTGTTGGTGCTACCCACGGGGCCGTTCGGGGGCTGTTTCGGGATTTCACCCTTTAAAGTCATGTTTTTAAGCCTAAGTCTAGAAATATGTAAATTACCGTTGTATTTTCAAACTGGGAGTCCCACAGCTACGTGGTTAGTTCCTACGAGTTACATTGGTCCCGTGGGAGGTGTTGGTGCCACCCACGGGGCCGTTCGAGGGATGTTTTGGGTTTTCACCCTCTAACATCATGTTTTTAAGCCTATGTATATAAATATGCAAATTATCGTCATATTCCCAAATCGGGAGTCCCACGGCTGCGCGGTCAGTTCCTAGGAGTCACATTGGTCCCATGGGAGTAGTTGGTGCCACCCATGGGGCCATTCGGGCATTGTTTCGGGATTTCACCCTCTAAAGTCATGTTTTTAAGACTAAGTCTAGAAATATGTAAATTACAGTCGTATTCTCAAATCGAGAGTTCGACGACTGCGTAATTAGTTCCTACGAGTTACATTGTTCCCCTGGGAGGTGTTGGTGCCATCCTTGGGGCCGTTCGGGGGCTGTTTCGGGTTTGCACCCACTAACGCCGTGTTTTTGAGCCTAAGTCCATAATTATGCAAATTACTGTCATATTCTAAAACCGAGAGTCTCGCGGCTGCGTGCTTAGTTCCTACGAGTTACATTGGTCTCGTGGGAGGTGTTGGTGACACCCACGGGGCCGTTCGGAGGTTGTTTCGGGTTTTCCCCCACTAACGTCATGTTTTTAAGACCAAGTCTAGAAATATGCACTTTATCATCGTATTCTCAAACCGAGAGTCCCGCGGCTACGCTGTCAGTTCTTACGAGTCACATTAGTCCCGTGGGAGGTGTTGGTGCCACCCACGAGGCCGTTCGGGGGCCGTTTTAGGTTTTCACCCTCTAAAGCCATGTTTTTAAGCCTAAGTCTAGAAATATTCAAATTATTGTCATATTCTCAAACCGGGAGTCCCGCGGCTGCGCGGTCAGTTCTTACGAGTCACATTGGTCCCGTGGGAGGTATTGGTGCCACCCACGGGGCCGTTCGGGGGCTATTTCGGGTTTTCACCCTCTAAGGCCATGCTTTTAAGCCTAAGTCTAGAAATATTCAAATTACCGTTGTATTCTCAAACCGGGAGTCCCGCTGCTGCGCAGTCAATTCTTATGAGTTACATTGGTCGCGTGGGAGGCGTTGGTGCCACCCACGGGGCCGTTCGGGGGTAGTTTTAGATTTTCATCCACTAATGCTATATTTTTAAGCCGAAGTAAAAAATCATGAAAATTACCGTCGTATTCTCAAATCGGGAGTCCCACGGCTGTGCAATCAGTTCCTACGAGTTATATTGGTCCCGTGGGAGGTGTTGGTGCCACCCACAGGGCCGTTCGGTGGTTGTTTTGGGTTTTTACTCCCTAACACCATGTTTTTAAGCCTAAATCTAGAAATATGCAAATTATCGTCTTATTCTCAAACCGGGAGTCCCATGGCTGTGCGGTCAGTTCCTACGAGTCGTATGGTCCCGTGGGAGGTGTTGGTGCCACACACGAGGACGTTCGGGGGCTATTTTGGGTTTTTACCCACTAATGCCATGTTTTTAAGCCTAAGTGTAGAAATATTCAAATTACCATCGTATTCTCAACTTGGGAGTCCCAGGGCTGCGCGGTCAGTTCCTATGGGTCACATTGGTCCCGTGGGAGGTGTTGGTGGCATCCACGGGGCCGTACAGTGGTTATTTCGGGTTTTCACCCTCTAACGCCATGTGTTTTAAGCCTAAGTATTGAATTATTCAAATTATCGTCGTATTCTCAAATCGAGAGTCCCGCGGCTGTGTGGTCAGTTCCTACGAGTTACATTGGTCCCGTGGGAGGTGTTGGTGACACCCACGGGGCCGTTCGTGAGTTGTTTCAGGTTTTCCCCCACTAACGCCATGTTTTTAACCCTAAGTCTAGAAATATTCAAATTACCGTCGTATTCTTTAATCGGGAGTCTCGCGACTGCACGATCAGTTCCTATGAGTTACATAGGTCTCGTGGGAGGTGTTGGTGCCACCAACGGGGCCGTTCGGGGGTTGTTTTGGATTTTCACCCTCTAACGCCATGTTTTTAAGCCTAAGTCTAGAAATATGCAAATTATTGTCGTATTCTCAAATCGGGAGTCCCGTGGCTAAGCGATCAGTTCCTACGAGTTTCATTGGTCCCGTGTGAGGTGTTGGTGCCACTCAGGGACCGTTCGGGGGTTGTTTCGAGGTTTTTCCCTCTAATGCCATTTTTTATGCCGAATTCTTAATATTTTCAAATTTATCCTCATACTCTCAAACCGGGGGTTCCATGATCGCGCGGTTAGTTCTTACGAGTTACATTGGTCCCGTGCAAGGTGTTAGTGCCTCTCATGGGGCCATTCGGGGGCTATTTTAGGGTTTTGCTATCTAACGCCATTTTTTAAGCCTAATTCCTTATATATGCAAAGTATTGTCGTATTGTCAAACCGGGGGTCCCGTGATCGCGCAGTCTATTCCTACGAGTTTCATTATTCTCGTGTGAGGTGTTGGTGCCACCCACGGGGCTGTTCGGAGGCTATTTCGGGTTTAGGTCATCTAACGCCATGTTTTTAAGCCTAATTCCTTATATTTTCAAGTCATCCTCGTATTCTCAAACATGCAGTCCCTTTATCGCGCGGTCAGTTCCTACGAGTTACATTACTCACGTGCGAGGTGTTGGTGCATCTCACGGGGCCATTCGGGGGCTGTTTCGGATTTTCACCCTCTGACGCCTTATTTTTAAGCTTAAGTCCTCATATTTTAAAATTATCGTCGTATTCTCAAACCGGGAGTCCCGAGATCGTGCAGTTTGTTCCTAAGTGTTACATTGGTCCCATGAGAGGTGTTGGTGCCTCTCACAGGTCCGTACGAGGGTTGTTTCGTATTTTTGCTATCTAACGCCTTGTTTTTAATCTTAAGTCCTAATATTTTTAAATTATCGTCGTATTATCAAAACGGGAGTCCCGTGATCGCGGGGTCAGTTCCTACGTGTTACATTGGTCTCGTGAGAGGTGTTGGTGCCATATTTTTAAGTTTAAGCCTATACATTAGCAAGTTATCGTCGTATCCCATACTCCTTCTAATTATCCCATACTCCTTCTAACATATTATCAAATAACAAGTCAACAACCAATAATTATCCAACAACCAAACCAAACAAAACCAATAATTATCCCATACTCCTTCTATCATCTAATAGATTTAATAAATAATGCATATCAATTATATAACTACTTTAGTTAAAGTACAGAGTACCTGGTGTATAATGAAGAACTAGTATGTAATGAAGAAATGGTATCCAATTGGTTAGATCTGCAATACGTAAACAATGTGTTATGAAGAACGGGACTCAAATGGACCGACACCCGTATTAGTGCCATTAGTATTGACTTTAACAGCTCCTGCACTTGGAAAACACCAAGAAATTAGTCGTTACTCAATGCCCCCGAGTGTAGGTACAATTACTTAACTAAATATATAATCAAACAACTCAAACCAAATTAACTAAATGTAAAATCATATTGGGGTATATAATACACCATAAATTGACACCAATGCGCATTGTTACTTACTATAAAACTCGTGATACACCAATTCAACAACATCTTCTACGAAATAGATGCACAAATCTGAAAATAAAGAATTCGAATTAATATAGTGTGAAGGAATCTAATTTACCCCGCAAACAACTGCATAGCAAACAGACAATAAAGAAAAAATTGATTCAAAGAACAAAATAAAGCCCGTGAAATAAGACTTATGTTATGCCAAATAAAATGCCATGTAAGAGACCCACGCATATCATGGCTTGTTCTCACAACACACTGATGTAAAGGGTTATATAAAACAAACGGTAAAACCTAGATGATTAATAAAGTGAGACATAGAAGTTCTCTATCAAAAGTGATACAAAAGAGGAATTATGAAGTCCGCATAAAATTTATTAAACATAATTGGAACATACCTTTGTAAGGATAAAGTCCAAGATCTTAGTTTTTTTTTTATCTTAATCACTATGTAATAGAGACAACACTAGTAAAAAAAACTGAGGAATAATGAAATAAACAAATACTTGTGAAAGAACATAGGAATATAATACCTTTGAAAGAAAGCATAACTGTCCACACCAACAATCTTGTTAATTCCTCAATGAAATATTCCCTATACAATAGGATAGTTTTCAATAAGCCTAACAATAGTAAACAAAATGGTTGTCAAATTATAAAAATATTGTAAAAGATTTATCTTGGAACTAAGAAAATACCAAAAGTTTCTCATTTGTTCTCACAACTCTTCGATTTAGCATAATCGTCACATGCTCATATCAAATCCCATCTAAACCCAAAGTAGCAACTATAAAATAATCAAACAAAAACCTATATATGAAATTAAATCTACGTAAGAATCATATCAATGGTTAATAAACTAAGTAATTCAAATCTGCATAATGAAACTAAGGGTAAATAAACTAAGAATCCCAAAGAATCATAGCATATATTTGGATCACTATATTAAATCCCATCTAATTTTTATATTTTTTAAGTTTTGCTTTTTATTTTCACTTGACTTACCTTAAATCCTTAATCGATAAATAAGAAAAACAACAACATATCCTTAATAGAAGCACACAAAAGTTAAAAATCAACATATCAAACTGAGTTTTATAAAATCAAATTTTTTAAGGTTATTTTGAGTTTTATACATCTTTTTTGTCCTAAAAAATTAGGAAAAATTTGAGCATGAGCAAAAAATCCAACTGAACAAATCAATAACTTAACTAATAAATTAACTAATAAAATTTCATACCATATCCAATTTGAGCAACAAATTTCAGCAACAACTCAAATTGAACAAATCAACAACTTAAAATTTCATCAACTCAACAACATTAAATAAGAAAACAAACTGAAAAAAAATACCAATAAATGGATTATATATTATTTCCCCATAAATTCGTCTATAAATGTAAAAGAAAGTGACAATTAGAGGTAAAGACTCTACAAACATTAACACATAAGTCAGGGAATCAATGAATAATTAGTTGCAAGTTTAGAATTGAATTATGAAATTTCTATCTCTGACAATAGTATTGATGAATTTAAATGAGAGGGAGAGGGCTACCGAAGGTATTCAGTGGTATGCAATCGTACACCACTTTCCATCAACAACAAAACTTTCTGACTCTCCCCAGATTCAGTCACTCCACTACTATTCATCAGCTTGAATACATATGTCTGCAAAAATATCAACCAAATAACTTTTCAATTCAACAAACAACAGCTATCAAACCTTAACCATTTTTTATTAATCGGCGTAAGCACTTCACCTCAGCGGCCACATCAGCCGTGTTCATCCGAACCTTAACCATTCTCGCCTGTCACTGTGTTTATAAGCTGCAGCTTTTTCTTAAGCTATTATGAAAAATGATCGGGCTCATTTGACACTTGACTTGAGGGAAACAAAATACCAATAAATGGATTATATATTATTTTCCCATAAATCAACAACTTCTGCTTCGAGCACCTGCTGCGTGAGAAGGAGGAGGGGTTTTTGTCGAAACCCTAACGACCCTCATTTTTAATATTTCATATTTTTTATCTCTTATATCTTGTAAACACAACTAAAATTAGATTACACTTAATGGAACAAATAGAAAAATCATTAACAAAAAGCAATCAATCTGAATGCCGACAAACATGTAAACATGATTTTATATAATAATGTAATATAACCGACAACATGAACATTACATTAGATTGATGTAGTGAGTCCATAATAGTCTATCTTAACTTAATTTACTTCCATATCTTACGTTCCTTATGTATATTGCCAAATTAAAAGGTATGTCTCGAGTGAGCATCAAGGTTGTGCAAATGACATTTCCCATTGTGACTAAGAAATGAGTTATGTAAATTTGATAATGTTGAAATCAATGTTTTCCCCTTTTTTATACACATCATGAGATGGTTGTGTTAATGGAAAATCAGACTATAATAAAAATGTTTGAAATAAAAAACATCAGCAAGCAACCCTGAACTAACCTTATGCAAAACCCTATCTCCATGCCATTAACTCCAACCGATTACCAAATCCCCTGCCCCGGAGCTAAAACTTGGACCTCGATGGAAACCCCACCTTACTCGGGATTTAGCTGACGCTCAAGCTCCAAATCCAAAATTCATGGATGCCGCCAGGGAGATGGAGGAAGAGAGAAGAGAGGGGATGCTACCAGGGAGACGTAGGGAGGAGGCGAGCGAGAGAAAGAGAAGGAGAGATGAAGGCAGCGTGTGGGGAGGGTTTCGTTGGGGGAAATGAACGAAATAAAAAAAGCTGATGGTAGAAAATACAGAGCGCGCTTTTTTTCATATTAAACCTAGTCACGGCTCTCAGCCGTGATCCACCAACAAAACCATTTAATGAAATCATACTAGCCCATTAATTTGCGTATGGTCATGGCCCATAGCCGTGACCCCTCCCAAGAAATGGTCACGGTCCTCAACCGTGACCCTTATTGTGTGTTTTCTACTTCGTCATGCCTATGGTCATGGCCCAAGTCCGTGAACCATCCGCGACTAAGCTTGGAGGGAATTTTGGCACGGATTAGGTGCCAAAATTGTCACGCCCTGGTCACGGCTCAAGTCCGTGACCCACAGTGGTCAGGGATTTGGTCCGTGACTACTTGAAAAGCATCCATGACTCAGTGTGTTAATGAATACGGTCACGCCAAATATTGAGTTGGTCATGGCCCAAGTCTGCGACCAGCTGGTCGCGGACTTGGGCCGTGACCATTCGCAGGATTTGGTGTAGTGCATGGAGTACATATCGAAAAGAGGTGAAGGAACTCATAAGAGTAATATTGAGGATTTTCTTGATGACGAGTTTGATGAATCGGAATACCAACGAGCATTGGGTAAAAGTGAATACTTGATCTTAAATAATGTACAATATGAGCAAGTGAGAAGATGGGTTTTATCTCAATGCGATAGTGTTGATGAATGGAGAAGGTACACACTTAGTTCTATGCTAATTCATATTAATTGATTGTAATGTGATATTTCTTAATTTTGAAACTAATTTCTTGTAGAAAATTTGTGGTAACTGAGACTCAATCAAGGCATAGAATTGATGATTTCATCCCTTGGCTAAGGAACGAGGCAAGTCTTTATTTCTACATGTACTTTTTTGTCAATCGTAATTATTTTTAATGAAACTCTAAAAAATTATCAATTCCTTACAGGCCTCAAGATTTAATGATACAGGAATTTTTCCATATGCCGATGGTCCGCTCCATAGGGTTACCAGTTATAAGAAATTTCAATGCAATGGGTACACCTTTTGTACTTCTGGACATGAAGAGAATCATAACTTTCAGAGTAGTGGTGTATCCACTAAGGCCTTTAATAAGAAGGGGATTATGACAACCTTTTATGGAGTTATTAGACAAATACTCGACCTCAATTACATTGAGTTCACACATACTATCTTTTATTGTGATTGGATGGATGTTGATGATAAAAATGCTTGCAAATTTGAACCCACCTCAAAATTGGTGATGGTGATTTTTAGTAAGATTGTCAGTAAAAATACCATTCACGATGATCCGTTCATCCTTGCTGATATGCCCATATGTACCCTCGGCCAAGCCAAGGGCGTCCTCCACCCGGACGAGGCCAAGATAATCTCTCAGCCAATATCGGATAACCTTTCAGTGGGTCGTCCCCTCATCAGGCACAGACGACCCTTCAAAGGGCCGACCCCTCATCAGGCACAGATGACCCTTTAAGGGGTCATCCCCTCATCCTGTCTCGGACGACCCTTCAAGGGGCTGACCCCCCATCAGGACCAAATGACCCTTTCATGGGCTGACCCCTTATCAGGTCCAGACGACTCTTTAGTGGGTCGACCCCTCATCAGGTCCAGACGACCCTTCAGTGGGTTGACCCCTCATCAGGGTCTGGATAACCCTACGATGGTACGACAGTAAGAGGCCCAGGCTAGGCCTGGCTCATTGCCAGCAGGAAATTTGCCCTTGTCCTCGTATCATCGATCGAGGGTGACATCATCATAGTGCGTGATTTGAGAGACATATAGAACAGTGCGCGTGGGGCTCATTTGGTACGTGGAAGACCGTTATAACAATATCATCCCCTCATGTGAGGGAATATTATGTCATCATTGATCACAGGTGGCACCTCCAGGTGTCAGCAGGGGATTAGTTAGATCATCATTAACATGCACCATGCATGCTTGGAGGGTACACTACTCCCCCCAAGACCTATAGATACTTGTCACCTACAACGCTACAAAGGGATCAATAATTGTAACCCTAGCTAAAACTCTGCTTGTACACAGTAGAGAGAGAGGGAGCTTATGTGTATTGTATCCAAGGCCATTAGTTCCCATATTTAGTGGATCACACACTCACAGTGGATGTAGGCCTAATTGGCTGAACCACTATACATCATTATCTTATTCCTCTTATACTCATCCCCTTCTATACACTTTCATGCATATATATATCTCTGTGGCTGCCATTGTTATTACTGTTTGAACTCACCATCCCTTATCTGGTGGTGCTAGATTCCAGCATCATCAGTTTGGCATCATCTGTGGGAATCTAAAGATATCTCTTCCTTTGTACAGCTTGACCTCACCAGGCACTCTGGTGGTGAACCAGTTCTCCCCATTTGTGGATCTGTTTCACCATTGAAAGAGACCTATTAAGGTTCTCAATCTCACCAGTCTTTTCTTGAGTTCATCTCTCTATAGCTCAAACACATGGCACCGAAGATTCCACCATTGCCTCTTCCTCCACCGGATAGTGGAGTAGGGACCAGTTCCAATCAACCACCACCTCAGTCTGAGATGGATGATGTGGCGGCCACCTTGAAGTCTATGGCAGTAAGCCAGCAGATTATACATGAGAAATTTACAGCTCTTAGCCAAAACATACTAAGACCACCAGGGGTCTCACCGGAGATGATTACTCTGCAGCAGCTGCAGCGCATCATGAGGACAGGGGACCACCCCAGGCACCACACAAAGACTTGCCACCTCCACAGTGATGGAGGGATGTTGCTGACCCCCAGCATCTACGCCTGGGGAGGTAAGGAAACCCTTACCCTGAGGACAGGTATGATGATCTGGAGAGGGAGGAGGCCCCCATAGAGTGTTGGAGGATAAGATTGGTGATATCCTAAAGAGCCAGGACCCTCTTCAGAGAGGATACTCCGTAGTCTCACCCTCTGTGGTGAAGATAGTTCACTTCCCAATGCCGACCAAGTTAAAGCCACCAATAGTCACCCCTTGGTATGACGGGAGTACCCACCCCGTTCACCATATTGAGATGTACCAATCAGCGACAGACATATACTCTATCTCAAATGAGATGAGATGTCATGCCTTTTCTGGCACTCTGACTGGGGCTGCACATGTCTAGTACATGTCCCTTCCAAAAAAATCCATTGAAAGCTTTAAGCAGTTGGCAGATCGATTTATCCATAACTTTTTCTTTGGGGTGAGGCCACAGAAGAAGACCACACACCTGCTCTATGTTATGCAGGGGAAGAATGAGAGCCTAAGATACTACATAGCCAAATTTAATAAAGAAATGTTAGAGGTTGAAGATTATGAGGAGAGTATACACATGACAGCCCTCATTGGAGGGATTCAGAAGGGGAAGCTGTTATGGAAGCTTGTTGAAGACCCTCCAAGGACAATGGATGAATTGCTGTCGATAGCAGGAAAGGTAATGAACGCCGAAGAGGCAATGGCCATAAAATACGAAGATGAAAAAGGAGGCATTAATGGGGGTAAGTACCATAAGAAGAGCAACGAGGGGAAGAAGAGGTCTGCAGATGAAAAGTTCACTGATTACACCCCCCCTGACGGTCAGCTGTGAACATATTCTCAATGATATAAAAAGTGACCGGTCCCTGAAGTGGCCTGAGAAGTTGAGGGTAGGCCCCCACAAGAGGAATAAAAACCTGTGGTGTGAATTTCACCAAGACCATGGCCATATGACAGACAAATGCTTTGCTCTGAAAGATGAGATTGAAAAAATGTTAAAAAAAGGGAAATTAAGGAAGTACGTTGATAAGAGTGCCTTCAAGAGGGGCCGAGGGGACGACTCCAGAAAGAAGAGAGGTGATACATGTAGAGAAGATCCTCCAAAAAGCAGGGATGACCCTTCTGATGATGAGGACGACCCTGACCTCCCTCTGAGAGATGACCACGACCCTTTAAGAGACTTAATATAATCTCGCTCGGTGTTGGAATAATCTCTGGGGGTCTAGCAGGAGGAGGGTCAGAGGTCACCGACATGAAGGCCCATATAGCTGAGGCCAAGGCAATGACAAAAACTGTGCACTCAACCTATCTGGAAGCAAAGTCAGAAAAGAGAAAAAAGTTGACATAGACACCCTGATAGTGGGATTCTCAAGAATGGACTTCAAAGGCCTCTTAGACCCACATGACGACCCTCTCGTCATCACTATTAGGGTGCGAGGTGCCAAGGATCCTGGTCGACGAGGGTAGTTCTGCAGATGTAATGTTTTGGCTGTGCTTCAAAGCCTTGGGTATCAGCCGTGCCAGGCTAGTCCCATACCATAACCCCTCGATTGGTTTCAGTAAGGAAAAGTGCATCCCCTAGGAATGTATGAGGCTGATGTTAGGATGGGGGACGAGTGGCCGAGATGGCTCACCAAGAATGTCAACTTTTTCATGATCGATGAACAAGTCTTCTCGGCCTACAACATTATACTTGGGAGAGTGGCCCTCAGGGAATTCGAAGTCGTGCCGTCTACGGTTCACCAGATGATAAAATTCCCAACCACTTATGGGGTAGGGGAAGTTCAGGGAGACTAGACTACGAAAAGAGAATATTACTTCAACTCCGTCGAAGAAAGAGAGGCGCACAAGAAGACTACAACCACTTATAATATTGACACCCTTGACCCCAGAGATGAAACAAAGTTGAAGAAAGGAGAAGACGCGGAACAGGTAGAATCCATCATCCTCAATGTGGATGAATCGAAAAAAACTATCCAAATAGGCAAGACCCTAAAGGCAGATATCAAAGAAGACCTCATCAAGCTGTTAAGGAGAAGACAAAACATCTTCACATGAAGTTATGCAGATATGCTGGGGATCGACACCAAAATCATGTGTTACAAGCTCAATGTGGTAGAGGGTGCAAAGCCTGTACAAAAGAAGAGGAGAATTTATTTTCAAGAAAAATATGAGGTCATAAGGGACGAGGTTAAGAAGCTAAAAGATGTTGAGTTTATCAGAGAGGTCATCTATCCCAAATGGCTGTCCAATGTGGTCATAGTCCCAAAAGCCAATGGGAAGTGGAGGATGTGCATAGACTTCATAGACCTTAATAAATATTATCCCAAAGATAGTTTCCCTCTCCCCCTCACTGACCAGATGGTAGATGCTACTGCATGCCATGAGCTCATGGGCTTCATGGATGCCTATTCAGAGTACAACTAAATCTTCATGGACCCTGAAGACTCAGAGAAAACGCCTTTCATTACCGATAAGGGGACATACTGTTATAGGGTCATGCCCTTTGGACTAAAGAATGCTGGGGCAACGTACCAATGCCTTGTGAATAAAATGTTTGAAGACCAAATTGAGAAGTCCATAGAGGTCTATGTAGATGACATGCTGACCAAGAGTTTGAAGGCAGCGTCATGTGGCCGACCTTGAGAGGACCTTTAACACGATGGACAAGTACCAAATGAAGCTCAACCCGACCAAATGTGTCTTCAGGGTCGGATCAGGGAAGTTCTTTGGATTTATCGTCAACCAAAGGGGCAAGCGTTAGTTGATTTCGTGGATGAATTTACTTGGGAAGATGATGAGGCTGAAGAGGAAAGTGTAATACCCCGTATTTTCGTGATATTTATTTTTGGGATTAATTAAATTAAATGTGTATTAATTGGAAATTAATCCGGATAAAAATACTAGCGAGATGCGAGTTGGTATTTGATTTTAATGAGTATATATGTCTATACATGAATATTGAATCATGAAATTCGTCGTGAGATTGAAATACGGCAATTTGGAATTTTTTGAGACGCGTGTGACAGTCGCGTCAGGAATATTATTATTTAATTAAAAAGGGAATTTTAATTCTATTAACCGTATGGTCGTTTTGAGTGCACCAACGCATCCGGAAGGGTCGAAATAGTCAGAAAACACTAGCGGGGGGTTTAGTTTGGGTCCCGGGGCATTTTTAGGTCATGCCGGCAACGTATAAGGGTAGTTTGGTAATTTTGGATTTTTGGGAATTAAACTCCACGAAAATTAGGAATTAATATCTGATTTGGACTTTACCCACTAAACCCACTAACAATCCTAAATGACTTAATGGGCTACGGGAGTTATTGGAATTAGTTCCAAAAGTTTCCTAAGGCAAACCCTAGCCTCCATTATCACCTTGGAGAAAAAGACTTGTAGAGAGAGAGAGAGAGGAGAATTCTGCACAGAGAGAGAGAGAGAAATTCATCAATTCGCCATCAAAATCAGAGAAATACATAAGGCAAGTGGTTTAATTTACATTATTTTGCAGTGAATGTTTCTTCCATGCTTAGACAATTCTAAAATTACATTTGTTTGGGAGATTGATGAAAACCCATAAAATTGGAGTTATAAATTTAATTTTGGATATAGGTTTGCATGTAGAAATGTTATTGGATGATTGAACTAAAAGAATTACTACTTTTTGTGTTACAAAAACGGATTTTATTAGGCTCTTTGATGATCTAAAATTTCTAGGGTTCATGTTCTTGAGATTGGGGAAAAATGTAGAGTTTTGATATTTGGATGATGTTTAGGATGAATTAACCCCACAAAACACGTTAGTATATGACCTAAGTGTGTTTAATAATGATTAGAAACCTTGAACAGTTGTTGGATTGATGTTTAGAGGATATTAGAGGTGAAGAAAAGATGGAAAAACGAAAAAGGGAAAATCTAGGCTCGAAACTGGCCTCTCGTTAGAAGACCTGCCCAGGTCGTTCGAATGAGTTGACAGTTTGCCTTCTAATGAGAGGGATGTTCGTTCGATGTCTTTCGTTCGAACGAGATCTCGTTAGATGCCCAGTTCGTTCGAACGAACTCTCTTTCGAATAGCCTCGTTCGAACGGGACTTCTAACGAGCTGACAGTTTAGGCTTTTTGGCCTGTTTTGATTTCGCGTGTCCCGTAACCTTGTTTAATTGTAGAGATAACATTCCCTTGATGCAAATAATCGAGAATCCGAGTTTAAGTAAAGCTCTCCATTTAGTTGATAACGCTAGAATGCATAATGAGAATCGAGTAGTAAGGGGTAGAACTTATTACGGTTTGGTTAGATTTATATGTTACTTAGATGGGTACGGTACGTTAGGAGTGCACAAATTAGTCGAGAGGTGAGTATTTCATGTGAGTGCACGTCCTAACATGTATTTTGCATTCATTGTTTTAATGTTATTAAACCACTTACTGTTTTTAAAATAATCCCCACTTTCGGGCTCTGACCCGTTTGCTTTCAAATCTATTTTTTTTGTAAAAACCATTTTAGGTTCCCAGCCACAAGGACACCATGCTTAGGATTCTCATTCAGGTGACGAGCTGTAGCTGTTTGTGGAAGTTACAGGACTTTGCTAGTAGACGCTTCATCTATCTTGACTCTATATTCAGCTTTCATCAGTTGTAGGGCATGTCGCCCATTTCTATTAGAAACATTTCCTATTTCAGATTTTCAGACTTTTGGCATGTAATTAATTCAGGATAGTTTGTTTTATTTAGTTCAGTTATGGGATTGTTGTGAGGAGTTTTTCCTCCGAACTTATTATTGTATTGTTGGTTATTCTATTGTTTCGCTATGGTGAATGTTGTTATTATATCATTATCCTCTTATTGCATGTTAATCAGAGTTAACTTAAAATTTGGCAACTCACTTTTTAAATACTAGGTGGTTAGTAATCATTAAAATGTTTTCGACAGTGATGCTATTAACTGAACCAACTTGGCATTTTGTATTAATTTTAATAAAGGAGTAGCTACCCGGTATTTAATTAGTCAGGGTGTCACAGGTGGTATCAGAGCATCAGGTTCTAGTGTCCTTTAGAATCTGTACGGCTTATTATGTTTCCGCTGAGCTTTCTTTGATGTAGAGCCCTATATTTTAGGACTGTTGTATTCTTTTGTATATGCTACGTTCTTCAGTTATTTCAAGTTTATAACTGCGATCTTATAAAATTTATTCTTATTTCAGATGCCTCCACGACGTGCACAACGGATTCCCAGGGATGCAACGCCAGAACCACAACCCGCACCAGTTCAGGGCACGATGAATGCCGCCGAGGTTGCAGCCATTGTGGCCCAGGCGGTAAATGCCGCACTAGCCGTAGTTCAGCAGGCACCACCTCAGGTGCCAGCAGCCGCGCCAGTTCAGGCACATGCATTCCCGTCTGCTTGGGAACGTGTACGTGATACTTTTCAGAAAGCACACCCACCGGAGTTCGCAGGTAGCTCTGATGTTGTGGTTTCGAGTCAGTGGAGGAAGGACATTCAGCAGCACCTTAGGATGTATGAGTGCACCGATGTCCAGAAGCAGATACTAGCTACCTTTAAGCTAGTGGGGTCTGCACTACAGTGGTGGGAGTCTATTACCACCGTGGAGGAGAGAGATACTCTCACTATACAGGAGTTTTGGGTGCGGTTCGACCGCAAGTACTTTCCGTCAGCTGTTCACACGGAAATGAGGAGGAAGTTGATGAATCTTAGGCAGGAAGGTAAGACTGTGGCCGAGTATGAGGCCGAATTCACCAATCAGTTGAATATTGTCCCGGATGAGATACCGACAGAAGAGAAGAAGATACAGAAATTTACAAATGGGTTGACTTGGAGGATCCGTCAGCATTTGTTGGGGAACCTATCGTTGGCCACTTACTCTGATGTGGTTAACGCTGCACTGTTACACTACCAGGATCATCGCTTTCACATGGCTGAAGGCAAGAGATCGGGAGAGTCCAGCCATCAGGGAAGGACTGGGGGAAATGGTGCCAGTGGGGCACATTCTGTTCAGGGGCAGAGACAGGGTGACCAGGGTTCCCAGCAGGGGATCACAAGAGGTTCAGATCGGGAAATTTCAGGCACGGACAGGGAGGTTTCTGGCAGGGCCATCAGGGTCCGAACGGCCATCAGGGCCAGCAGGGTCAGAATGGCCAACAACAGTTTCAGCAGGGCCAACAGGGCCAAGGGAGGAACGGTAACGGCCACCAGGGCCGGGGGAAGCAGGGACAGAGAGGGGGGAACTTCCCGAGGAAGTGTTACGTTTGTGGCAAGACTGGCCATAAACGCCAGGACTGTCCTGATAGGGGCAGGGCCCCGCAGCAGCAGCAGGGTGCTCGACAGGAGCCGCAGAGACCCGTATTTCCCGCCGCCCTCCCGGCGCCACCACAGATGGCAGCATTACCACCCATTCCAGCTGTCCCAGTTCAGCAGGGACAGCTGCAGTATGGGAGAGTATACCAGCTTCAGCAGGCAGCAGCTCCACAGGCACCACCTGCTATTGAGGGTATGTTTCCTATCCATGGCACTATGGGTCGGGTTTTGTTTGATATGGGGGCAACGCATTGTTTTATAGCTACACACTTTGCGAAAGCCTTAGGGTTATTAACCACAGCAGAGTGCACAGTGACGTGTGTAGACTCACCATTGGGGAGTGGGTCACTTATTTTCTTTATATGCCGGGGAGTGGGGGTAGAGATTGGTAGTTTGGTGTTACCTGCAGACATGTTGGTATTGGATATGCATGAGCACGATGTGATTATCGGTATGGATTGGCTCGCATCTTATAGAGCCATGATTGATTGCTTAGGTGGGAGCATTGTTTTTGCCATTTCGGGGCAAGAGATGTTTGTAGTGGCGATGCCTCGCCCAGAGGGAGGCTCGACCGCTCATTTGTATTAAATAGAGGAGGATACCTCTAAGGAGGTTGTGATTCCTTTAGATTCGATCCCAATTGTCAGGGAGTATTCCGATGTGTTTCGGGAGATACCAAGCCTACCCCCCAGTCGAGAGATAGACTTTGTCATAGACTTATTACCAGATACGAGACCTATAGCACGCGCACCGTACCGTATGGCTCCGGCAGAGATGAGAGAGTTACGGGATCAGATTGAGCAGTTGTTGGGATTGGGGTTTATCGGGAGGAGTACTTCGCCGTGGGGTGCCCCTGTGTTATTCATAAAGAAGAGGGATGGATCGTTGAGGTTGTGTGTGGATTACCGAGAGTTAAATAAGGTCACGATACGGAATAAGTATCCGTTGCCCCGAATTGATGACTTATTCGACCAATTGAGAGGAGCTTCTTTCTTCTAAAAGATTTATTTGCGATCTGGTTACCATCAGTGGCGTATCAGGGAAGAGGATGTCTCTAAGACTGCGTTCTTAACGAGATATGGTTCCATCGAGTTTCGGGTTATGCCTTTTGGCTTGACCAACGCTCCAGCCGTGTTTATGGACTTGATGAATAGGGTGGTAAGAGAGTTCCTCGATCTGTTCGTCATTTTCTTCATTGATGATATTCTGGTTTACTCCCAGATAGAGGAGGAGCACGCAGAGCATTTGAGGCAGGTTTTGCAGACGCTACGTCAGAACGAGCTGTATGTAAAATATGAGAAGTGCGGGTTTTGGCTGAAGGAGGTTCAGTTTTTGGGACACATTATTTCCGACCGGGGGATATCTGTTGATCCGAGGAAGGTATCCGCGGTGAGGGAGTGGGGACAGACCACGACACCGACTGAGATCTGTAGTTTCTTGGGACTAGCAGGATACTACAGGAGGTTTATTCGGGGATTTTCGAAGATAGCAGATCCTTTGACACATCTGACTCGTAAGGGTGTGCCATTCATCTGGAGTGATGCCTGTCAGTTGGCATTTGATGAGTTGAAGGATAAGTTGATCTCAGCACCTGTGTTAGCATTGTCGAAACCGAGAGTTAAGTATCTAGTTTACACCGATGCGTCCTTACAAGGACTTGGAGGTGTATTGCAGCAGGAGAGTCAGACCATAGCTTATGCTTCCCGTAAGCTTAAGCCCCACGAGAAGAATTACCCCACTCATGACTTGGAGTTGGCGGCAGTTGTATTTGCCCTTCGGATTTGGAGACATTACCTTTTGGGGGAGAAGTTTCGATTGTTCACGGACCACAAGTCCCTACAGTACCTATTCACGCAGAAGGAGTTGAATATGCAGCAGCGTAGGTGGCTTGAGTTTGTGAAAGACTATCAGTTTGATATCCAATATCACCCGGGGAAGGCTAACGTGGTAGCAGACGTGTTGAGCCGTAGGCCAGTAGATGAGGTGGCAGGGGTATGGAAGGCTAAGTGGAAGGAGTTGGGACATCAAGATGCAGTGGCCCGATCGTTCATGTCTGTGATGACGGTTACACCGCAGATTGTCATGAAGGTGGTAAGGGCACAGGCAAATGACTCGTTCTGTCAGGAGCAGATAGTTCTATTACTAGAAGAGGGAGCCGAGTCCTATACCATTAGCTCGGACGGGGGATTACGCTTCAATGGGAGATTGGTAGTTCCGTAAGGGGAGGAATTACGACACGAGGTGATGGCAGAGTTTCACGGCTCACGGTTCGCGGTACATCCCGATGGGGACAAAATGTACCAAGACATGAGACGACAGTATTGGTGGAGCGGGATGAAGAGATATATTTCCGTGTTTGTTTCTAAATGCGCCACTTGTCAGCTGGTAAAAGTGGATCATCAGAGACCGGCAGGACTTCTACAGCCATTAGAGGTCCCGATGTGGATGTGGGAGAGCATATCCATGGACTTTATCATGGGGTTGCCTACGTCACAGAGAGGTCACGACTCCATTTGGGTAATTGTGGACAGGTTGACCAAAGTCGCTCATTTTCTACCCGTAAGGACAGACTACACTACGGGACAGTATGCCCAGCTCTTTATTGCAGAGATAGTGAGACTTCACGGTGTGCCCTTAAATATCGTGTCTGACCGAGATAAGATATTTGTTTCACGGTTTTGGGAAAGTTTTCAGGAGGCCATGGGCACGAAATTGCGGTTGAGTACGGCGTATCACCCGCAGACCGATGGGCAAACCGAGCGTACAAACCAGATGTTGGAGGACATGTTGCGTATGTGCATCATTGATTTCGGGGGTGGATGGGAGTAGTATCTTCCACTGGTGGAGTTTTCTTACAACAACTCCTACCAGTTCACCATTGGCATGGCTCCATTTGAGGCGTATTACGGTAGACCTTGTCGTTCCCCAGCATGTTGGTTGGAGGTGGGGGACAGAAAACTACTTGGGCCGGAAGTGATTCAGGATACTTCGGCAAGGATAGAGCTGATACGGAGTCGCATTCGGGTAGCTTAAGACAGGCAGAAGAGTTATGCTGATGCGAAGAGGTACTTCAGGGAATTTGAAGTGGGGGACCAGGTTTTGCTCAGAGTATCTCCTATGAAGGGAATTATGCGTTTCGGGAAGAAAGGGAAGTTGGCACCGAGATATGTGGGACCATTTCCTATTATTGAGCGGATTGGGCCGGTTGCGTATAGACTTGGCTTACCGGAGCATTTGCATCGGATTCACGATGTGTTTCATATTTCCTCGCTAAGGAAATATCTTAGAGACGATTTGGCTCATTCTCACATTTATTTGGAGGACATCGATCTTCAGCCTGATAGCTCCTACGAGGAGGGGCCGATTGCTATTTTGGACCGAAGTGAGCGGAAACTGCGGTCAAAGATAGTTCCGTTAGTGCGTGTTTAGTGGCAACAACATAATGTCAAGGAGTCCACATGGGAACGCGAGGATGAGATGCGCGAATGTTATCCAGAGTTTTTCTTACTAGGTACTTTCTAATTCCGAATTTCGGGACGAAATTCAGTTATTAGGGGGGGGGGGAGTATGTAATACCCCGTATTTTCGTGATATTTATTTTTGGGATTAATTAAATTAAATGTGTATTAATTGGAAATTAATCCGGATAAAAATACTAGCGAGATGCGAGTTGGTATTTGATTTTAATGAAAATATATGGCTATATATGAATATTGAATCATGAAATTTGTCGTGAGATTGAAATACGGAAATTTGGAATTTTGTTGAGACGCGTGTGACAGTCGCGTCAGGAATGTTATTATTTAATTAAAAAGGGAATTTTAATTCTATTAACCGTATGGTCATTTTGAGTGCGCCAACGCATCCGGAAGGGTCGAAATAGTCAGAAAACACTAGCCGGGGGTTTAGTTTGGGTCCCGGGGCATTTTTAGGTCATGCCGGCAACGTATAAGGGTAGTTTGGTAATTTTGGATTTTTGGGAATTAAACTCCACGAAAATTAGGAATTAATATCTGATTTGGACTTTACCCACTAAACCCACTAACAATCCTAAATGACTTAATGGGCTACGGGAGTTATTGGAATTAGTTCCAAAAGTTTCCTAAGGCAAACCCTAGCCTCCATTATCACCTTGGAGAAAAAGACTTGTAGAGAGAGAGAGAGAGGAGAATTCTGCACAGAGAGAGAGAGAGAAATTCATCAATTCGCCATCAAAATCAGAGAAATACATAAGGCAAGTGGTTTAATTTACATTATTTTGCAGTGAATGTTTCTTCCATGCTTAGACAATTCTAAAATTACATTTGTTTGGGAGATTGATGAAAACCCATAAAATTGGAGTTATAAATTTAATTTTGGATATAGGTTTGCATGTAGAAATGTTATTGGATGATTGAACTAAAAGAATTACTACTTTTTGTGTTACAAAAACGGATTTTATTAGGCTCTTTGATGATCTAAAATTTCTAGGGTTCATGTTCTTGAGATTGGGGAAAAATGTAGAGTTTTGATATTTGGATGATGTTTAGGATGAATTAACCCCACAAAACACGTTAGTATATGACCTAAGTGTGTTTAATAATGATTAGAAACCTTGAACAGTTGTTGGATTGATGTTTAGAGGATATTAGAGGTGAAGAAAAGATGGAAAAACGAAAAAGGGAAAATCTAGGCTCGAAACTGGCCTCTCGTTAGAAGACCTGCCCAGGTCGTTCGAATGAGTTGACAGTTTGCCTTCTAATGAGAGGGATGTTCGTTCGATGTCTTTCGTTCGAACGAGATCTCGTTAGATGCCCAGTTCGTTCGAACGAACTCTCTTTCGAATAGCCTCGTTCGAACGGGACTTCTAACGAGCTGACAGTTTAGGCTTTTTGGCCTGTTTTGATTTCGCGTGTCCCGTAACCTTGTTTAATTGTAGAGATAACATTCCCTTGATGCAAATAATCGAGAATCCGAGTTTAAGTAAAGCTCTCCATTTAGTTGATAACGCTAGAATGCATAATGAGAATCGAGTAGTAAGGGGTAGAACTTATTACGGTTTGGTTAGATTTATATGTTACTTAGATGGGTACGGTACGTTAGGAGTGCACAAATTAGTCGAGAGGTGAGTATTTCATGTGAGTGCACGTCCTAACATGTATTTTGCATTCATTGTTTTAATGTTATTAAACCACTTACTGTTTTTAAAATAATCCCCACTTTCGGGCTCTGACCCGTTTGCTTTCAAATCTATTTTTTTTGTAAAAACCATTTTAGGTTCCCAGCCACAAGGACACCATGCTTAGGATTCTCATTCAGGTGACGAGCTGTAGCTGTTTGTGGAAGTTACAGGACTTTGCTAGTAGACGCTTCATCTATCTTGACTCTATATTCAGCTTTCATCAGTTGTAGGGCATGTCGCCCATTTCTATTAGAAACATTTCCTATTTCAGATTTTCAGACTTTTGGCATGTAATTAATTCAGGATAGTTTGTTTTATTTAGTTCAGTTATGGGATTGTTGTGAGGAGTTTTTCCTCCGAACTTATTATTGTATTGTTGGTTATTCTATTGTTTCGCTATGGTGAATGTTGTTATTATATCATTATCCTCTTATTGCATGTTAATCAGAGTTAACTTAAAATTTGGCAACTCACTTTTTAAATACTAGGTGGTTAGTAATCATTAAAATGTTTTCGACAGTGATGCTATTAACTGAACCAACTTGGCATTTTGTATTAATTTTAATAAAGGAGTAGCTACCCGGTATTTAATTAGTCAGGGTGTCACAGGTGGTATCAGAGCATCAGGTTCTAGTGTCCTTTAGAATCTGTACGGCTTATTATGTTTCCGCTGAGCTTTCTTTGATGTAGAGCCCTATATTTTAGGACTGTTGTATTCTTTTGTATATGCTACGTTCTTCAGTTATTTCAAGTTTATAACTGCGAACTTATAAAATTTATTCTTATTTCAGATGCCTCCACGACGTGCACAACGGATTCCCAGGGATGCAACGCCAGAACCACAACCCGCACCAGTTCAGGGCACGATGAATGCCGCCGAGGTTGCAGCCATTGTGGCCCAGGCGGTAAATGCCGCACTAGCCGTAGTTCAGCAGGCACCACCTCAGGTGCCAGCAGCCGCGCCAGTTCAGGCACATGCATTCCCGTCTGCTTGGGAACGTGTACGTGATACTTTTCAGAAAGCACACCCACCGGAGTTCGCAGGTAGCTCTGATGTTGTGGTTTCGAGTCAGTGGAGGAAGGACATTCAGCAGCACCTTAGGATGTATGAGTGCACCGATGTCCAGAAGCAGATACTAGCTACCTTTAAGCTAGTGGGGTCTGCACTACAGTGGTGGGAGTCTATTACCACCGTGGAGGAGAGAGATACTCTCACTATACAGGAGTTTTGGGTGCGGTTCGACCGCAAGTACTTTCCGTCAGCTGTTCACACGGAAATGAGGAGGAAGTTGATGAATCTTAGGCAGGAAGGTAAGACTGTGGCCGAGTATGAGGCCGAATTCACCAATCAGTTGAATATTGTCCCGGATGAGATACCGACAGAAGAGAAGAAGATACAGAAATTTACAAATGGGTTGACTTGGAGGATCCGTCAGCATTTGTTGGGGAACCTATCGTTGGCCACTTACTCTGATGTGGTTAACGCTGCACTGTTACACTACCAGGATCATCGCTTTCACATGGCTGAAGGCAAGAGATCGGGAGAGTCCAGCCATCAGGGAAGGACTGGGGGAAATGGTGCCAGTGGGGCACATTCTGTTCAGGGGCAGAGACAGGGTGACCAGGGTTCCCAGCAGGGGATCACAAGAGGTTCAGATCGGGAAATTTCAGGCACGGACAGGGAGGTTTCTGGCAGGGCCATCAGGGTCCGAACGGCCATCAGGGCCAGCAGGGTCAGAATGGCCAACAACAGTTTCAGCAGGGCCAACAGGGCCAAGGGAGGAACGGTAACGGCCACCAGGGCCGGGGGAAGCAGGGACAGAGAGGGGGGAACTTCCCGAGGAAGTGTTACGTTTGTGGCAAGACTGGCCATAAACGCCAGGACTGTCCTGATAGGGGCAGGGCCCCGCAGCAGCAGCAGGGTGCTCGACAGGAGCCGCAGAGACCCGTATTTCCCGCCGCCCTCCCGGCGCCACCACAGATGGCAGCATTACCACCCATTCCAGCTGTCCCAGTTCAGCAGGGACAGCTGCAGTATGGGAGAGTATACCAGCTTCAGCAGGCAGCAGCTCCACAGGCACCACCTGCTATTGAGGGTATGTTTCCTATCCATGGCACTATGGGTCGGGTTTTGTTTGATATGGGGGCAACGCATTGTTTTATAGCTACACACTTTGCGAAAGCCTTAGGGTTATTAACCACAGCAGAGTGCACAGTGACGTGTGTAGACTCACCATTGGGGAGTGGGTCACTTATTTTCTTTATATGCCGGGGAGTGGGGGTAGAGATTGGTAGTTTGGTGTTACCTGCAGACATGTTGGTATTGGATATGCATGAGCACGATGTGATTATCGGTATGGATTGGCTCGCATCTTATAGAGCCATGATTGATTGCTTAGGTGGGAGCATTGTTTTTGCCATTTCGGGGCAAGAGATGTTTGTAGTGGCGATGCCTCGCCCAGAGGGAGGCTCGACCGCTCATTTGTATTAAATAGAGGAGGATACCTCTAAGGAGGTTGTGATTCCTTTAGATTCGATCCCAATTGTCAGGGAGTATTCCGATGTGTTTCGGGAGATACCAAGCCTACCCCCCAGTCGAGAGATAGACTTTGTCATAGACTTATTACCAGATACGAGACCTATAGCACGCGCACCGTACCGTATGGCTCCGGCAGAGATGAGAGAGTTACGGGATCAGATTGAGCAGTTGTTGGGATTGGGGTTTATCGGGAGGAGTACTTCGCCGTGGGGTGCCCCTGTGTTATTCATAAAGAAGAGGGATGGATCGTTGAGGTTGTGTGTGGATTACCGAGAGTTAAATAAGGTCACGATACGGAATAAGTATCCGTTGCCCCGAATTGATGACTTATTCGACCAATTGAGAGGAGCTTCTTTCTTCTAAAAGATTTATTTGCGATCTGGTTACCATCAGTGGCGTATCAGGGAAGAGGATGTCTCTAAGACTGCGTTCTTAACGAGATATGGTTCCATCGAGTTTCGGGTTATGCCTTTTGGCTTGACCAACGCTCCAGCCGTGTTTATGGACTTGATGAATAGGGTGGTAAGAGAGTTCCTCGATCTGTTCGTCATTTTCTTCATTGATGATATTCTGGTTTACTCCCAGATAGAGGAGGAGCACGCAGAGCATTTGAGGCAGGTTTTGCAGACGCTACGTCAGAACGAGCTGTATGTAAAATATGAGAAGTGCGGGTTTTGGCTGAAGGAGGTTCAGTTTTTGGGACACATTATTTCCGACCGGGGGATATCTGTTGATCCGAGGAAGGTATCCGCGGTGAGGGAGTGGGGACAGACCACGACACCGACTGAGATCTGTAGTTTCTTGGGACTAGCAGGATACTACAGGAGGTTTATTCGGGGATTTTCGAAGATAGCAGATCCTTTGACACATCTGACTCGTAAGGGTGTGCCATTCATCTGGAGTGATGCCTGTCAGTTGGCATTTGATGAGTTGAAGGATAAGTTGATCTCAGCACCTGTGTTAGCATTGTCGAAACCGAGAGTTAAGTATCTAGTTTACACCGATGCGTCCTTACAAGGACTTGGAGGTGTATTGCAGCAGGAGAGTCAGACCATAGCTTATGCTTCCCGTAAGCTTAAGCCCCACGAGAAGAATTACCCCACTCATGACTTGGAGTTGGCGGCAGTTGTATTTGCCCTTCGGATTTGGAGACATTACCTTTTGGGGGAGAAGTTTCGATTGTTCACGGACCACAAGTCCCTACAGTACCTATTCACGCAGAAGGAGTTGAATATGCAGCAGCGTAGGTGGCTTGAGTTTGTGAAAGACTATCAGTTTGATATCCAATATCACCCGGGGAAGGCTAACGTGGTAGCAGACGTGTTGAGCCGTAGGCCAGTAGATGAGGTGGCAGGGGTATGGAAGGCTAAGTGGAAGGAGTTGGGACATCAAGATGCAGTGGCCCGATCGTTCATGTCTGTGATGACGGTTACACCGCAGATTGTCATGAAGGTGGTAAGGGCACAGGCAAATGACTCGTTCTGTCAGGAGCAGATAGTTCTATTACTAGAAGAGGGAGCCGAGTCCTATACCATTAGCTCGGACGGGGGATTACGCTTCAATGGGAGATTGGTAGTTCCGTAAGGGGAGGAATTACGACACGAGGTGATGGCAGAGTTTCACGGCTCACGGTTCGCGGTACATCCCGATGGGGACAAAATGTACCAAGACATGAGACGACAGTATTGGTGGAGCGGGATGAAGAGATATATTTCCGTGTTTGTTTCTAAATGCGCCACTTGTCAGCTGGTAAAAGTGGATCATCAGAGACCGGCAGGACTTCTACAGCCATTAGAGGTCCCGATGTGGATGTGGGAGAGCATATCCATGGACTTTATCATGGGGTTGCCTACGTCACAGAGAGGTCACGACTCCATTTGGGTAATTGTGGACAGGTTGACCAAAGTCGCTCATTTTCTACCCGTAAGGACAGACTACACTACGGGACAGTATGCCCAGCTCTTTATTGCAGAGATAGTGAGACTTCACGGTGTGCCCTTAAATATCGTGTCTGACCGAGATAAGATATTTGTTTCACGGTTTTGGGAAAGTTTTCAGGAGGCCATGGGCACGAAATTGCGGTTGAGTACGGCGTATCACCCGCAGACCGATGGGCAAACCGAGCGTACAAACCAGATGTTGGAGGACATGTTGCGTATGTGCATCATTGATTTCGGGGGTGGATGGGAGTAGTATCTTCCACTGGTGGAGTTTTCTTACAACAACTCCTACCAGTTCACCATTGGCATGGCTCCATTTGAGGCGTATTACGGTAGACCTTGTCGTTCCCCAGCATGTTGGTTGGAGGTGGGGGACAGAAAACTACTTGGGCCGGAAGTGATTCAGGATACTTCGGCAAGGATAGAGCTGATACGGAGTCGCATTCGGGTAGCTTAAGACAGGCAGAAGAGTTATGCTGATGCGAAGAGGTACTTCAGGGAATTTGAAGTGGGGGACCAGGTTTTGCTCAGAGTATCTCCTATGAAGGGAATTATGCGTTTCGGGAAGAAAGGGAAGTTGGCACCGAGATATGTGGGACCATTTCCTATTATTGAGCGGATTGGGCCGGTTGCGTATAGACTTGGCTTACCGGAGCATTTGCATCGGATTCACGATGTGTTTCATATTTCCTCGCTAAGGAAATATCTTAGAGACGATTTGGCTCATTCTCACATTTATTTGGAGGACATCGATCTTCAGCCTGATAGCTCCTACGAGGAGGGGCCGATTGCTATTTTGGACCGAAGTGAGCGGAAACTGCGGTCAAAGATAGTTCCGTTAGTGCGTGTTTAGTGGCAACAACATAATGTCAAGGAGTCCACATGGGAACGCGAGGATGAGATGCGCGAATGTTATCCAGAGTTTTTCTTACTAGGTACTTTCTAATTCCGAATTTCGGGACGAAATTCAGTTATTAGGGGGGGGGGGGAGTATGTAATACCCCGTATTTTCGTGATATTTATTTTTGGGATTAATTAAATTAAATGTGTATTAATTGGAAATTAATCCGGATAAAAATACTAGCGAGATGCGAGTTGGTATTTGATTTTAATGAAAATATATGGCTATATATGAATATTGAATCATGAAATTTGTCGTGAGATTGAAATACGGAAATTTGGAATTTTGTTGAGACGCGTGTGACAGTCGCGTCAGGAATGTTATTATTTAATTAAAAAGGGAATTTTAATTCTATTAACCGTATGGTCATTTTGAGTGCGCCAACGCATCCGGAAGGGTCGAAATAGTCAGAAAACACTAGCCGGGGGTTTAGTTTGGGTCCCGGGGAATTTTTAGGTCATGCGGGCAACGTATAAGGATAGTTTGGTAATTTTGGATTTTTGGGAATTAAAATCCACGAAAATTAGGAATTAATATCTGATTTGGACTTTACCCACTAAACCCACTAACAATCCTAAATGACTTAATGGGCTACGGGAGTTATTGGAATTAGTTCCAAAAGTTTCCTAAGGCAAACCCTAGCCTCCATTGTCACCTTGGAGAAAAAGACTTGTAGAGAGAGAGAGAGGAGAATTCTGCACAAAGAGAGAGAGAAATTCATCAATTCTCCATCAAAATCAGAGAAATACATAAGGCAAGTGGTTTAATTTACATTATTTTGCAGTGAATGTTTCTTCTATGCTTAGACAATTCTAAAATTACATTTGTTTGGGAGATTGATGAAAACCCATAAAATTGGAGTTATAAATTTAATTTTGGATATAGGTTTGCATGTAGAAATGTTATTGGATGATTGAACTAAAAGAATTACTACTTTTTGTGTTACAAAAACGGATTTTATTAGGCTCTTTGATGGTCTAAAATTTCTAGGGTTCATGTTCTTGAGATTGGGGAAAAATGTAGAGTTTTGATATTTGGATGATGTTTAGGATGAATTAACCCCACAAAACACGTTAGTATATGACCTAAGTGTGTTTAGGAATGATTAGAAACCTTGAACAGTTGTTGGATTGATGTTTAGAGGAGATTAGAGGTGAAGAAAAGATGGAAAAATGAAAAAGGGAAAATCTGGGCTCGAAACTGGCCTCTCGTTAGAAGACCTGCCCAGGTCGTTCGAACGAGTTGACAGTTTGCCTTCTAATGAGAGGGATGTTTGTTCGATGTCTTTCGTTCGAACGAGATCTCGTTAGATTCCCAGTTCGTTCGAACGAACTCTCGTTCGAACAGCCTCGTTCGAACAAGACTTCTAACGAGCTGACAGTTTTGGCTTTTTGGCCTGTTTTGATTTCGCGTGTCCCGTAACCTTTGTTTAATTGTAGAGAAAACATTCCCTTGATGATAAATTGATATAGTTGGGACATTTGGGTTATATTGAGGAGTAAAACCTAGAAGTGCAATTCGAATTGAATGGAAATTGTGGAATATGACGTGAGTGACTATTACGATGCGAGAATTATTAACGGCTTAAATAATTGAATTAACCAGGAACTTATGAATTACGCAACATTATAAGTCGGTACGAGAATGAGAAGTGTACCACAAATAAATTACGGTGATTACTAAGATGTGTGTATACTTAGTATATGTATATGATTCTATGTGTATGACATACCTACCATACTTGCTATCATGGGAGGTTTACGTTCGCTTAGGTCCCTCTAATCCTTGTGTTTCCCGGATTTAGATTGGTACCTCGAGAACATAGGTCAGAGAAGGACTTATTGGGATGTTAATAAGTCTGCTGATCGTGGGAGCGTAGGTATGTGCGTGACCCATGTGATGTGACTGTGTTCGCCTCCATTGTTTGTGATTTTCTATTATCTGAGAACGATTCCTGAGAGATTCGGAATGCGTGATCCTTATGTACGTGATGTACCGAGATGGATAGCAGAGTATGTGTGCACCGCAGCTTAGTCTCGGGTGCTTGTATTTTATATTTATGGCGTGGCTAATATACACTTAAATTAATGAGAACTTTCATGTTGGTATTGTGAGTATAAATATGGAAACGCTTTGAGTAACTATAAAGGGGTAACCTGTAAGGAATTGTGTTGCAAATAATCGAGAATCCGAGTTTAAGTAAAGCTCTCCATTTAGTTGATAACGCTAGAATGCATAATGAGAATCGAGTAGTAAGGGGTAGAACTTATTACGATTTGGTTAGATTTATATGTTACTTAGATGGGTACGGTACGTTAGGAGTGCACAAATTAGTCGAGAGGTGAGTATTTCATGTGAGTGCACGTCCTAACATGTATTTTGCATTCATTGTTTTAATGTTATTAAAACACTTGCTGTTTTTAAAATAATCCCCATTTTCGGGCTCTGACCCGTTTGCTTTCAAATCTATTTTTTTGTAAAAACCATTTTAGGTGCCCAGCCACAAGGACACCATGCTTAGGATTCTCATTCAGGTGATGAGCTGTAGTTGTTTGTGGAAGTTACAGGACTTTGCTAGTAGACGCTTCATCTATCTTGACTCTATATTCAGCTTTCATCAGTTGTAGGGCATATCGCCCATTTCTATTAGAAACTTTTCCTATTTCAGATTTTCAGACTTTTGGCATGTAATTAATTCAGGATAGTTTGTTTTATTTAGTTTAGTTATGGGATTGTTGTGAGGAGTTTTTCCTCCGGACTTATTATTGTATTGTTGGTTATTCTATTGTTTCGTTATGGTGAATGTTGTTATTCTATCATTATCCTCTTATTGCATGTTAATCAGAGTTAACTTAAAATTTGGCAACTCACTTTTTAAATACTAGGTGGTTAGTAATCATTAAAATGTTTTCGACAGTGATGCTATTAACTGAACCAACTTGGAATTTTGTATTAATTTTAATAAAGGAGTAGCTACCCGGTATTTAATTAGTCGGGGTGTCACAGGTGGTATCAGAGCATCAGGTTCTAGTGTCCTTTAGGATCTGTACGGCTTATTATGTTTCCGCTGAGCTTTCTTTGATGTAGAGCCCTATATTTTAGGACTGTTGTATTCTTTTGTATATGCTACGTTCTTCAGCTATTTCAAGTTTATAACTGCGAACTTATAAACTTTATTCTTATTTCAGATGCCTCCACGACGTGCACAACGGATTCCCAAGGATGCAACGCCAGAACCACACTCCGCACCAGTTCAGGGCACGATGAATGTCGCCGAGGTTGTAGCCATTGTGGCCCAGGTGGTAAATGCCACACTAGCCGTAGTTCAGCAGGCACCACCTCAGGCGCCGGTAGCCGCGTCAGTTCAGGCACTTGCATTCCCGTCTGCTTGGAAACGTGTACGTGATGCTTTTCAGAAAGCACACCCACCGGAGTTCGCAGGTAGCTCTGATGTTGTGGTTTCGAGTCAGTGGAGGAAGGACATTCAACGGAACCTGAGGATGTATGAGTGCACCGATGTCCAGAAGCAGATACTAGCTACCTTTAAGCTAGTGGGGTCTGCACTGCAGTGGTGGGAGTCTATTACCACCGCGGAGGAGAGAGATACTCTCACTATACAAGAGTTTTGGGTGCGGTTCGACCGCAAGTACTTTCCGTCAGCTGTTCACACGGAAATGAGGAGGAAGTTGATTAATCTTAGACAGGAAGGCAAAACTGTGGCCGAGTATGAGGCCGAATTCACCAATCTGTTGAATATTGTCCTGGATAAGATACCGACAGAAGAGAAGAAGATACAGAAATTACAGACGGGTTGACTTGGAGGATCCGTCAGCATTTATTAGGGAACCTATCGTTGGCCACTTACTCTGATGTGGTTAACGCTGCACTGTTACACTGCCAGGATCATCGCTTTCACATGGCTGAAGGCAAGAGATCGGGAGAGTATAGCCATCAGGGCAGGACTGGGGGAAATGGTGCCAATGGGGAACATTCTGTTCAGGGGCAGAGACAGGGTGACCAGGGTTCCCAGCAAGGGGATCACAAGAGGTTCAGATGGGGAAATATCAGGCACGGACAGGGAGGTTTTCGGCAGGGCCATCAGGGTCCGAACGGCCATCAGGGACAGCAGGGTCAAATTGGCCAACAACAGTTTCAGCAGGGCCAGCAGGGCCAGGGGAGGAACGGTAACGGCCACCAGGGCCGGGGGCAGTAGGGACAGAGAGGGGGGAACTTTTCGAGGAAGTGTTACGTTTGTGGCAAGACTGGCCATAAACGCCAGGACTGTCCTGATGGGGGCAGGGCCCCGCAGCAGCAGCAGGGTGCTCGACAGGAGCCGCAGAGACCCGTGTTTCCCACCGCCCTCCCGGTGCCACCACAGATGGCAGCATTACCACCCATTCCAGCGGTCCCAGTTCAGCAGGGACAGCTGCAGTATGGGAGAGTATACCAGCTTCAGCAGGAAACAGCTCCACATGCACCACCCGCTATTGAGGGTATGTTTCCTATCCATGGCACTATGGGTCGGGTTTTGTTTGATACGGGGGCAACGCATTGTTTTATAGCTACACATTTTGCGAAAACCTTAGGGTTATTAGCCACAGCAGAGAGCACAGTGACGTGTGTAGACTCACCATTGGGGAGTGGGTCACTTATTTTCTTTATATGCCGGGGAGTGGGGGTAGAGATTGGTAGTTTGGTGTTACCTGCAGACATGTTGGTATTGGATATGCATGAGCACGATGTGATTATCATTATGGATTGGCTCGCATCTTATAGAGCCATGATTGATTGCTTCGGTGGGAGCATTGTTTTTGCCATTCCGGGGCAAGAAATGTTTGTAGTGGCGATGCCTCGCCCAGAGGGAGGCTCGACCGCTCATTTGTATTACATAGAGGAGGATACCTCTAAGGAGTTTGTGATTCCTTTAGATTCGATCCCAGTTGTCAGGGAGTATTCCGACGTGTTTCAGGCAAGGTTCTAAAAAACGCGGGGCGTGATTGAGGCGTGGAGGCCAAGCCTTAAGCCTTGGAAGCCTAGGCGGGCCTAGGCGTAAAAAAGCATGAAAAGGCGTTTAGGCCTTCTTAATATATTTAAATATATTTTAACCATAACAAGGCTTTTAAAATACAAAAATTGCACATATCATAAAAATATGTCTGAATATATGAAAATTAAAATACTATTTGATTATTTTGGATGAGATAATGGTCCGGTTTGTAAAGAAATTCTTTAAAAGGCAACATCGTTTCACTAAAGCATTGTTGTTTTTAGAAAAAAGTGCGCCTTAAGGGTTTTACCAAGAATAAGGCGTGAAAAGCGTAAGGTGAGGCGTTTCTCCCAAGCCTTAAGCCTAGGCATGCCTAGGCGGGTTTTTTAGAACATTGGTTTCAGGAGATACCAGGCCTACCCCCCAGTCGAGAGATAGACTTTGTCATAGACTTATTACCAGATACGAGACCTATAGCACGCGCACCGTACCGTATGGCTCCGACAGAGATGAGAGAGTTACGGGATCAGATTGAGCAGTTGTTGGGATAGGGGTTTATCGGGAGGAGTACTTCGCCGTGGGGTGCCCCTGTGTTATTCGTAAAGAAGAGGGATGGATCGTTGAGGTTGTGTGTGGATTACCGAGAGTTGAATAAGGTCACGATACGGAATAAGTATCCGTTGCCCCGAATCGATGACTTATTCGACCAATTGAGAGGAGCTTCTTACTTCTCAAAGATTGATTTGCGATCTGGTTACCATCAGTTGCGTATCAGGGAAGAGGATGTCTCTAAGACTGCTTTCTTAACGAGATATGGTTCCTACGAGTTTCGGGTTATGCCTTTTGGCTTGGCCAACGCTCCAGCCGTGTTTATGGACTTGATGAATAGGGTGTTCAGAGAGTTCCTCAATCAGTCCGTCATTATCTTCATTGATGATATTCTAGTTTACTCCCAGACAGAGGAGGAGCACGCAGAACATTTGAGGCAGGTTTTGCAGACGCTACGTCAGAACGAGCTATATGCAAAATATGAGAAGTGCGGGTTTTGGCTGAAGGAGGTTCAGTTTTGGGGACACATTATTTCCGACCGGGGGATATCTGTTGATCCGAGGAAGGTATCCGCGGTGAGGGAGTGGGGACAGACCACGACACCGACTGAAATCTGTAGTTTCTTGGGACTAGCAGGATACTACAGGAGGTTTATTCGGGGATTTTCGAAGATAGCAGGTCCTTTGACACATCTGACTCGTAAGGGTGTGTCATTCATCTGGAGTGATGCCTGTCAGTTGGCATTTGATGAGTTGAAGGATAAGTTGATCTCAGCACCTGTGTTAGCATTGCCGAAACCGAGAGTTGAGTATATAGTTTACACCGATGCGTCCTTACAAGGACTTGGAGGTGTATTGCAGCAGGAGAGTCAGACCATAGCTTATGCTTCCCGTAAGCTTAAGCCCCACGAGAAGAATTACCACACTTATGACTTGGAGTTGGCGACAGTTGTATTTGCCCTTCGGATTTAGAGACATTACCTTTTGGGGGAGAAGTTTTGATTGTTCATGGACCACAAGTCCCTACAATACCTATTCACGCAGAAGGAGTTGAATATGCGGCAGCGTAGGTGGCTTGAGTTTGTGAAAGACTATCAGTTTGATATCCAATATCACCCGGGGAAGGCTAACGTGGTAGCAGACATGTTGAGCCATAGGCCAGTAGATGAGGTGGCAGGGGTATGGAAGGCTAAGTGGAAGGAGTTGGGACATCAAGATGCAGTGGCCCGATCGTTCATGTCTGTGATGACGGTTACACCGCAGATTGTCATGAAGGTGGTAAGGGCACAGGCAAATGACTCGTTCTGTCAGGAGCAGATAGTTCGATTACTAGCAGAGGGAGCCGAGTCCTATACTGTTAGCTCGGACAGGGGATTACGCTTCAATGGAAGATTGGTAGTTTCGTAAGGGGAGGAATTGCGACACGAGGTGATGGCAGAGTCGCACGGCTCACGGTTCGCGGTACATCCCGGTGGGGACAAAATGTACCAAGACATGAGACGACAGTATTGGTGGAGCGGGATGAAGAGAGATATTGTCGTGTTTGTTTCTAAATGCGCCACTTGTCAGCTGGTAAAAGTGGATCATCAGAGACCGACAGGACTTCTACAGCCATTAGAGGTCCCGATGTGGATGTGGGAGAGCATATCCATGGACTTTATCACGGGGTTGCCTACATCACAGAGAGGTCACGACTCCATTTGGGTAATTGTGGACAGGTTGACCAAAGTCGCTCATTTTCTACCCGTAAGGACAGACTACACTACGGGACAGTATGCCCAGCTCTTTATTGCAGAGATAGTGAGACTTCACGGTGTGCCCCTAAATATCGTGTCTGACCGAGACAAGATATTTGTTTCACGATTTTGGAAAAGTTTTCAGGAGGCCATGGGCACGAAATTTCGGTAGAGTACGGCGTATCACCCGCAGACCGATGGGCAAACCGAGCGTACAAACCAGATGTTGGAGGACATGTTGCGTATGTGCATCATTGAATTCGGGGGTGGATGGGAGCAGTATCTTCCACTGGTGGAGTTTGCTTACAACAACTCCTACCAGTTCACCATTGGCATGGCTCCATTTGAGGCGTTGTACGGTAGACCTTGTCGTTCCCCAGCATGTTGGTTGGAGGTGGGGGACAACAAATTACTTGGGCCGGTAGTGATTCAGGATACTTCGACAAGGATAGAGCTGATACGGAGTCGAATTCGGGTAGCTTAAGACAGGCAGAAGAGTTATGCTGATGCGAAGAAGTACTTTAGGGAATTTGAAGTGGGGGACCAGGTTTTGCTCAGAGTATCTCCTATGAAGGGAATTATGCGTTTCGGGAAGAAAGGAAAGTTGGCACCGAGATATGTGGGACCATTTCCTATTATTGAGTGGATTGGGCCGGTTGCGTATAGACTTGGGTTACCGGAGCATTTGTATCAGATTCACGATGTGTTTCATATTTCCTCGCTAAGGAAATATCTTAGAGACGATTTGGCTCATTCTCACATTTCTTTGGAGGACATCGATCTTCAGCCTGATAGCTCCTACGAGGAGGGGCCGATTGCTATTTTGGACCGAAGTGAGCGGAAACTGCGGTCAAAGATAGTTTCGTTAATGCGTGTTCAGTGGCGACATCATAATGTCGAGGAGTCCACATGGGAACGCGAGGATGAGATGCGCGAACGTTATCCAGAGTTGTTCTTACTAGGTACTTTCAAATTCCGAATTTCGGGACGAAATTCAGTTATTAGGGGGGGAGTATGTAATACCCCGTATTTTCGTGATATTTATTTTTGGGATTAATTAAATTAAATGTGTATTAATTGGAAATTAATCCAGATAAAAATACTAGCGAGATGCGAGTTGGTATTTAATTTTAATGAGTATATATGGCTATATATGAATATTGAATCATGAAATTTGTCGTGAGATTGAAATACGGCAATTTGGAATTTTGTTGAGACGCGTGTGACAGTCGCGTCAGGACTATTATTATTTAATTAAAAAGTGAATTTTAATTCTATTAACCGTATGGTCATTTTGAGTGCGCCAACGCGTCCGTAAGGGTCGAAATAGTCAGAAAACACTAGCCGGGGGTTTAGTTTGGGTCCCGGGGAATTTTTAGGTCATGCCGGCAACGTATAAGGGTAGTTTGGTAATTTTGGATTTTTGGGAATTAAAATCCACGAAAATTAGGAATTAATATCTGATTTGGACTTTACCCACTAAACCCACTAACAATCCTAAATGACTTAATGGGCTACGGGAGTTATTGGAATTAGTTCCAAAAGTTTCCTAAGGCAAACCCTAGCCTCCATTGTCACCTTGGAGAAAAAGACTTGTAGAGAGAGAGAGGAGAATTCTGCAGAGAGAGAGAGAGAGAGAAATTCATCAATTCGCCATCAAAATCAGAGAAATACATAAGGCAAGTGGTTTAATTTACATTATTTTGCAGTGAATGTTTCTTCCATGCTTAGACAATTCTAAAATTACATTTGTTTGGGAGATTGATGAAAACCCATAAAACTGAAGTTATAAATTTAATTTTGGATATAAGTTTGCATGTAGAAATGCTATTGGATGATTGAACTAAAAGAATTACTACTTTTTGTGTTACAAAAATGGATTTTATTAGGCTCTTTGATGATCTAAAATTTCTAGGGTTCATGTTCTTGAGATTGGGGAAAAATGTAGAGTTTTGATATTTGGATGATGTTTAGGATGAATTAACCCCAAAAAACACGTTAGTATATGACCTAAGTGTGTTTAGGAATGATTAGAAACCTTGAACAGTTGTTGGATTGATGTTTAGAGGAGATTAGAGGTGAAGAAAAGATGGAAAAACGAAAAAGGGAAAATCTAGGCTCGAAACTGGCCTCTCGTTAGAAGACCTGCCCAGGTCGTTCGAACGAGTTGACAGTTTGCCTTCTAACGAGAGGGATGTTCGTTCGATGTCTTTCGTTCGAACGAGATCTCGTTAGATGCCAATTTCGTTCGAACGAACTCTCGTTCGAACAGCCTCGTTCGAACGAGACTTCTAACGAGCTGACAGTTTAGGCTTTCTGGCCTGTTTTGATTTCGCGTGTCCCGTAACCTTGTTTAATTGTAGAGATAACAGTCCCTTGATGATAAATTGATATAGTTGGGACATTTGGGTTATATTGAGGAGTAAAACCTAGAAATGCAATTCGAATTGAATGGAAATTGTGGAATAGGACGTGAGTGACTATTACGATGCGAGAATTATTAACGGCTTATATAATTGAATTAACCAGGAACTTATGAATTGTGCAACATTATAAGTCGGTACGAGAATGAGAAGTGTACCACAAATAAATTACGGTGATTACTAAGATGTGTGTATACTTAGTATATGTATATGATTCTATGTGTATAACATACCTACCATACTTGCTATCACGGGAGGTTTACGTTCGCTTAGGGCCCTCTAATCCTTGTGTTGCCCAGATTTAGATTGGTACCTCGAGAACATAGGTCAGAGAAGGACTTATTGGGATGTTAATAAGTCTGCTAATCGTGGGAGCGTAGGTATGTGCGTGACCCATGTGATGTGACTGTGTTCGTCTCCATTGTTTGTGATTTGCTATTATCTGAGAACTATTCCTGAGAGATTCGGAATGCGTGATCCTTATGCACGTGATGTACCAGGATGGATAGCAGAGTATATGTGCACCGCAGCTTAGTCTCGAGTGCTTGTATTGTATATTTATGGCGTGGCTAATATACACTTAAATTAATGAAAACTTTCATGTTGGTATTGTGAGTATAAATACGGAAACGCTTTGAGTAACTATAAAGGGGTAACCTGTAAGGAATTGTATTGCAAATAATCGAGAATCTGAGTTTAAGTAAAGCTCTCCATTTAGTTGATAACGCTAGAATGCATAATGAGAATCGAGTAGTAAGGGGTAGAACTTATTACGGTTTGGTTAGATTTATATGTTACTTAAATGGGTACGGTACGTTAGGAGTGCACAAATTAGTCGAGAGGTGAGTATTTCATGTGAGTGCACGTCCTAACATGTATTTTGCATTCATTATTTTAATGTTATTAAAACACTTGCTATTTTTAAAATAATCCCCACTTTCGGGCTCTGACCCGTTTGCTTTCAAATTTTATTTTTTTGTAAAAACCATTTTAGGTGCCCAGCCACAAGGACACCATGCTTAGGATTCTCATTCAGGTGACGAGCTGTAGCTGTTTGTGGAAGTTACAGGACTTTGCTAGTAGACGCTTCATCTATCTTGACTCTATATTCAACTTTCATCAGTTGTAGGGCATGTCGCCCATTTCTATTAGAAACATTTCCTATTTCAGATTTTCAGACTTTTGGCATGTAATTAATTCAGGATAGTTTGTTTTATTTAGTTCAGTTATGGGATTGTTGTGAGGAGTTTTTCCTTCGGACTTATTATTGTATTGTTGGTTATTCTATTGTTTTGTTATGGTGAATGTTGTTATTCTATCATTATCCTCTTATTGCATGTTAATCAGAGTTAACTTAAAATTTGGCAACTCACTTTTTAAATACTAGGTGGTTAGTAATCATTAAAATGTTTTCGACAGTGATGCTATTAACTGAACCAACTTGTAATTTTGTATTAATTTTAATAAAGGAGTAGCTACCCGGTATTTAATTAGTCGGGATGTCACAGAAAGCCTCGATAAGACAGATACCCGGCAAGGCAGAGTCGTTGATCAATCCACAGACAAGGCTGAGATAAGCACAGCTAGAGAAAAAGTGGATGAAAATTAAGAGGGAAGTTACCTCTTTAGACTGGTGTCCTTCACCGAGGGAAATTTCTCAGAGGAAAAGATAGTGTGGAACCTCTTCATTGACGGGTCCTCTTGTGAAAGCGGAAGTGGGGATGGATTAATAGTATCAACACCACACGGTACAAACATTGAGTACACCCTAAAGTTCAACTTCAAAGCCTCCAATAATGAGTCTAAATATGAGGACCTTATAGCAGGCCTCTCCTTGTCTAAGTCTCTTAGTGTCAACCATATTTTGGCCCATAGTGATTCAAGACTAGTAGTGAATCAAATACTAGGAGCCTACGAGGCTAAGGATGAGAGAATGGCCAAGTATCTTCAAAGAGTGAAGTCATTATTGAAGAGCTTCAAGGAAATGAAATTGAAGAGGATACCTAGGATCAATAATGGCTGAGCTGATGCGCTTGCTAGACTAGCCTCTACGACTAGGACAGATGTCTGGAGGACAGTCCCAGTGGAAATTTTGCTTCGACCAATGATTGAAGAGGCAGAGGGAACACTTGGCTCTTGCTTAAATATCAACAGGGAATCTTCGTGGATGGACCCTATAATCAAATACATTAAAGAGGGGGAGATGCCATAAGTAAAACAAAAAAAGAAAATGGTTAGATATAAAAGCTACAAAATTCACTGTTATCGGGGACACCTTGTACAAAAAGGGGTTTATGCTCCCCTTGCTCAGATGTCTGCACCCGTTTGAGGTCACACAGATCTTTCGAGATGTGCACGAGGGGTCATGTTCAAGCCATATTGGGGGCATCTCAATTAGCAAAAAGAATAGTAACCCAGGGATACTGGTGGCCGACCTTGGGGAAAGATGGCATGACATATGTAAGAAAGTGTGATAAATGTCAAAGGTTAGCCACCATCCCTCACCAGCCCCATCATCCTCTTACCTCCATCACATCCCCATATCCATTCGTAGTGTGGGGAATCGATCTAGTAGGGGATTTGCCCAGGGCCGTCAATAACTATCGGTACCTGATTGTGGCAATTGACTATTTTTCAAAATGGGTGTAGGTAGATCCGATGGCAACGATCACCGAGCAGAAGACCTTCCATTTTATCTGGAAAAACATTATATGCAGATATGGTCTCCCCAACACCCTCATTTCGGATAATGAGACTCAATTTAAGAATACGTCTCTGGAGAAATACTGCGAGAGGGTCGGTGTCAGGCAATTCTTCTCATCCCCAGGCCGACCTCAAGCTAATGGACAAACTGAAGTAACAAACAGAACAATCCTAGACGGGCTCAAGAAGAGACTCGAGGAGGAAAAAGGATGATGGGTTGAGTAGTTGTACGCTGTATTGTGGGCCTACAGGATGACGACGAAGACTCCTACCAGTGAAACCCCGTTTATGGTGGCATATGGCTCAGAAGCCTTCATTCCCACCGAGATTGGATTTTCTACTCATAGGGTCCAAATGTATGACCCCCAAAGGAATATGGAAGAAAGGATACTTGACTTAGACTTGATCGAGGAAAGGAGGGAGGACGCTGAGATAAGGCAAGACGCCTACCAGCAGAGAACTGCCAGGTTTTACAACCAGAGGGTGAAGCAAAGGCCAATCGCAGTGGGGGACTTAGTCCTCAGAAAGACTTGGAAAAAGCCTAACAAGATCCACCCAAAATGGCATGGCCCGTACAGGGTCATTGATAAAGTTGTCCCTGGAACGTATAGACTAGAGAACCTTGAGGGGGAACCCTTTTCCAACCCCTGAAACGCAGATCATTTGAAGAAATACTATCAGTAGTGTTGTAATGTCCTATTGGACCACAATTGTAATGGATGTGTTTCTCCAATAGAACACTTGGAATGTTAATGAGAATATTATATTGGCCCCTCATCTTGTGTTTGTCAATTCTAGTATGATTGGGACCATCTTCGCGAAACCACCCTTAGCTATAATGAGGGTCAATGGTGGGGACGACCCCTCATTTACCTTCAAGAAAGACGAGGGGGACTTGAAATTTAAAACATCAGTTGGTTGGTGGAAACCACCCTCGGCTATAATGAGGGTCAATGGTGGGGACGACTCCCCATTCACCCTCAAGAAAGACGAGGGGGGACTTGAAATTTAAAACATCAGTTGGTTGGTGGAAACCACCCTCGACTTTAATGAGGGTCAATGGTGGGGACGACCCCTCATTTACCCTCAATAAAGACGAGGGGGGACTTGAAATTTAAAACATCATTTGGTTGGTGGAAACCACCCTCGGCGATAATGAGGGTCAATGGTGGGGACGACCCCCCATTTACCTTAAAAAAAGATGAGGGGGGACTTGAAATGTAAAACATCATTTTATTGATGGAAACCACCCTCGGATATGATGAGGGCAAATGGTGGGGATGACCCCTCATTTACCCTTAAGAAAGACGAGGGGGGACTTGAAATTTAAAACATCATTTGGTTGGTGGAAACCACCCTCGGCTATAATGAGGGTCAATGGTGGGGAGGACCACCAATTTACCCTTAAGAAAGACGAGGGGGGACTTGAATGTAAAACATCATTTAGTTAGTGGAAACCACCCTCGTCTATGATGAGGTCAAATGGTGGGGAAGACCCCTCATTCACCCTCAAGAAAGACGAGGGAGGAGTTAATGAGATGGTTAATTCAAAACATCACAAGATAAATCATACAAGAGACAAGCATAGAAGACAGGAAGAGACATGATATTATAAACAAAGTGTTACAGATGTTTTCCAACAAAAATAGAGTACAAAAATTCTTTTACAAGAAGAGGGTATTGGCTACAGGCAGTCAACCTATTGGGCAACATCAGAAGGTAGGGCTTCAAGATTAACAACAGGAGTCTCTTCGACGACCAAAATAGACCGATCCTCATAGGTGTCGATGCCTTCAACGTTCACCTGTGACTCTACATGGGCCAGCGCCTCAGCAATCAGAGGGTCGTTCAACTCCACTGCTTTCAGAGATGGGCGGACAGACGATACAACATCAACGAACATCAGGACGACCCAACGACAGGCTATCCTGATCCCCATCTCCAAGTATTCAAGACCGAAGCCTTAAAAGTCGTCTGAGAGCTTCTAATCTTCCACTGCATCAGCCTCGGCCTACTTCACTACCTCAGCTAGTTCGCTCTTGAACTGAGCGTTCAGGGCTTCTTCCTTTGCCTTGAGGAGGTCATCCTTCGCCTTCAGATCTGCATCGTGCTACCTCGTAAGCTCATCCACGACCCTAACATTCTTAGTCCTGGCACTCTCCAATATTGCCCTGGAAGTCTCGAGCTCGGTCTGCACCTCAGCCTTGTATTGGGTAGCTCTCTCAGCTTCATGAAATTTTTGTTGATTCTCGGACATCCATTTCGTGGCCGATGTGAAGGCACAAATAGTCTGCACAAAAGTAGGCAAGTAGTAAGGGGCTGAGGGAATAGTTAGTGAAAAGTTGACTGAGGAAATGAAGTAAAAACAAGTACCTATACCAGAGTATGCATACCATAATCATACACCTCGGCAGGGGGCATCTTCGATAAAAAGTCGTAATCAGCTACCGAGGGAGCAGAGAACATGGAAGCCTTGGCCGCCCTCAGGTTGGCTATGAGGGAAGATGGTTCAACCTTTAAAAATGCCAAATTTTGAGACCAATAAGCCCCCATACTGGAAGAGGAGACGGTCCCCTCAGACGTCTCCACCCTCGCCCTCTCCCTCGTCCTAGAATTCGGTAGAGGATTAATAGGAACTTCTGGCTCTTTTCTTTTACGACTGTCAACAGTCGGCTTAACATGTGTCGGCCCCACGGCCTTTGTCTTCCTCAGAGGCTGCTGTGGCTCTTTTCCCAGACCAGACAGTAGGCTTGGGGCATTAATCTCCTAAAGTTGGTCAGAGATATTCGCAGGACGACCTGAAAAGGAGAAGACATATCAGAAAGATGCAAAGACAAAGATGAAACACTAGGAAAAAATAAAAAATTGAGCAAAAAACTACTCACATAATTCTGTCAAGGGGCCGACCCTCATACCAGCTTCTTTAAGGAGACGGGGGGTCATCAAATCTTCAAACTTGGCAAGTTCACCCTCTCTCCCTCGCTCCCTCAGGTAGTCAATAATGACCCTCTCCTCCAAGATGAGTCTGGGGTCTGATCGCTCTTTCATAGAAGGGTTGGAACATACCCTTGGTAGCCTCAGGCCGTCTTCCACGGGCTCGCCCTCGGTGGGGAATTCCAAATCCCTAGAGATAAAGAAAAACCTTTTCTTCCAGTCATGATTTATAGTCTGAGCCACGTGGAGAAGCTTCTTATCAGACTTCTTGGCCCCCAAATGGAAATACCCAGGCTGTTTGGACAATGAGGTGATGTTGTAGCAGGCAAGGAATACATCAGCCGAAAGCTCGTCGGTGAATGAATTCTTCCAAAGCGATATGTGGACGAGGATAGTCCTCCACGAGTTGGGAGGAAGTTGTGAAGGAGCAACCCCAAGGGAAGACAAGATGTCGACTATAGTAGGGTGTAGAGGGAACCTAAGGCCTACCCTTAGCATCTTCTCATAAACAACAATCTCTCCCTCGTCAACCTGGAAGACTCTCTCAAATTCAGTTGGGACCCTCATATTTATATTGGGTTGAATGCCAAAGATATGCCGCCATACTAAGAGATCACGGTCCTTAACTGATGATACATAAGTCAAGGCACTTGAAGTATCAACTTGACCTTCATCATCATCAAAACCCTCACTGTCGTCCTCAGCTCTCTCGTCCTCAGATCCCCCAGCCTCGTCACCTATCGGGGGACCATCTAGGAAGGCTAATTGAAATGTAAGAGGGGATAGGGCCGTTATAGGGATAGCTTTAGAAGGTTTTGTGCCCTCGGCCTGTCGACTTGGGCTAAGAACGGCCGTCTCTTTCCTCCCGAAAGGACCAACACTCATCGACGATGATGCTCGCTGATCCATTTCCCCTCGCTCGATTGGCTCTTGGCCGGATGACAAGACGACCCGCAAGACTCAAGGGGTATTATTGTGGCTAATGGAATGGAGAAAATGGGTCGTACCCAATTAGGGTCGGCCCCTTGTCTTCTCTCGTCCTCTTCCTCTATTCGCCTAATCTCTACGAAGAACTTATCTCTGAGGGATGGAAATTCGTCGACTAAATCCCTAAGCATTAAGGGGAAGACCCCACACTTAAAGGAATTTGGATAACTTAACTACAAACAAATTTGCAGTTGACTAAGTTGGACTTTTGGATTAAAACCCAAGAAATAAAGGGTTTTGATCAAGAACACTCAAGAACAAGAAGAACAGCCCGCCGGAGAAGAACGCCAAAAAAAAGTAAAACAACTAAGGAGAAAATGAAAAGAAACCTAAATGAAAATTGTAGTTGAATGGTCAAGTAGGAATCTAAAGCAAAGAAAGGTTACCTGAGAACGAAGGCGAAAACAGCGAGGCTTGATGTAGAAGAAATCGCAGAAATGTCTATGAAAGCTATTGAGAAGCTAGAGAGAGAGTTAAGGCGTAAAGAAGAAGAAAGGAAATGACTTCATAAAATCATTTAAATATCTTGCTAATGAGCGGGACCATTAACCAAGGCAAAATACGACCCACGAGGAGAGTATCATTAGGGCACAAAGTCCCAAGCTAAGTGTGCAGCTTCCATATTTGGGAAACTGGAATGATCTGTGCCTAGGTGTCAAATCAGCTTGACAGGTTTCACTCACCAAATTGATCATACACTTATCTCAAAAGCAGCACTATCCCCTAGCCATCTCAACAACATCGATGGCTAAGGGCTGGGGGTGATTGATATGCCCATATGTACTCTCGACCAGGCCGAGGGCGTCCTCTACCCGGACGAGGATAAGATGATCTCTTAGCCAATATCGAATGACCCTTCAGTGGGTCATCCCCTCATCAGGCACAAACTACCCTTCAAGGGGACGACCCCTCATTAGGCCCAGACGACCCTTTAAGGGCTCGTCCCCTTATCGTGTCTCGGACGACCCTTCAAGGGGCCGACCCCCCATCAGGCCCAGATGACCCTTCTGTGGGATGACCCCTCATCAGGTCCAGATGACTCTTCAGTGGGCCGACCCCTCATCAGGTCCAGATGACCCTTCAATGGGCCGACCCCTCATCAGGGTCTGGACGACCCTACGAGGGTATGACAGTATGAGGCCCAGTCTAGGCCTGGCTCATTACCAATAGGAATTTTTCTCTCAGCCTCGTATCATCAGTCGAGGGTGACATCATCACAGCGCATGATTTGGGAGACGCATGGAATAGTGCGCGTGGGGCTCATTTGGCACGTGGAAGACCGTTATAACAATATAATCCCCTCACGTGAGGGAATATTATGTCATCATTGATCATAGGTGGCACCTCCAGGTGTCAGCAGAGGATTAGTTAGATCATCATTCACATGCACCATGCATGCTTGGGGGGTACACTACTCCCCCCCAAGACCTATATATACTTGTCACCTATAACCCTGCAAAGGGATTAATAATTATAACCCTAGCTAAAACTCTGCTTGTACACAGTATAGAGAGAGGGAGCTTATGTGCATTGTATCCAAGGCCATTAGTGCTCATATTTAGTGGATCACATGCCTAATTGGCTGAACCACTATACATCATTGTCTTATTCCTCTTATACTCATCCCCTTCTATACACTTTCACACATATACATCTCTGTGGCTGCCATTGTTATTACTATTTGAGCTCACCATCACTTATCTGGTGGTGCTAGATTCCAGCATCATCACTTGCATCTCAATCCTGTCAAGTATTTTATTATCAAGATGTAAAGCTGAAGGTGTGGTCAGTTGTTTTACACTCTCCTAAGAGACTGACAAAAGAAATAGATGTGATTGATATTGACCGTACGATGTATGATTCCATTATCGACGAAAATGCCCTCCATAGGAGTCAATAGGAACAATCTCATCACCACAACCATCGTATACTTTATCGATCAATATATGGGCCTCGCCCACTGCCAAAGAGAAAATATTGACACGTGTTCTGACATTCATGGAAACGAGCATGCACGTGCCAATAACCCTGCAATTGGACAATTCTATTAAATAATAATCCTCATGGTAGTCACCATGCATAAACGATGATGATCCCTATAATGTTATAAGAGGAGGCACTTGGGAGGGAAATGTTACAAGGTGAGGCACTTGGGAAGGAAAACCTTAAGGCAAAGGATTTTGGAATATTTGATGAGGAATCTAGGAGGGTAAACTATGTTGTTGACTAAATAATTGGACTAACCCCTTGATTTCATTCGTCAGTATTCCCAAGTTGGTGCTAACATTGTCCATATCCCTCCTAAGCTCCGAGACATCCCCTTGTGACCTAGCCAGTTCTTCCACCTAACTTGATATGTGACCCTTCGTCGTAGAGATCTCATCCAATAGAAGTGCATTGTCATATAATTTTCTACTTAGAATATGTGATCCCACACCTATTGTCCTCTCCTTTTTTTCCTTCCCAAGTACCTTGGATAGGGAATCTGCTTCAATGTCACAGGGGTTGCACTTGGACTGACTAATGTCATGCCTTCGATAATTTCTTGTAACATAATATTATATTTATAACTATGATTTTAATATTATTTTATTATAATGTGTATATAAATGATAACTAAATTCAAACTCAACAGACTCGGAGTCAGTATGTTTAGAAATTTATTTGTCCCTTTTTCCCAATTTGGCATGCAAGTACAAGTTGACCCGATTAGCATTTTTACCTTCTCCAGGAGACCCATGGTCCTATCCACCCATTCACCCTTCAGATCATCATATAATTTTCCCCCAAGTTTGTGGACATCAACTTTCTCGGCCCCTTTCAGTTTATTTTTTCCCTCTCGGTTAGTTTTTCCTCTGTGGCCTCATACTCTATGAACTTATTCCATTGGTCGATGGGAATTTGAACATATGGTGGAACTCTATCTTTCAACTAAAAAATATCATAACTTGATTCCTTCTTCGAGAAAAAATTATTCTCGAGGTTCTTCCAATAGTTTTCATATGTTCACCTACTCGGGAAATAACCTTTGTATTCAACGCAGATGGGAATGTAAAAGTCATAAAAAGTTGATCCCACGCGTCATATTTTATGAAAATATAAAACTTCTTCCAGTTGTCTAATCCCCCGATGGATATACTCAGCTTTTCGAAAGGCAAACAACAGGATTTAAAAATTTGGACGTCAATTTTTTTACCAATTGGATTCTCGAAATCGCTACCCAATGGACTTTTTACCAGTTTGGTGGGACTCCTCAGTAGCGGAAGGTGGGGTGTTGGATTAGTAGGGGTTTTTTGAGTTTAATAACTCAGAGATGGAGTGGGAAACTGAACCTACGGAGGTGTAGGATATTTCCAACTCACAATTTATGAGAATTGAGGTTGGGGTCTAGGAGAGAGCCCGATGCAAGTGTTTTGTCATTTGGTTGATTATTTTCGTTCACGTTCAACATTGCCTACAATTAAAAAAATTAATGATGAATGTACGACAATCATATTTATGAATATATATATATGAATATACATTTTCAACAACTTTTAAGCATTCTCGATGTGGCCGATTTCCATCCAATCAATATTAGTTTTTAAAAATTTATAAATTTTTGCATGCGACCAACTGGGTGGGATCGTATCTATGATTGACGTATAAAGGTACCTGACATGAAATGATATCCTTTCTTCTTCAACTTATTTGGAATATCACTTTTAATGTGCATATGTCGTGATACGTCACAATCTGGGTTATGAAGTTGTATCCACAATGGATGCATATTTTTTTTCTATCTTTTAAAACTGTGTCACCAACACTATTGCCCCATTGAGATAATGAAGATGAAATATATTCTCTACTTCCTTATCCCAACATTCGGTCAAGGAAACATAATGCAATCGAATAGGTACACTTATGAGAGATCAACTCCATGATTTCTAAATTAATTAAACTGTTCAATTCTCCTATTCTCATACTTGTAAATATAAGTTCTCTCTATATGGCATACAATAATAAAATATATTTTAGTACAGTCCAATTGCACCCTCTCCTACTCTTATTGAAAGTCATTATTACCATGACTCATTCTCCTGAGAATGTATATAGAAAGAGGGTGTGAATATGAGTCCTAGAGGTAATGGATCAAATTAATACTAAACTAAGTATTATTTTCCAACCAATCAATCATAGACAATAAGTTCAATTTAAGTTCATTTTAATTAAATTAATACTAAAATTACTATGTATCCACCAAACATGCATGCCCTTCCACCAATTTGTGATCACCTAAACATCAATAACTTAAGGAAATGTTAAACATGACCACAACAGTTAACCAAATAGATATATGTATTAATGTTCATTTGCATAGTATCAACAATTCCAATTTAATTTAATTTTAACTAAATTAATCCTAAAATTACTATGTGTCCACCAAATGTACAACCCTTCCAAAAAGTAGTGTTCACCCAAACAACAACCACTTAAAAAGGGATGAACATGACAACAATAGTTAACGAAGAAGTTAAAACTATATATAAGATTGTTACATAAAAGAAAAGATAAGTAAAATTACGTGAATAAAAAAGCACCTAGAATCAATTGAGCTTCGAGAATTATTGTCAAATTTCATGCGCATATGGAATAAGAAGTAAATGTATTAACATATTATTCAATCTAAAATGTTACCAAATTACTCTTTTCAAAACATGTAATTTATGTAGCTCATGTTACTCAAAACTATCATTTACATAGATAGTGTATTCGTTGGATATACGTGCATGTGTTATACTTGCGTGTATGTGTGTATATATATGCGCATGTGATTATACCAAATTTCAACTTCACATTCACATTCACACACAGACACATACACGCGCATGCGCGCGCGCACACACACACACACACAAAGAGAATCATGTTTAAAACTTCATTGTTCCAATGCGTATATACCCAATTTAAGTATTCTAATGCGTATATACCTAGTTTCACATACCCAACTTCACTATTTTAATGTGTATATATCCAATTTCGCTATTTCTAAAGCATATATACTCAATTTGACATACCCAATTTCGTATTTCAATTTCACATATCCAATTTCATATACACAAGCACACACACACACACACACATTATATATATATATATATATATATATATATATATATATATATATATATATATATACACACACACAAACACATACACACATACAAAAACAAACAAGAGAGATAAATATGAAATTAAAGAGAGAGAGAGAGTATTACCGGTGAGGTTAAGATTAGCCGTCGATGGGTAAGGGAGATAAGAGTAACATCGGTGAGGGTGAGGAGAGTAGAGAGAGAGTAAGTGTGTGTGTGTGTGAGAGAGAGAGAGAGAGAGAGAGATAATAAAATGAAAGAAAACCAAGTGGGTTTAATTTTAAAAGAAAATTGGGTCACAATCTCGAGCCGTGACTCCTACTATGACCCATTTACTAATCAAATCTATTACCCACTTACTCATAAAAATTGATCATGGTCCCTGAAAACGTGAGGTTTTCTAAATCAATGCTCTGATACCAATTTTAAAACGTGAGTTTTTCTAAATCAATGCTCTCATACCAATCTGAAGGACCCCCAATTTTTAAATCTTACACTTTAAAAATATAATTTCCTTTAAATGCGGAATAAGGATGGTTCAACCCAAAAATTTAATTTTCCAAAACTTATTGATTTTTATTCTCAAAAAGATAAAAAATTAAATTAAACACAAATTTTAATTTCTAGAAAACAAAATTAAAATTAAACCTAAATAAGTGAATTATGGTGAACACACACACGCACACATAATTCACACAAATCAAATTGTTGGATTTTCTCACAAACAAAAGTAGGACTTGAAGTTGACTATGAGAAATTTACTTTTAGCCCAAAATTAATTTAACACAAGCCCTCAAATTTGCCTACACAATATTTTCAATATAACCAAATTAGACCAAACCAAATTTAGCAAATTAAATTTCCGACTTGAATTAAATTAACTTAAATTTTACCCAAATTAAATTTGCACCAAATTAAATATTCCAATTTTATCTTTTTACCTTAGCATGCATCTATTTTGATTTGCAAAAGATAAAATAAATAAACAACCACCACGCCGCGACGTACGAGGAAAAAGCCACAACGGAAAAAAATCTCAGACGACTCCTAGCCTTAAGTCCACTAAGTACGGAATTTTACAAATACAACACAAATGACATACATAACTCGAATCGACTCCCTTCAAGCCCCAGACGCATCTTCTTGTAGTAACCTATGCTTAGCCGATAATCTCGAACTCCATCGGAACCTTGGAATCCACCAATGAAGCTTTTGGGAACAACTGTCAATCACACTTGGTCCCTTTCACCATGTGAGAACGTCGCAGAAAAAATAAGTCTTCTTCTTTTAGGGATGTAGAAGTAAACCAAACTTATCTTATTTGAGGTGTAGAGATAAAACCGGTGCCAAACACTCCAAGAAAATATATATATTAATAAACTTGAAATAAACTCTTATGGGTGTAAACAAGAGTGTTTAAGAAAGATTTTTTTTTAAAACACACACTCAAAACATAAACTCTTTATTTTTGGAATTAAGCTCTCAAAACTCTATCTTGGAGATTGTAGAATATGAAAAAATTAGTTTGAAAAGGTTGGTTCCCTTACATCTTAATTCTGTCAAAAAGTAGTGGGGAAAAAGTAGTGGAAATATTGAGAAAACTGCCAAAAAATTGTTCCCATCAAACTCATTCGAACGACTTTACTAGGATGTTCCTGTGAGAAAAAGGAAATCTCATTATAAGTCTCGTTCGGACGTCCTGGGAATATCGTTCGAACGAGATTCCAGTTCGTTATAACGACTTGTCAGAAAATGGAAAATTCTTTATAAGCCCAAAACTTTTTATGAAGAGATCTAAAGAATATTCTCTGAGTAAAACAAAGTCGTTAAAACTATTTATAAAAAATTTATAAAATACACCCAATAAATTTTCAAGCTCCTATATATATATTTATATATATATATATATATATATATATATATATATATAATGCATTCATACCTTAGGAGCATTCAAACCAATGTTGTTGACCTAGAAACGAGGCACAATAAACCCGACATATGATGAAGCTTTATAATCTTGGCCGCTAAGTCTTCAACTAACATGTCATAAGCTTGGATGGATACACTTGAACACTATCCTATGACTCAAATATTTTTGTCCGGAATTGAGCCAACACTACATTAAGACTCAATCGGAGACTTGTCTCCTTACGAATCTCCCCCTTTGGCTATTTCGGGACAAAAACCAAACAGAAATCCTAAAAGGTTGTCAAGCTCTACTAGACTTAAAAATATGCCACCCAAAATACGAATTACATAGCTTGCCTCAAAACCCAAGGATCAGTATCTTTGCCGATGAAAGTTTCCATGTAGAAGAATTCCTGCACACTTAAGCAAACTATCAAACGCATAGGGAATAAGAATATTAAATGCAAAATAAATACTCCCCCTAAATTAATTCTCCCCTTTATCAAATAAATGACCTACTTAGAAATACGTCTCCCCCTAAGATAAATCTCCCAAACTAAGATACGATTACAGTAGGATTAGATACCATTTCTCCCTCTATCATTCTCCCCTTTTTGTTCAGGAATAGACAAAGGATAAAAACTAATTTAAACACGATGAAGCTTAGAGTGATAAGAGAACGAAAGCATATGGTCAACAAAATCATAACTAATCCGTACAAATAATAATGGATACCAACGAAGATGCAAAAAAAATGATACCAATGTGATACATAAGATACTAAGCATGTGATATCAACAACAATATGCAACACGATAGATACCAATTATGAATTAGAAGCATAGATGGACTAGAAAGCAAGGCAAAGAAAATACCATATATATGTAGACATAATGAATATCACTAACGCACAAGAACATATATATAGGTATAGACACCATACATGAGACAAAATACAATAAGCTTTTCACACTCGTATGGAAAAAATGTGTCATATGGAAACAGAAGTGTAGGGATGTAAACTAGTAACAATTAAATTTAGACCCAATCACTTAAAATATGTTCACGAAGTTCTCATTTGATTGCAAACTTTATCACATTTGAATATAACCTCATGTGACAATATAGATTGAACTCAATGAACAAACATACACAATGCATACAAGATTAGAATTTTGATGATTCTATAAACCAATAGAGTCATGACATTGAAAATACAACTAGGATAAATGGACATTGTGCAAACCGTTGATATAGCATCCACACTCCCTCAAAATATGCGTATAGAGTTTAATCTTTTGAATTAATAAATCAACTAAACAAAATAGGCATTGGCAAATATTTTCTTTTAATGCCATTATTCTTTTAGGCCTTTGGACCACGTATTTCTTTTAGGTCCAAGCAAATGGTGGCTTACTCGAAAAGGATGATATTTCCTTTCGGAGCCCTTCCCCATGACACACGCACACACACACACACACACACACACACATATATATATATATATACTAGCGGAATGCCCGTGCCTGAAGGCACGGAAAAAAATTCCAAAATACGTAATCCCAAAACGTTAAAAATTTCCAAGTATGTAACTGCAAAACGGAAAAAAATTGTTCCCCGACAAAACAAAGTGTAATTTAAAAAAAATGGCATAATATCATTTATTTATAGGACTATATCCACCATGTTTAACAAATAGCAAATAGTCCAACAACTTATACGCAAAGTTGAATCAACCACCACATGACGCAATCAGATACCTAAAAAAATTGAGAAAAAAACCTTACTTGAACCAAAACCGACAATAAAAAAACAAAATTGCAGACTTTAAAGTCCATTTTGATCCCTTGAGCAATGCCGAAAATAACCCGAAACGTCTCTAGCTAGGCACGAGAGATACGAATCCAATGGCACCAGAATCGCTTCATTCCTATTTACGGTTAAAAAGTTATGGCATTTCTTCCAAAACATAATATTTTGACTAAGGCAATTCAACTTCTCAAAAACCATGTAGTAGATTAGTTCTCCATATCATGAAATTACAAACCATTTAAAATCCATATGTACACAACTCTAACTAATGACAAATAATTATAACTTTACCACAATACATGTAATAACCACACAACTCTGCGTTCCGATTATTGTTCGAGGCACTCAGCTGTCTTATTTCTTCCCTTATGTTATCAGTGATTTCAAATGCCTCTTGGTATTCAAGAGGACTTTCTTAAACATGAACTCTTTACCACTGGGCTTATCATATGGGAATGGAGTCGGCTTCTCATTAAAATCGGAGCACGGCAACGCAGACGTGGCACAGGCATGGCGCAAACATGGAACACAACAGCGCAGACATGGAGCAAACAATAGCGCTACTCCATGTAGACAGAAGCACAATAGCGCAACTTTTTAGCCCAAACTCTAGCTCATCAATATAAATTGTTTTCAAACTTAAGTAACCCACAATAGCATTCGAGTTATTTCTTTTTGAAAAGATCCTTGCAATGCATAAAAGGAACTCTTGTGTCACACATAGAACATTTAATCAAGAAAGAAAATGTCAAAACCATAACATAGGAATTATGTGAAATGCCTCAAATTAGAAAAATATAAGATTTTAAAACAAAACTTACTAAGCTTTGGAACAGATATTCATGGGATTCTAAAGAGAGAGATCCCCATTTCTCCAATATGTGTAGGCAACAAAAAAATGATTAGAACTATAACATTAAGCAACTAAATCATATTGTTAAGCTAACGAATTACATTAAGCTACGGAATGAACATTGACATTAAGTCCAAAAGGGATACAGATTAGATTAAGCTACGGAATGATCAAACTCCAGTCAGTTTGACCACTACGAAATTTTAGACAATGAAATGAAGATTTGGATCTTAATAAGATGATGCAATTGAGTTGGCGATAAGTAACACATTGACAACAGATTATTAAGATTTGGATCTTAATAAGGAACACATTGACAAAGGCAACACATTGACACATTTACAAATGCAACTTTAGATCATTAAGAAAAAAAATTATTTTATCCATCAAAGGCAACTGCAGCGAAAATCAAGAAAATAATAAAAATCTGAAACCATACCACATACTACAATCTAACATCATCCCCACTGCCGATAAATCCCACCATTCTGGAATCGAGACACTTTCACCCATGAAAAATTTGTTCAGTTAGATTAAAATACGCAAATCATTTTATTAAAATCAACCATGGGAAAATATTGATATCAAATTCACCCACTTATTCAACAAACCAAAACTTACTAATAGTACCCTCTGCTTGTGCTGCCTTATCAATAGTATCAACCGCTACTCCTTCCTCAATTAAGAGCTCGACCATTGCAGAGTTACCTATGCTTGTCGCTTGATGCAATAGAATGAAGTCAACTGTACTGCACAAAATCTATCGAGTTAGGCTGCTTCAGTATAAGCAATATCATAATAATACATATTCTACTATGGATGAGGAATCAAAATGACATATCATCATGGTAGTTCACTTGGGTATTGTTACCTATACTAGTTGTAACGTTTTCATCCTCTTGAGCTTTGGTTCAAGGACAACCTAACAAAAAATACAAAAATAAAAAATAAACAATCAATTCAAACTTTAAAAAATAGTAAAATTATGCAACACAAAACTTTTCAATTTCCGTGATAAAAAGTTAAAACAGTTAAATGATGTAACGAAGCAACGCACCATCAGAGTTCTTCACGCGATATGTGTAATCAAAGTTAATATGAAGATACTATCACTTATGTAAAAATGCGGTGTCCGAATCTTCGACAGATTGCCCACCCCGTACTCTTTCTGCATCAGTCCTGTGATAATATTGGCTGACATACATTTTAAAATCAACAAAACACAAAAGATATACCACCACTCTTCCAGCATCAATCCTGCATGAGTCCTGTATATGAAGTGTACAGTTCAATCAACCCGTATGTTCCATTATAAAAGAATTGATATGTTTCATAAATACTCCATTGAATGACCAGAAATAAACATCATAATTCCAAAAAAATGAACCGGATCTCCTCAAATGCCTAATCTATAACCGTTGGAGTCGCCCATTCCCATAATATCAAGCCGATGAACACACCTTGTCTTGCCTGGAGCTACCACAACGAAACAAACATCATCTAAATGGTTTCTAAGTTCCAACCAAGACTGACTTCTAATCCTAACTTCCAATTTTGAATTGGTTTCTATTTTCCAACCAATACTCAGTTCCAAAATATGGCAACTAATAACTGATAACCAATATTTGAATCATATCTCTACCATAGAAATTGTTAGATGCATAAATTTATAGCATGCACGCAAACTTTTATAGGTACCTTCATGTTGCTCTAACGCTCGACGAAAAATGTTCCTATAATTGAAAGTAATTTGAGTGAGATATATTAAAAGGAAAATAGATTTAGAATACATTGAAGTTCAATGACCGAGTTAGAAGAAACATAAAAAACTAACCCAAAAAACACCTAACTAAAAATTAGTGATAGACCGAGAGAAAATAAAATAGAAAAAATGAAATCGCGTGAAAAATATACATTCTACAATTTTTCCATATCCATTACAAATCTAAAATAAATCCAAAACACAAATTGTAGAGGGTATTTGACTTCGTACGTAAGTGACGCGACTTAAAATTTGTCTTAAAAGTGCGTTCACTCTAGGTTCAAGTGCAAACTTATCGCTCAAGTAATAACCCGGTAAGTCGGGATTGAATCCACAGGGAAGGAAAATGTCAAATAGTAATCAGGAAAATTATTAAATCTGAAAATGATTTCTTAAAAGAAACAAAAAGATGATTAATGATTTTGGAAGATTTCTAGCGAAATAAAACTTTTCTTAACAAAAGCAAACTGGAAATTTTAATGAAAGCAGACTCAAAAATTGCAGGAAAAACTTTTAATCAAATGGGAGAAAACATGGTAGAATACAATCCCTCAATCCTTAGAAAATTATCATAGAGAATACTAGACTTGTAAATTAAAATAATTGATTAGATCCAGCCTTTATAACTTCTAAGCATTACATATATGAGGGATCGAGCCCGCACAATATGAAATCAAAAATCGGTATAAAGCGGTGAATGATAAATTATACTAGCAAAGCTTTCTTAAACATCTCAAGTACCTAAGGCAAGAGAGATTAACAGATTGACAGTTTTTTGTATAATTTTCTTTCACGATTCAATCAATATTTTAATTTAACCTGTATTTTCTACATAGATAATCTGCCTTGGATTGAGTTCATGTACTCCAACCCTTGGGAAATTTAGCTACTCATGATTGGATTGAAGACCAAGTTCATACTCAGAATTATGGAACTACAAGACATGGGAAATAAAATTGCAAATAATAAAGTAAAAGAGAATAGAATGATATTACTTGAATTCAGCAGCAGGAAAGTAAATGAAATTGAAATCCAGATAACTTCTTCTTAATCAGAAGTACATACTAGGGTTCTTATGAAAGAAATTTAAACTTCTGAATGGTTCTCTCAAAAACTAACTCTAAAATTCTTTAGCTAATTTGTAATCTAGCAACAACTAACAATTTGCTACAATTCTCTCTCTACTTTTTTTGTTGGTCAGTCCCCTTCAAATGATATAGGGCACTAGCTTTTATAACACCAAGTATCGGAATTGATAGCCAATAATGCTTTTTGGTAAGTTTTTCCAAGAGTTGCTCTGTTTTAATTGAACAATTAATTGTCAGCATTTCACACGACCGGACCGGTCCGTCCTAACCTCGGATCGGTCCGAATACACCGGATCGGTTCTTTTCTTTTTACCAGATTGGTCCGGGAATAGTCGGATGGGTCCGAATTTTTGCTTCCCTCGGTCCGTCATCAATCCGGGGTCTACTGGACTTTGTCAATTCGGATGGATACGGATACAACCCGGATCGGTCCGAAATTCTTCTAGTTTGACTTTTTCCTTGAAACTTTGACTGACCATATCTTTTGACCTAGAACTCCGATTTGAGTGACGTTTCTTCCTATGCTCTTGTGAACTCATGCTCTTCAACTTCAATATTGACGTTGCTTCCGAATTCTGAATGGAATTTACACTTTTTCCCTTTTACATTTCTTCTAGTTTTCTTCTTTTCTTTTATTACATTCCATTCCTGAAAACTTCATCACAATTACACAAAAACTAGGGAATTTTGTTAGAAACGAACAATAGAGTGATATGGACTAAAAATGATTCAATTACCTTGTTCGAGATATTAAAATCACTAACTTAAGGGGCTAAATTCGGAAGAATTTACGCTTGGTCAGTAAGGAAGAAGTGATGTGAATATTTTTCCAACATTTCGATATTCATTCCTGCATCCATAGTCCGCAGCAAAGCATGTACATCTAGATGTGGAGTTTGAGAAAGTGAAATCAAGCATCCAGCGGGGAGAGTGCACACCATCACTAAGAAGGTGCACGGATAAGGGAGCACCAGTGCAGAGAGGGATCAACAGTGGGGGGAGGGTTTTTGTAAAATGTTTTTTTTAGTTAGGGAGGTGCTGAAACAAAATGAACGGGAGAGAGAATCTTTGAATCTTCAAATTTATAGAGACAAATACAACATTCGAGCCCTTCAAATTTAGTAAACAGTGCACCATTCTAAGAAATATGATGCATTGTCCTCTTTACCATGAAGAAATGAAAAAAAAAGGTCGAGATCTGGACTGGCCCTGCACCATTGAATATAATCATGTGCATATCTTTGTTTCATGTAGACCAAACTCCATAAAAAGATTAATAAAACATGAAAGTTATGATAGTTTTAAAAAAATACATTAGGAACAGACATATGCAAAGTCTTAAACATACATTTCATTTGAAGTATGTTTCCCGTATCCAACAGGTTCCCTGCTAGCAGAAGTCAACTGAATAATTTGGCGACTAATATCTCTAGTAAAGTCAGTGATAGCAACAACCCGAGGATATGTTGGATCACGCTCAACATGAATTGAACATTGGAACTTCATAAAGGTCACCACCACCAACAATTAATCCACCAGAGAACTATTTTAAATAAGTGTCTTGGTAATACGCAGTTGCCCCATAAAGGTCACTACCACCAGCAAGCCTCCTAGTAATCTATTCATTACTTTGGCGGGAAAGTCTGACTGTTGTTGCCTCCTACTTAACTGACTCGATGGAATCTATATAAATGTGGAGAATATTGACCGAGAATAATTATATTAGCAAGAAAAATAAAATTTCTATGTGTCTTTGGGTTCTTTGTGTCTGTCTGTAAATTCTAAATCCAAGCGGCACATTGAAAACCATGCCAGCTTTCACCACTATCATTATTGCCATTAAAACTAAGGACCGACTCTATTAATGAATGTGAATGGGTGGTTTGAGTGTATTAATGGTTGAAAAAACACTAATTTTTTTTACCTCCACAATCTTCTCTACTTATGAGAACAACCTGCAAAAGGGGGGAATGGAAACGTGAATTGAGGCCAAACAACTGAAAAAAACTTCAAAACTGACCCATGTCATCAATGTTATGCGTTATACATTAATATTATTTAAATATTTACTATGTAAAATGTATTGTAAGGATTTTATCTTCATTGACTTCTAAAAGTTTTCTCACAATTAATTCAAAATTTTAACTTCCAACCATACACCAAAATGAAAGTCATAACAAATTTGTCGGCCAATTCTATAAACTAATTTATGTTGAAATTCTAAATAATGCGAGAATTGAATGTTTGGTACTAAGATTCTAATGAATCCTAAATAATGTGAGAAAGTAATTCCTTTATATTTTGTTTATCCAGGGGTCCTATCAACTTTTTTCTTTTCAATCAGTTTTCTTGTAATTTGCCTCCCTTTTGAAACCTCATAAATAAATACAAATATGCCTAAAAGTTTGGAACCTTAATGAAAGGGGGGGGGGGGGGGGGGGGGGGGGGCAGTGAAATGCCCCGGAAGCTAGATTTTCTCAAATAAAATCAAAGTCAATAATTTCCGTTTATATATATGCGGAAGCGTAAAACATGATGGTTCAACTTTAAAACAATAAATTTTAATTTCTCAAACAAATTAAAATTACACCAAGTCAAGTAAAATTAAACAATTAATATAATCTCACTTAAACCGATTAATTAATCCAATGCAAGTCCTAGAATTTGCCTAAGTCATAATTAACAATTATCCAAAGTTAGCCGAAACCAATTTTAGCAAAATACTTGAATAAACCAAATTTACCCAATATTTAATTTAAGTTCAAATTAAAATGAGTGTGACAATTTAAACCGAATTTTATCTTGAAATTATTCTAAGCCTGCGTTCTAAGTTATGATGCAAGATAAAATAAACAATATCACACTACGCCGCGATGTACGAGGAAAAACCCAAGACGGGAAAAAACCTCGGACGGCCCTAGCCACAAATCCACTAGATACGGAATTACAAGTACAAGACAGATTGACTTACAACGACTAACTCGATCCCTCTCAAGCCTCGACGCTTCTTCCTGTAGACACCTCTTCCTAGCGGATAACCTTGGAACACCACCTAGGTCTCGGAATCCACCGATAGGGCTTTCTATGGTCACCGTCACCCGAGCAAGGAGCCTTTCTCCAAGTGGGTAGAATCGCAACAAAACGTCTTCTTCTTTGATGGATGTAGAAGCAAACCAAAAACTTCTCTTTGAAATGGAAGAGATAAACCAGTGCCAAACTCCAAGCAATTGATATGTATAAAAGAACTTGGAATAAACAAACTTGGGTGTAAACTAGAGTGATATATGAATTTCTCTTTGAAAATTAACACTCAAAAAATAACATTTTCCTAAACAGTTTTTGCTCTCAAACTCTCTCTAAGAGATAAACTAGGTTGGAAAAGTTAAGTTAGAAAATGTGATTCCCGTCCTTCATAAAGTCTGAAAAAATTAGTTAAGAAACAAGTGGGAAAGTGGGTTAAAAACTGCCAAAAACTGCCAAAAACTGTTCCCGCCTAGCAGTTCGTTCGAACGACATTTCGTTCGAACGAACTCTCGTTCGAACGAGACTTCTAACGACGCACCAGTATGGACTTCGTTAGAATCTCGTTAGAAACCTCGTTAGAACGAACAATCTCGTTCGAACGACATTTCGAACGACGGACCAGCTTAGACTCGTTGGCAAAATCGTTCGAACGAAACCTGGTTCGAACGAAAAACTCGTTCGAACGACATTTCGAACGACTTCCAGAATTTTTATAAAATTCGATTTTGGCCCAGAAACTTTATATACTTTATTTTAAAGTTCTAATTAATTTTTTCTGAAAGTAAAACACAGTTTTTATTAAACCTAACACCCAATAAACTTGTTCCAAGCTCCTATATATATATAATTGCATTCATACCTTGGGAGCATGGAACTATGATTGATGACGTAGAAACGAGGCACGCAAACCGGCATATTTGATGAAGCTTTATACTCTTTGCCGCTACGTCTTCAACAAACACTTCATAGGCTTGAGAATATGACATTTTAAATACTATCCTATGAATAAATGTTTTTGTCCGGAATTGAGCCAAAACTATATATGGACTCAATTAGAAATTTGTGTCCTTACAAATCTCGCCCTTTGGCTATTCCGGGACAAAAACCAAAACAAAAATCCTAAAGGGCCGTCAAGCTCTACTAGACTCAAAACATAACATTAACCCACCCAGACTTGACTCAACCCAAGGATTAAACCCTTTGCCTTTTAAGGATGCCGCTTTAGAAGAATACCTGCACACTTAAGCAAACTCATCAAATGCATAGGGAATATCAAAGTATTAAATGCAATTCATTAATTACTCCCCCTAAATTAATTCTCCCCTTTATCAAACACATGACCTACTTAGAAAGACGTCTCCCCCTAAGATGAATCTCCCCCAAACTTGGATACGATAATAATAGGATGAGATACCATTTCACCCCCTATCATCATTCTCCCCCTTTTTGTTCAGGAATAGGCAAAGGATAAAGAACTAATAAACATAAAAGAATGTTGAAGTTTAAAGTGATAAGACATGAAAGCATATGGGCAACAAAAGCAAGGCAAAAGCAAAACAAATATCATATATAAATATACTATAAATATGCCAATAAGTACTTGCATATATATATAGATATAAACACACACATAACACAAAATACAATAAGTTTGCACACTCGTATGGCAAAAATGTGGCATATGAAAACGAAAGTGTTGGGGTGTGAACTAGTAACAATTAAATTTAGACCCAAACACTTAAGAAACATTCACGGAGTTCTCATTTGATTGCAAACTTCATCACAGTTAGATATAACCTCATGTGATAATATAGATTGAACTCAATGAACAAACATACACAATGCATACAAGCCTAGCATGATGATGATTCTATAAACCAAATAGAGTCATGACATTAGAGACAACTAGGATAAACGGACATTGTGCAAACCTTTGATATACCACCCAATTCTCCCTCAATAAGCATATATATTCTTTTGCTTTTGAATGAATATATCAAACAAACATAGGCCTTGGCAATTGTTTTCTTTTTAATGCCATATATTCTGTTTTTAGGCCTTTGGATCACGTATTTCTTTTAAATCCAATAAACGGTGGCTTACTATCGCAAAGGATTTAATTCATCCTTTCGGAGCCCTTCCCCGTGCACATTTTGATTTATCATGTTTTCTTTTTCACACAAATCTCACATGCAACGGATTTTGACATGCACTAGTCCTCCTAGGTCATAGATATGTAGATGACTAGATTGGTAGGAGAACACCTCAAAAAGCTCAACTATAACATGTGACATTAAGATTTCAAAAGAGCTCGTACATGTGTGAAAAGAGGCATATAGAAATAGAATCCATTTAAACAACACAAAATCCAATTACTCCATATAAAACATGGTAAAGAACATTTTAAGGATTGAAAATCTAAACCAAAAGTTCTAGCCACGTGGGAGCGTAAAAGATGGGATTCAAACACAAATATATTCCACATAAATTGTGTCAAACCAAAATACACACAAAATAAAATCTTTTTGAGTTTTAAAATTTTTAGCAAAAAATAAAAATATATACTCAAAAGACAAACAAAAATCATTTGTATTTTTCATTAAGCTTAAATGAAACAGATAAAACACAAATGATAAACAAAAATCTTTTTATATTTTTCAATTAATGCAACCACAAAATATAATACAAAAAGATAAACAAGTCATAATTTCTAGCATCTGATATGAAATAAGGCAATGACTAGAAAATGACTAAACAAGCATACATTTAGCATGTGAATATAGAATGAAGTACAAACGCTAAAGTATGCATAAACTAACACATTCATCCTTTAGATTTAGCAAGGGAGGAAGCATGTGAAAGTAAATGAGAATCAAAAACCCTATTTTGCAAGGCAACCAAGTCGGATTTCCTAACCCAAATTAATGAAGAATGACTATCATGGGTTGTTGGAACGTTAACTTCCGTGGTTACTTTACTATGGGATTTTCTAGGAATTCGTTTAAGATCAAAACAAAATTTCCTAAGATGACCTTTTCGACCACAATGAGTACAAGCAAAAACATATCGAAAAGATTTACTTAAGTAGTGATCTTTAAATGCATTCCTAGTAGATTCTCCTAAAACATTGGTCTTGGCTTTATGAGTAGATTCATTACAAGTGTTGAAGCCTAAACCACAAGTGTCATTTTTAATTTGGACCATTCCTAACATTTTATCTAGTTTTTCTTAACGACACTCCAAATCAAATTTGACATTACTAGAATCTTTTAATTTATTTTCCAATTCTAAAATGTTAGATTCTAGTAAAACATTTCGCTCTTCAAAAGCAAGAAGCTCCTTTTTCAAGGATTCCATTAAACCCCTAAGGCTATCTCTTTCGCCTTCTACATATTCAAGCTTCTCTTGAAGAGTCCTCTCACGCGTCCTAAGGTCTTCTATTAAAGCATTTTCATCAATGACCTCGACACGCTCTCTTAAACAAGCTTCTAACTTCAAATTAGCTCTTTTCAATTTAATAGATTCTTTATAAAGTTCTTGAAAAGCATTTTGAAGTTCACTCACATTAACCTCTTCTTCATTTTCACTCTCTCTTTCTTCTCCACTCTCACTATCATCAAAAGCAAGAGAATCATGTACAATGAACTTGGAAGTGGCATGTGCTATCGTTTCATCAATCGATAAGTTCTCACTATTACTCACATGACTAGCCATAAAAGCCACAAAATTTTTCTTAGTGGGGGAATCGGGCTTCTCTTCCTTATCACTATCACTAAGGTTCACATTATATGAAATGGGTCGCTTACCCTCTTTCCTTAGTTTAGTGGGGAACTCATAAGCCCGATGGCCATAACCTTCACACCCGAAACACTTATTAGACTCGTCCCTATCTAAATTTTCATTACTAGGTTTAGGGATCTTCTCGGCTTTAGAAATCTTCTCGCCTTTGTCATGCTTAGAAGATTCAAATTTCTTAAAATCATTTTTAAATTTATCTTTGTTAATTTTAAGAAATTTTCTAAATTTACGAGCAAATAGAGCCATGTCTTCCGAGTCGCTATCACTATCGCTCTCTACTACTTGTTTGACCTCTTTTCGGGCTTTTAAAGCAACGCCCTTTTTGATTTTCTTTTTAGTTTTAGAGGGAAACATATCCAGTTCATAGGTTTGTAAATCACCTACAAGCTCTTCTAATTTCGTAGAGGCTAAAGTGGGTAAAGAATTTAACACGGTCACCTTTAGAATAAATCTATCGGGTAGGGACCTTAAAATTTTCTTTACAACACGGTCGTCAGGTATTTTCTCTCCCAAGTTAAAAGATGAATTAACAATATCAGAAAGTCTAGCATAAAATTCATCAAAAGTTTCTTTTTCATTCATTTTGATAGTTTCAAATTGAGTGGTGAGGTTTTGGAGTTTTAAAGATTTAACGACACTAGTTCCTTCATGAGTTAATTGTAAAATATCCCAAGCTTCTTTAGCGGTTTCACATGTCATAATACGACGGAATTCATCCGGTGTGACAGCGCTAAATAAGGCGTTTAAACCACGGGAATTGAAATTACCAAGTTAAAACTCATTTTCAGTCCATCTATCGGCGGGTTTGATAACACGTTCATTTTCAACTAAATAAGTTGGTGGGGACCACCCGTTAAAAACTGACATCCAAACTCTCTCGTCGATAGATTTTAGTGCCGATCTCATACGCGCTTTCCAATACGCGTAGTTTGAACCATCGAAAATAGGAAATTTTGAAAATGAGGAAAAATCCATTTTAGCCAAAAATTCTTTAAAGATCTTTAACGAAATAATTTATCGTTTTTGGCTCTGATACCAATTTGAAAAGCGGGGGGGGGGGGGGGGGGGGGGGGAGTGAAATACCCCGGAGGCTAGATTTTCTCAAATAAAATCAAAGTCAATAATTTCCGTTTATATATATGCGGAAGCGTAAAACGTGATGGTTCAACTTTAAAACAACAAATTTTAATTTCTCAAACAAATTAATATTACACCAAGTCAAGTAAAATTAAACAATTAATATAATCTCACTTAAACCGATTAATTAATCCAATGCAAGTCCTAGAATTTGCCTAAGTCATAATTAACAATTATCCAAAGTTAGGCGAAACCAATTTTAGCAAAAGACTTGAATAAACCAAATTTACCCAATATTTAATTTAAGTTCAAATTAAAATGAATGTGACAATTTAAACCGAATTTTATCTTGAAATTATTCTAAGCCTGCATTCTAAGTTATGATGCAAGATAAAATAAACAATATCACACTACGCCGTGATGTATGAGGAAAAACCCAAGATGAGAAAAAACCTCGGACGACCCTAGCCACAAATCCACTAGATACGGAATTACAAGTACAAGACAGATAGACTTACAACGACTGACTCGATTCCTCTCAAGCCTCGACGCTTCTTCCTGTAGACACCTCTTCCTAGCGGATAACCTTGGAACACCACCTAGGTCTCGGAATCCACCGATAGGGCTTTCTATGGTCACCGTCACCCGAGCAAGGAGCCTTTCTCCAAGTGGGTAGAATCGCAACAAAACGTCTTCTTCTTTTATGGATGTAGAAGCAAACCAAAAACTTCTCTTTGAAATGGAAGAGATAAACCAGTGCCAAACTCCAAGCAATTGATATGTATAAAAGAACTTGGAATAAACAAACTTGGGTGTAAACTAGAGTGGTATATGAATTTCTCTTTGAAAATTAACACTCAAAAAATGAACATTTTCCTAAACAATTTTTGCTCTCAAACTCTCTCTAAGAGATAAACTAGGTTGGAAAAGTTAAGTTAGAAAATGTGATTCCCGTCCTTCATAAAGTCTGAAAAAATTAGTTAAAAAACAAGTGGGAAAGTGGGTTAAAAACTGCCAAAAACTGTTCCCGCCTAGCAGTTCGTTCGAACGACATTTCGTTCGAACGAACTCCCGTTCGAACGAGACTTCTAACGACGCACCAGTATGGACTTCGTTAGAATCTCGTTAGAAACCTCGTTAGAACGAACAATCTCGTTCGAACGACATTTCGAACGACGGACCAGTTTAGACTCGTTGGCAAACTCGTTCGAACGAAACCTGGTTCGAACGAAAAACTCGTTCGAACGACATTTCGAACGACTTCCAGAATTTTTATAAAATTCGATTTTGGCCCAGAAACTTTATATACTTTATTTTAAATTTCTAATTAAATTTTTCTGAAAGTAAAACACAGTTTTTATTAAACCTAACACCCAATAAACTTGTTCCAAGCTCCTATATATATATAATTGCATTCATACCTTGGGAGCATGGAACTATGATTGATGACGTAGAAACGAGGCACGCAAACCGGCATATTTGATGAAGCTTTATACTCTTTGCCTCTACGTCTTCAACAAACACTTCATAGGCTTGAGAATATTACATTTTAAATACTATCCTATGAATAAATGTTTTTGTCCGGAATTGAGCCAAAACTATATATGGACTCAATTGGAAATTTGTGTCCTTACACTTAAAATTCCTAAAAGTTGAAACACTAATTAGGTAAAGAGAGAAAGATAATATACCTAGATTGTCTTAAACACTTGACACCAAGTTAGTACCTGGGAAGCCAAAATAAATTCAAAAAGGTTTAATCAAAAGCCCTAAATCAATATTATGCTTAAAGGTTTAATCCAGAGACCTAAAATCAAGTTTAACTACGAAGTGAAAAACCAAAAACCCTAACAGGTAAATAGAGAACCCAATATAGTTCAGTCCATCCATTCAAACTTTAGAACACAATATATTTAAGGTCAATTTTATGAAACCCAACAAACTATCTTATGTGTGTGTGTGTGTGTGTGAGAGAGAGAGAGAGAGAGAGGGAGAATCTATATCAATATTATTTTCCAATCATCTCAAATAAATCAACCAACTTGTATGTTGAATAATGATACTGTCACATGACAATGATACATAAATGTCGATTGCTCACAAACTATGCACTGAATTGTAAACACTTACATTTTTTAAAATTTGTAATAAAACATGATTTGAGTCGCTTAAACTCTTAACCAAATCTCAATGAAACTGTAGTTACAACACAAATAGTTATGAATGAATAGTAAACAATTTAATATTCAATAGCTCTGAAATGGTAAAAAAATTTAACAAAAATTATCCATGTCTCAGAACACAATGGAATGGTTAAGAAAACAGAAACATATTTAAGATCATAGAAAACAAATAACATAGAGAGAAGTAATGAGGTGGTCACTAAATTTCAAACAAAGATGTGTATGTATACCTACAAAATGATGATTTCCATACACAACGATGATTTCCATTCAGTTGATAAACCCAAATACTCTTCAATAATCATCACAAAAACATTATATATTAGAAATCAAAACTAATTTGCAAGAAAAAATATAAAACCCAACCCAATTATGTTCAACACCTTTTATTATCAATCTGAAAGAACAAATACATTTTAGGCCTTCTTATTCATACTCAGTAAAACAGGACATGAATTAAAATAAAGCCAAATAATATATAAGGAACAATTGTATGATGGGCCACCTTACATGGACCTCTTTCTCAACAATAAAACAAATAATATTACTTTGAGAGGAAGAAACAATTGTACAATTTTTCTATAAAAAATAAATTTTGAACTGAGATTACCTATCAATATATGAGATTACCTATAAATATATGAAGAACCATCACAACAAAAGTTCATAACTTTTGAATCATTACTGAACAAAAATGAAAAAAGATAAATACGGAGAGTATAGAGCACAAACAGAAACTATAAATCATTGATCATTCGGATTGACACAAAAAAACACCAATTTAGTAAATGCATAACTAAATAAACCAATAGGGTCTGAAACAGAGGGGAGAGAGAGATTATACCTGAGATGTGTTAGACAAAGACACGAATTTCAATTGACAATGAAAAATTTAGCCGTTATGAGTATGACGAATTCTCATAATCAAAATTTTAAACCCTAAGATCATAAAACCTAAATTTCATAAACCCTAAAGTTTGAAAACGAAAAATCCCTTAATCTAAACTCCATATATCTGTAAAACATACATATCAGACCTTAAAGAATAAGAAGAAAGTAGGAAAATCATACCTTGAATAATAAGAAAAAGAAAAAGAAGAAGAATATGGAGATGCCATAGCCGAGAGACAGAGAGACAGAGCGTGAAGATCATGAGGATGAGTCTCTGACTGGAGTGGGTATGACCCGTATAAGTGTGACTGATTGGAGGTTTTTTTTTACCATAATACCCTCAAATTTGAGTTAAAGTAAAAATTAGAAAGAAAAAAAGGGGGGAAAACACCACAACCATTGGATTCAATTTTGCCCAATTCAATCCTAGCCTCTGATTAAGTTGTCAACTTATGGAATAGTGCCAACTATTTTACTCCTTATTTTATATATATATATATATATATATATATATATATATGTATGTATAATCTTTTATAGCTCAATTCTCGCGTGCAACGGATTTTAACATGCAATAGTCCTCTTAGGTCATAAAGCATGTAGATGACGAGATTGGAAGGACAACACCTCACATAACTCAAATATACATGTGATATTATAATTTCAAGTGAGCTCATGAATGTGGGAATTGAGGCATATAAAAATTGAATCCATTAAAGCAACAAAAAATCCAACTACTCCATGTAAGCATGGTAAAGAATATTTTTAGGATTGACAATCTAAACCAAAAGTTCTAGCCACATGGAAGCGAAAAAGAAGGGATTCAAACACAAGTATATGCCACATAGAGTGTGTCGAACTAAAATACACACACAAGAAAATATTTTTGAGTTTTTGAAATTTTTAACTAAACAAAGAAAAAATTTACTCAAAAGACAAACAAAAATCATTTGAATTTTTCATTAAGCCTAAAATACTAAAAATGCAAAACGCAAATGATAAACAAAAATATTTTGTATTTTTCATTTAATGCAAGTCCTAAAATGAAAGAACTATAATACAAAAGATAAACAACAATCATAATTCTAGCATGTGATAAAGCATGAAGTATAGACTAGAACAATAATTAAGAAGCATACAATTAGCATGAAGTACAAAAGCTAAAGTATTCAAACAACTAACACATTCAACCTTTAGATTTTGCAAAGGAGTAAGCATGTGAAAGTAAATGAGAATGAAAAATCCTATCTTGTAAAGCTACCAAGTCGGATCTCCCAACCCAAACTAATGACGAATGAGGATCTCGGGATTTAGGAATCTTGGCTACCTCGGTTGCCTTACGTAGGGATTTTCTAGGACCTCATTTAAAATCAAAATAAAATTTCTTAAGATGACCTTTTCGGCCACAATGTGAGAACCTAAAGACTCGGCGAAAAGACTTACCTAAGGAATAATTTATAATATTGCTCCTAGAGGATTCTCCTAAAACATTGGTTTGGCTTTATGAGTGGACTCATTACAAGTATCGAAGCCTAGAACACAAGTGTCATTTTTAATTTGGACCGTTCTTAACATTTTATCTAATTTATCCGAACGACACTCCAAATCAAATTTGACTTTATTAGAGTCTTTTAGTTTATTTTCTAAATCTACAATGTGAGACTCTAATAAAACATTGCGCTCTTCAAACGCGAGAAGCTCCTTTTTCAAGGATTCCATTAAACCTTTAAGGCTATCTCTCTATCCTTCTACATATTCAAAATTACTAAGAGCTCTCTCACGTGTCCTAAGGTCTTCCACTAAAACACTCTCATTAATGACCTCGACACGCTCTTTCAAACAAGCTTCTAACTTTAAATTTTCTCTTTTTAATTTAATATATTCTTCATATAATTCTTGAAATGAAAATTGAAGTTCATTCACATTAACCTCTTCTTCATTTTCACTCTCTCTCTCTCTCTCTTCTCCACTCTCACTATCATCATTTCTTTGGGATTCACAAACAATGGCCTTGGAAGTGTCAGGTGTTAAGATTTCATCAATAAAGGAGTGCTCACTTTCACTCACATGACTTGCCATAAAAACAACAAAGTTGGGCTTACTGGGGGAATCATGTCCCTCTTCCTTATCACTATTACTAAGGGTTACATTGTAGGAAATTGGTTGATTACCCTCTCTCCTTAGTTTAGCGGGGAACTCAAAAGCCCTATGGAAATACCCTTCACAACTGTAACACCTATTTGACTCGTCCCTATTTAAATTTTCATTAAAAGTTTAGGGATCTTTTCGGCTTTGTCATGCTTAGAATATTCAAATTTCTTAAAATCATTTTTAAATTTATCTTTCTTAAATTTAAGAAATTTATGAAACCTCCTAGCAAACATAGCCATATCTTCCGAGTCACTCTCACTTTCACTCTCTACTACTTATTTTTCCTCCTTTTGGGATTTCAAAGCAACACCCTTATCTATTTTCTTTTCAGTTTTAGAGGGAACACATGTCCAATTCATAGGTTTATAGATCACCTATGAGCTTTTCTAATTTCGTAGAGGCTAAGGTGGGTAAAGAATTTAACACGGTCACCTTAGGAATAAATCTATCGAGTGGGGACCTTAAAATTTTCTTTACTACTCGGTTGTCGATTATTTTCTCTCCCAAATTAAAAGATGAATTAACTATATCAAAAAGTCTAGCATAAAATTCATCAAATGTTTCTTTTAAATTCATTTTGATGGTTTCAAATTTAGTGGTGAGGTTTTGGAGTTTAGAAGCTTTTGCGACACTAGTTCCTTCATGAGTGAGTTATAAAATATACCAAGCTTCTTAAGAGGTTTCACACATCATAATGCGGCAGAATTCATCCGGTGTGACCGCGCTAAACAAGTTTAAATTCATTCTCACTCCATCTATCGGTGGGTATGGGAACACGTTCATTTTTAACAAAATATGTAGGCGGGGACCACTCGTTAGTGACTGAGAACCAAAACCTCTTATCTAGAGACCTAAGTGCCAATTTCATACGCGCTTTCCAATATGCATAGTTGGAACCATCGAAAACAGGAAATTTTGAAAATGAGTAAAATTCCATTTTAGTCAAAAACATTTGAAAGGACCTTAATGCAATAAATTAGCGCTTTTAATTTGAAAACGTGACTTTTTCTAAATCAATGCTCTGATACCAATCTGAAGGACCCCCAATTTTTAAATCTTACCTTTTAAAAATATAATTTCCTTTAAATGCGGAATAAGGATGGTTCAACCCAACAATTTAATTTTCCAAAACTTATTGATTTTTTATTCTCAAAAAGATGAAAAATTAAATTAAACAGTAATTTTAATTTCTAGAAAACAAAATTAAAATTAAACCTAAATAAGTGAATTATGGTGAACACACACACGCACACATAATTCACATAAACCAAATTTTTTGATTTTCTCACAAACAAAAAAGTTGACTATGACAAATTTACTTTTAGCCCAAAATCAGTTTAACACAGGTCCTAAAATTTACCTACATAATATTTTCAATATAACCAAATTAGACCAAACCAAATTTAACAAATAAAATTTCTGACTTGAATTAAATTAACTTAAATTTTACCCAAATTAAATATTCCAATTTTATCTTTTTACCTTAGCATGCATCTATTGTGAGTGAGTACCAAAATATTTCAACCATCTTTTGATGTTTCACAAATCATAATTCTATTATATTCTTCCTGTGTGACATGTGAAGAAACAACGTGCAGACCCTTAGAATTATATTGTGGAAGTCTTTGTTTAGTTTTGGTCCATGACTCAACAGGCTTTAAACTAGTGACCTCACCTACAATAGTGACAGGGGTGTTCAACCTTTCTCACCTGCTAGCCACACACACTCATCAATAGATTTTAATGCATATCTCATTCTCATCTTTAAAAACATACGGGATCACAAAACAAATAAAATATGTTTTCTAGCTCTGATACCAATTTGAAAAACCTGGGGTGGTCTCTAAATGCATGTGTTTCAAATCAAACCAATTTATTACCAAAATTATCCAACTTTTAATTTGCACCAAACCAAGTTGTGAAAATCCAATTCTTACTTTAAACCAATTTTATCTTGATTAATCCTAAACATGCATCTAGCGATTAAAGAAAATAAATTAAAGTAAAGAATACTCACAATGCAGGATGTACGAGGAAAAAACCCAAAACGGGAAAACAACCTCGGACGGCCCAAGCCCGACAATCACTATGCACAAAGGTTTTATAAAGACGGATTAGCCTTACTCAATGACTCGATTCCCACGGGTCTTGACGCTCCATCTGATCTTCTACCGTTCTTTAATAGTGCCCACGTAGAAATTCCGTCTTCCACGATACCTGTCCACAACACTCGACTCCACGAATATCTCGGTGTCCACCGATTGGCTTTGATTCGTCTACGATGTCGAACAAGAAGTCCTTCTCTTTTCTTCACCCCAAAACCTTTATGTTCAATGGTCGAACAAACCTTCTTGGTGCAGCAAGATCACTTAAACGTATAAGAATGATAACTCGGATCTTTGCAAACTCTAAGGATGTGCTTATGATTTTTAAACCTTAGAAATCATGTGCAAACACGTAATGGATGGTAAATTATTATTTTCCAGATGCACACTTTCAAAACTCTGATGAAAACACGCTTTAAATAAGATTTAAGTGCCGCCTCAAAAAACATGTGGTTCGAATGACAATGCCACATCGTTCGCGTGACATAGTGTCTCGTTCGAACGAGATCCTTATGTCGTTTGAACGACACAGCGAAGGTTTGAATTTTTTGACTTTTTATTCAAAACGTCCCTTCCAAAAGAGATCCAAATTAGTTCAACTCTATTTCGAGCTTATCAGAATAAAACGTAGTGTAAACCATTTAAAACATTTTTCTTTATAAAAATACATCCTTATCTTTTATAAAAACAGTTCCGAGGACCATTAATTATACGCATTCATACCTGAGTGATCTCGGAATGCACTTAACTGTGAAGACGAATAAACTTGCACCAATTAAACTTCGGCATGATTATTTCTTTGAATCTTTGCCGCAACATCTTCAATTTTCTTCAATACGTCATAGACCAAGTGGGATCGTGCAAAATAAAATCTCCCTATGACATATTACAAAGACAGTTTTGTTCACGAAATTAAGTCAAAACAATACAGGGACTCAATTGGAAATTTATGTCCTTACATCGCGTTCTCTTGCATTTGGTGGCTTTGCTTCCTCTTATTGATGATGTCATTCCTCATCAGTTTCTACCATCCATGAGATCTATGCTGATATGGGTTGCTCATTGCTCTTCTCAGAAGGTTGCCCTTAGGGGAAAATCGTAGATTTATTTCTCGATGAACCTCATAACTGACTCTGATTATGGATAGCTCAGCTCGTAAGTCACCAGTAATGGGTGCTCTATGTGGGTCAGACATTGTTTCTCTCTTTGGTTCCAAGTTTCTTTTAGATAAAAGAATCGTTTCCCACAGATGACGCCAATTATGAGTGCAAATAATCACAATTAATGATTCTAGAAGAATTGTGATTATAGAGGAATTAATGTCACAACACACATAATTCACCTGGTTCGGCAACTTCTTATGTCCATGGAGGGTCTCTTAATTTTTAGTAATTCTTTAAGAGTTTCGGAATTACATGCCCCTTTGCCCAGGTATAAATGTTTTATTTATGGTGATCAGAGTGGTGGATCCATACACGAACTCTTCCAAATGATTATATACTCGTTGGTTGATACATGTTTATCACCTTCGAGATTCTAGGTAACAAGAGTGAGCGTCCATAATTATCCACGTGATATGTCTCCATAATTATCCACGTGATGCTAAATCTGACTGGGCATCGTGTTGGGCCTATTTGGGGAGTTGAATATTAGGCCTTTATAGTTTTCATAAACAATATACTACACTCATTTATTAAATTTTTATGTGGGACTTTGGGTTTTCACAATACACTTCAACTGAATTCATTTTTCAAGTAGGTACTTCAAATAACAATTTCTCATTCAATGATTTATGGTTGTGCATATGTGAGTACACCATGTTATACTCCACATAGAGGAGAATGCGCTACAACTTTGAAGCATCTTGAAAGACACGTGAGTCCCATATTGAATTATATCCAAAGTTGACCAAAATAATATTTTGTCAACTTAATTAAAAGCCATAAATTCCACCGAGATTGTAGTAAGTTAGATTTTAAGAGTCAAATATATATATTACAGATATGGACACTAGGTGCATAGGGCCTCTAAACGGATATGCAACAGCCCCTGATTCAAAATAACTTTTTTATATTTTAGAAAATATTTTTCAATTCAAAACTTTGTGAAAGTTACAATATAGCGGAATAAATGCGACCAATTTTAATTGTGTTTCAACCAAACTAGTTTTAATGAAACCCAAGTTTTAATTCAATCCTAAAAACATGCAACTAAGAGATATGGAATCATAAAGCAAGAAGCATGCAAGGTTGGAAACACCAAGTTAAGGAAAAAATCCCCACAGGGTAAAAACTTTGTATTTCCACTAAAATTTGCAAAGTAACGATTTACAATCAGATTATAATGAAAATACAAATGACATACGAATACCCGCAAGTGTCGGTCACAGTTGTCAGCAGTAGATCACGCGCAACTATCCCATAAGAACCGCATTCCTACTCTTCAGCCCAGAAATATCGCAGCACTCCCTAATGTTGACCTCAGTCTGGTGTAGGTTTATCCTCTCTACAAAGAGTTGAACAATAGCAAAGATTTGTTCTTGGGTTCCAAAACAATTCACTAAAGATTGGGATGATTTGTGAATTGAAAAACAAGAGATTTAACTCTCAAAAGGTTGGAGAATAAAGTAAAACACTCAAAATCGCATTCTGCTTAAAACCTATGTTTCTCCACACGAAAATCAATACGTCTGACACTCTATTTATAAAACATTTAAAGTAGTGATGTACCGAACAAAAAGACTTCTCGTTCGAACGAACTGTCATGTCGTTCAAACGACTTCTGTTCTCATTCGAACGAGACAAGATCTCATTTGAACGACCAGGCACAAATCTCCAGATTCATTTTACAGAGTTTTAAAATATTTGGAGACTTGGAAACCAACACTCTTACGAATCTGAGAACAGTTATCCAAAAAGAAAATATTTTAATTTTTATAAAAAATCATAACACTTTTAATGTAAAATGTAAATGGAACTTGACCACATTTACCAGAGCCGTCCTTGTTGGGCATGATTGTTGAAGATGACTTGAAATTTGGATCGTTGATTGTAGATGTGTGATTTCCAATGCTTCGACAAACTTGTAGCGGTATACGACATACTAAGTGTGACAAACTATGTCCTTACAAATCTGCCCCTATGTCTATGCCGGTACAAAATAAAAATAATCTGAATTATCAACTTTTCAAAATAACCTATACAAATCTACCCTCCCATAAGCTCAAAATGTGGAAAGATAAACTGAACAAGTCTTCAATCAAACTTGGCTTCAACAATCAACTTTCAAATCTCCAAGCTTTTTTCATCAGGGTGTGAAATCCAAAGAATCTTCAATTGTACCTACACACATGAGACAAAGCAAAACCTCATAACGTATCGAGTTTGAAATGATATAAACATAAAGCATGTAAGCATAATCAAATTTTCCCCATACTTAAACTCCCCCATAATATCATAATTCGTTCTCCCCCTTTTTATTTGTCCAAAATAGACAAGGAAAGAATATACATAATAAAGCAAAGAGGGGTGGCACAGGAAACAAACCAAACATATTATTTTTGAATTTTCCAATATTTTCATGCAAAAATGTAAAAATAATTTTATAAAAATCACACATAATGAATTTTTACTAAGATAACCAAATCGGAGATATGGAATGAATGTGTGTGAACAAATTCAATAGGTAATAAAACTCAATCAAGTATATGTGCACGATGCATACGTGTACTCCTATCAATGAACATCAAAAGCATCCTTTGGTGTAAAGTTGTTGAATTTAGATGATATCGACTAAATCAAATCAACAAATCAAAGCCTAAGTGATTTTCACACCAATAACGTCCAAAACTAATTAGTGTGGTTTCGAGAACTTTTCAAAGGACGTGCAAACCCATTGATTGCTTTTCAACCAAACTCCCTCATATAAAATAATGTAATTTTTATATCTAAAGAGGTACTAAATTCTCATCTTAGAGAAAAATTATTGGCCTAAATTTTGGCATATTTCTTCTTTTTATTGCCTTAATTTTTTTTGCGGGCTCTTTTCAAACGGTGTTTTTCACGACATGATAGTTATTCACTCGCAGCCCTTTCCCGTGTCACTCATCATTTTTTTTAAAATTTAAACAAATTCCTCACGGGCAATGGTTTTACATGCACTACTTTTATTACTGTTGTATCATTTCACTTGGTTCGTTTTAAGGATAGGATTAAGATGAAAACACTCGACCAACATGTGATAGACAAGTACAATAATCAGAAAAATTCGTGCAAGTGTGCAGTAAAGGACATATTGAGTCAAACATGTAGGAAGTATCATCTAATAACATCTCAATGACTCCAAACATTATAAAGCACATAGATGACATGAAATATTGTCTCAAAACACTATCAAATTTTCACATGGATAAATGAAATGAAATTGTAACTCGGTCATCCGAACAGTCCATTCATATACGGTGTAAAACAAAATACAAAAATCTTTTTGTCTTTTTCAAAATTTTTAAAACCGAAAATATTTTTGGTTTTTCGAAAAGTATATGAAAAAAGTAGTATAATTAGCAATAGGCATATAATAACAACATGAAAGTCATCCTATGCTAGCAAACAAAAATCACATAAATGGATCATCAGTCAAAGTAGGTGTGATTAAACGAAAATATGCAGTGTTATCAATTAAGCATGGATATCAAGAGTAGTTGCATATAAACTGTCAGAAGCAACCCAACAATACCAAATAATGTAACCAATGAACATAGGGTACTGCAAACAGAATGGTCAAATACAACCTGGTCACTCGAATGAAGTGATATGTCGTTAGAACGACATCATAGGTTGTCGCTCAAATGATCAGCCTTCTCGTTCGAACGAGAAACAAAAATTCCTAGAAAGCCAGCATGATCAAACAATTCTTCCCAGAGAAACAATTTTCTAGAAAATAATACCTGGAAGGTGCTGACAGGTCCAAAACAGTGTCAAAATAGTAGCAAAATAGCAAACTGAATAAATAAGTCAATGTGTGCTACTACAAAGAGAGTCATAACACTAGCAAAAGTATATCAAGATGCACAACTAGTGTATGATAAAAACCTATCGAATCAACCAAAGCTCCTAACATGGGGTGAATCATTTGCAAGTAACCGTGAGTCATGAACAAAAAGACCATAAGCCTCTAAATCTGATTTCCTATCCCAAATCGATGTGCAACGAGGCGTGGGGGTTTTAGGAATTGATGTGACTCTCTCGTTAAGATTTCTAGGTCCATTCAAAAGTTTGTAACAGAAATGCCTAATATGACCTTGCCGTAGTGTGTGCAAGTGTAAATCGGGTGATGAATGTTACCTAAAGGTGGTCTTCTCCTCAAATTCCTAGGTGGTGCTCTCCTCAAATTCCTAGGTGTCTCTATCTGAATTTTCCTAGGTGGCTCTCTTCTAATGATACTAGGTGGTTCTCTCACAATGTTCCTAGGGGGCTCTTTCTTAACAAACTTAGGTTCCTCTTTCTTAATAATCCTAGGAGGCTCTCTTACACGTGTGGGAATGGGTGCAAAATGTTTTTCAAAACCAATCCCACCCCTATCCTTTTTAATTTGGACAGTCCCTAAAATCTTATCTAACTTTTCGTACTGAGACTCCAAATCAAATTTCACCTTACTCTAATCTCTCAAACGTTTCTCAAGTTCACTTATCCTAGATACTAGTAGGCACCTAGAATCCTCAAACTCAAGAAGCTCCTTTTTCAAAGCTTCCATCATGCCTCGAAGATCATCTCTCTCACGCTCGACATATCCAATCTTCTCTCTCAAAATTTTCTCTCGTGCCGTAAGTTCTTTAACTAAAATATCATTATCATTTTTTAAGGCACGCTCTTGCAGATGGGCTTTCAATTTCAAATTTTCTCTCTTTATTTTCAAAGATTCATCATAAAGTTTATTGAACGCAATTTTCAAGTCACACTCATCCTCACTTGTGTCGTCCTCACTCACCTCACTTTTATCACTAGTCACATGGGTGGGAAACTCTCACCTAGAAGCAAAAAAAACTTCTTCTTCCGAATCACTGTCACTAAGTGTAGAAATATGAGATGTCAATTTATTCAATTTCATCCTCAAATTTTTGGGACACTCGTCTATCGTGTGACCTACACCCTCATCTATTGTGGGAATAAATGCAACTTCTAAAATAAAACTAGTTTTAATTTTGTTCAACCAAACTAGTTTCAATGAAGCCCAAGTTTTAATTCAGTCCTAAAAACATGCATCTAATTGATATGGAATCATAAAGCAAGAAGCATGCAAGGATGGAAACACCAAGTTAAGGAAAAAAATTCCTGCAGGGCAAAAAAATGAATTTCCACTCTAATTTGCAAAGTAACGATTTACAATCGGATTACAATTAAAATACAAATGACATATGAATACCCGCAAGTGTCAGTCTCAGTCGTCAACAGTGGATCACGCGTAGCTATCCCACAAGAACGGCAGTTCTACTCTTCAGCCTAGGAATAACGCAGCACTTCCAAATGTTGACCTCAGTCCGGTGTAGGTTTATCCTCTCTAGAAAGAGTTGAACAGTTGAAAAGATCTATTCTTGGGTTCCAAAATAATTCACTAAAGATTGGGATGCTTTGTGAATTAAAAAACAAGAGATTGAACTCTCAAAAGGTTGAAGAATAAAGTAAAACACTCAAAATCGTATTCTATTTAAACCAGTGTATCTCCACACGAAAATCAATACGTCTGACACTCTATTTATAAAACATTTAAAGCAGTGATGTTCCGAACAAAAATACTTCTCGTTCGAACGAACTGTCATGTCATTCAAATGACTTCTGGTCTCATTCGAACGAGACAAGATCTCATTTGAATGATAAGTCACAAATCTCGAGATTCATTTTACAGAGTTTTAAAACATTTGGAGACTTAGAAACCAACACTCTTACGAATCTGAGAACAGTTATCCAAAAATCTTTTATGATAAAAATATTTTTGAAAAAGTAAAAAACATTTAAAATAATTCAAAAAATCATTTTTCGTGAAAGAAAAAATATTTTAATTTTTATAAAAAATCATAACACTTCTAATGTAAAATGTAAATGGAACTTGACCACATTTACCAGAGCCGTCCTTGTTGGGCATGATTTTGAAGATGACTTGAAATTCGGATCGTCGATTGTAGATGTGCGCTTTCTAATGCTTCGATATACTTGTAACGGTATACGACATACTGAGTGTGATGGACTATTTCCTTACAAATATTCCCTTATGTCTATGCCAGTAGAAAATAATAATAATCTTAATTATCAACTTTTCAAAATAACCTATACAAATTTACCCTCCCATAAACTCAAAATGTGGAAAGATAAACTAAACAAGTCTTTAATCAAACTTGGCTTCAACAATCAACTTTATAAATCTCCAAGCTTTTCTTATCAGGGTGTGCAATCCAAAGAATCTTCAATTGTATCTACACACATGAGACAAAGTAAAACCTCGTGACGTATAGAGTTTGAAATGATATAAACATAAAACATGTAAGCATAATCAAATCTCCCCCATACTTAAACTCTCCCATAATGTCATAATTCATTATCCCCCTTTTTATTTGTTCGAAATAGACAAGGAAAGAATACACATAATAAAGAAAAGAGGGGTGTCATGGGAAACAAACCAAACATATTACTTTTTGAATTTTTCAATATTTTCATACAAAAATGTAAAAATAATTTTACAAAAAACACACATAATGAATTTTTACTAAGATAACCAAATCGGGGATATGGAATGAATGAGTGTGAACAAATTCAATTGGCAATAAAACTCAATTAAGGTGGACATCTCTGGCATATTTACTGAGGCTCCTGAATTTAGAAGGGAGAGCTCGAATAATGAAGGTATTACTAAAATGCTTAAGGAAGACGCATCTACTTGTATCTCTCATCCAAAGAGTGAAGCTCCCATGTAACCCCAAAATATCAAGCCTTTAATGACTCTTTATATAATGTTTTGTTTTGAACTGTTGATTTTCCATTTGCTGTTGGATGTAATTTTCTAATCTTTCATCTTTAAACGATTATTTTTAATGGAAATGTGTTGTTTTTCAATATTTACTTCGTATTTTCTACTTTTGCTTTGCTAAGTAATTTTTTTTCACTGCTTGAGGTTTGTATGAGGTTTACCCAGTATGCATACCCTTAGGTCTAAAGATTACTTACTAAAGCAAAGAAACTTGAGATGTGAACCCGTAGGAGCAGTATTTAGACCCCTAAGACCTGAAGTCACACATTTTTTAAATTATCTATAGTTAAGATTGAGAGTCTGTAATGGCTCCTTTGTCTTTAAAATCATGGAACACTTGATCCTTGCACTTTTTAGGATTAAAAGACCATAATTTTTATACGAATATTTTTCCCCAAAAAAAATTTAGGCATAAACGTTCATAAATCACACATGTTGTAAGGATAAACTTTCGATCGAGTCACTTCGTATGTAATAGGCATAATTCAGACAAAATATTTGAGTCATAGGATAGACTTTGAGTTGATGATTCTATGAGACTATGATGTTCTTTGATGAAGATGTAGCGGCCAAGCTTCAAAGAGTGCATATTCTAAGCTGTGTTTATCGTCTCACGTTTGTCTTTGCATATGTTGAGAATCTCGTAGGTATGAACGTATACAGTTTATGACTCCTTGGAAATTTCTTATAAGGGTGTTTTGTTTTCAAAACTGTTCGGAACTTAAAATTTTAGAAAAAAAGTTGTTAAAGTTCATTATAGGCAGAGTTTTAAAATTCTGTTGAGCTCAGTCAAACGACATCTCCATATCGTTCAAATGACATGGAAAGGTCATTCAAAAAATGTGATCAAATATGGATCAAATGTGGGTCAAACGAAGTCTTCGATTGTAGTTCTATAAGGCCATTAAAAGCGAGATGAAATCTCGTTCAAACAAGACCTCTATCCCGTTCAAATGACAACCTTAAATTGTTCGAAGGATGAGCCATCTTAATTTTTCTATAAAAATATTTTTAGACTTCGTTTTCTGTTTGAGAGATGAACTTTGATGAAAATGAAAAACACGCATGTTCTGAAAAGTTTTAACTCCAAAAGTTTCATCAATTTGTTTACAAGATCCAAGATTCATTACTCATATACTTTGAGATCTTGTTTGGGCCCCTGGTTTGTTTTTTGCATCATTAGAAGAAAGTTTTTGTGTGATGGACTCCGTGCATGCTGATTGCGATGAAAAAGTGTGGAATCTGTGTTATAAATCATAGACGATTGTCGAAATGCATCAGTGGATACCGAGGCACACGTGGACTCGTGTGTTATGAACCTTGCGTAGGTGGATTCCTGTGTTGCACTATGGAGGAGTGGTTGAAGATAGAATAGCATTAAGATTTATGGGGGATCAATTCATTGTGTAAGTCTGCTGTCAATTCCTTGTAGAAACATAACATAGTGATTGTCTAGCTGAGTCGTCTGAGGTTTTTTCACTCAGTGGTTTTCTCGTAAATCGGCGTCTTGTGGTTTGATTTATTTGATTTATCTGTTATCACCTAGATGCATGTTTAGGGTAAAAAGGATAAAATTTGGTAAATCAATTTTCACAAAAAAGGTTTAATTGGGTAAAATTAGTTCTATCATTAAAATTAGAAACATAAAAATGTTAAACTTGTGTTTATTTGAACCGTCTATAGCATTCTCAAATTGGTATCAGAGCTGGTTGCACTAACTTATTGTGTAGATCCTATTTAGTGTTATTTTTTGGTGGTGTTTTGTTTTCTCTCTTCTACTTTTATCTCAATGGATTGCCTTAGTAATAACGTTGTTTATAATTGAGATGAGTTTGATAAGCTTCTTGACCGAACTGAAAAGTTAAATCTTTTGAATTTGAAGTTTGCAAAAAGAATTGAAATTCTTGAAGAAGAAAAATCTCATTTCAAAAATGTTATTGAATATTTGCAAACGTTTCAAACTCAAACAGATATCATTTGTGAGAAGTTTATTGCATTGTATGATGACTTTAAATCTTTAAAATTATCCAAGAAAGAGAGTGATAATAGAGTCCTTATTTTGCCTAAAGAGTTAGAAGACGTTAAAAATGTTAGGGTTTATGTTTGTTCCAATGAGGATAAAAATAATTTGATTAACGATTATAAGGGATATGAGAAAACTCTTAGGAATAAGTTTTTTCACATTGAGGGGGAGCGAGATAACCTTCTAGGGGTAATTGAAAATTTAAAGAAGGAGACCCTAAAATTTGAGGAGTCTAATTCTTTACTTGAGTCTAAAATTTTGAAGTCAAAAGATAATTTTAAAAGACTCGATAGTGTGTGTAGTAATGGTAATGGCTCACATGTTTCTAATGCAGGACGTTAGATAAGGTCAACCCATAGGTAACATTCCTCCCATTTACACATGTTCACATTGTAGTAGGAAAGATCACCTTAGGCATTTTTGCTTTGATCTTGGAAAAGGTCCTATGAAGTTTAAGGATAGTGTCCTGTCAGTGACCATAATCCCTCAAGTTAGGTATATGCCTGTTTGGGTTAGGAAATCTATTTTGGAGAGGCTAAATGTTAGATTGATTGATTCTCACATGCTTACACATGATGATTCACATGCTATATCTTACGGATGATTGCTTGCATGATTTTTTTTGTCATACGCTAGTTGTGCTTCATGTTATATGTTTTCTAGTGTTATGACATGTGTACTATTTATATTATAGTTTTCTGTTATTGAGTCATTTTTAAAAAATACAAAAACATTTCGATTTTTAAAAAATATTTTGAAAAACTTAAAAATATTTTTAGGTTTTGTGTATTTTAATTTTACACGATTGATGTGGCATATTGGTGTTTTTGAATCCCATGCATATGTAATTTTCATGTGGCTGGGATGTTTAGTTATAATTTTGGATTAGATTGATCTTAACCATATTTATGGAGTTGTTTCAAACTTGATTTGTGGTATTGATTCGACTTTGTTTATTCCTCCACACACACATGCATGAGCTTATTGGATTTTGATTTTATATGATGTATATTTGATCTTGGTGAGATGTTCTCCTATTAATTTTGTCATCTACATGTTTATGTGACTATGGAGATTTATGCTTGTAAAATTCGTTGCCCATGAGAATCTATAGGATATGTAAGGTGGTTGTTGAGTTCATTGCAAGTTGATGGGAACCTTCAATGCAAGTGAATTTGGAGTGGTTGTAGGTAGAATAGTGTTTTTATTTTTTCCTTCTCTTCCAGATTGGTCGAGGCGGCTCTATTAATGACTTCTGAGATTAATACTTATCATGGGTTGGCCTTAGGTTGTTCTTGAAGTGTCTCGGGGTGGTATACCTTGGTGCTAAGTACTTGGAATCCCATAGAGATAATTGTCATTCTGAATGTGGTCTTATCTATGCATCGGACATGGCAGAGTCTTGGTATTGTGGTCTCTGAACTCACTGAAGAAGTGTGCAGGGAACATTGGTCCATTTAGGTGGGAGGATACATGGCCGAGGTCTTCCACAGGGCCATAGCTTACTTGTGGTAGCAACCGAGGTCTTTGGAACTAAGTATCTCTCTATCTGCATCTGAGGAGTTTCTTTTCTTATCTAAGGTTGCTTGAATGGGCTTAAGAGCCTTTAGAAGGTTAAGGCTTTAATTGGGTATCATTAGTGGCCCCTTGTTGCTCTTTATAAGAATTTTAAGGGAAATACTTATCCTATTAACTTAAGCTAGGGGTAATGTCATAACTTGCAACTAAAGTACCCATTATAGCCAGATTGCATTAGGAATGAGGATTTACGTTATTGAGAACATTGATATAACATTGTTTGTGGGATGTACGTATGGAAACATTAAGTTTTAGGGGGATACAAAGAAGCCTCTTGGGAGATCCTGAGATTTTTACGATAAGAATAACCTTTCCTTTGTCTTTTGAATAAAAATTACTACCTTTTATTTTCCCTTTGCCAAAGATGCATGCTATAAGCATTTTTCCTTCTAAAATTTCTGACGTAAAGCCCCTATCTATCATGGGCCCTCATGTCTCCCTACCATTGATCGAAGAGGAGGGTGTTGGGACCTTTTAGGAAGCGAATTAGGGGTTAATGATACCAACTTCACTAGTGGGTCCTAATATTCTTCTCGAATTACTGATCAAAATTTAGTGACCATCAGGAGTTACCAAATACCTAATTCCATGATTTTAAAGGTTGTCAAGCCAGAAGAAAGGTTTTTTCCTTAGTTCCATGCCACATCTATTTCAATGAGTTCTTTCTTACAGTGTTGAGATAGATTACCGCTGCCTCTATCGGCAATAAGGATTCTAAAAGCCATTAGAATTTTTCGTTCCCAACTGGGGGATAATTCTTGGAGATCGCTAATGGCCACAATCCTAGCCTTTAGGGAGGCTAGTGATGGTTAGCAGGATGTGGAATTGGCCCAATTCTTTGGGATATACCAGGTTCAAGAACAAAAATAGACCAAATACATAGGGTTGAAATATCTCTCTTCGAAAGTTTTGTTGTCTTTTATAAAGATAATCATGTTTCCCCCCAAGAACTTAAGGGAGGAGTTCTTCTTCATTAGTGGTGTGTAGGCCATCTCTGATCCTGACAAGCTAGTGAGTTACCCTAGTATCTAGTGTGATCCCCCAAGATTAGGTAATCCTTTATTAACCTTTATGATTTGGATTTTATTTCTATGTATGGCCTTTGTGTGATCTTTACTAATCTTGTATCTTTGTTTGCATCTATTGATGTGTCATCTGAGAAAGAGAAGGGGGAGATGAAAAAGGCCTTGAAAAAGTCTTTTACCCCTTTTAAGGCCTTTCTCATAGCTAAGCTCCTATTTGATAGTGGGCTAGGATCTGAACTTAAGCCCGTGACCTTGGGAGAATCCCTTTAATTACCCATGATCTTTGTGGGGGAATTAATGGGGTCTGAGCCCCTTGCGGTGGTGCTTCCTTAGAGGAAAGTTTTTACCATGGTGGTGTCTAAGGTCCCTGAGGCTTATGATAAAGAAGAAGACCAATCTCAAAGAAAATTTAAGCCTCCTCTAATAGTTAAGGGGGTGATTCTATTAGGTTATGAAGAAGAAGAATAACTACCAAGTAAGTGGTTGACCTCCTCTTCTAATTTTCTTTATTCATTTCGCTGGTTCTAATACCCAACTTTTCCTGATTACTTGATACAGTAAATAAACAGAAATAAAGAAGGATGATGAGGTGGATTTTCATGGATACATCAATCGAGGTTATTATTGCCAAGGGAAAGACATCTCTTATGACTAAGAATTTTAATCATGATACACTTATCGGTTCCCCTGCTCCTGAGATTGAGCTAGTGAAATGGGTTGAATTAGATCCTTAAGACAAAACTCTGGCATTGTTGCAAAAATTACCATGGGAAGGTGGAACCCTTGGGGAAACCTAGTTTTGTTTTTTAATTCTAGGGGGTTTACATCCCCTGATGTCAAAAATGAAAGGAAAGGATAAGGTTGTTTTACTAAAGAGGATGAGGTCCTAAAGAAGGATGTTAAAACCCTTAGCCATTCAGAGGGGTTATTTTCCCATGGGAGGTATTTACGACCTCCATCTGTTGAGGAGCTACACTTTTATGCTTCTCTAGTAATCTCCCTCCACTCAATAGCCATGATGAAATCTCTAATATTATGGACAAATGGAGGATTAATAAGACCTATGTCAATGCTGAGGAGATTATCCACTTATTGGAAAAGGTATATTTAAATCTACTCTAGTTTTTCTCTCAGTCAACTATTACCTTTCGTATTCTATTTTTACATTTCCTTATCTTTCTGAAGGTGCAACACTTGAGTGAGGCTCGTCTAGCTGATGAAATTGATGGCAGTATGGGATGGTAAAAGGTTAATAAGATAATGGAAGGGTGGAATCTGAGCCAACTGCAATTGGATCAGGAAATCAATAACCTGAAGCTGGAGAGTGATATTCTTAAGAAGGGGGATGAGGCCCTGAAGACTCAAGTTATAGTTTTGAAGTAAGGTAAGCTTATGGATTCCAAGACTCTGAGGGAAAGTACTTCCTTACTGGGTTTCATGTGGGATTCCTTGGCAAAGGTAGAGAAACTTTATGCCCTTGGCCAAATTAAACTTATAGAGATGGAAGAGACATTTCGAGGTAAAAAGGAAGAGGTCCAAAGCTTGCAGGACAAGCTTCTTCATGCTGATGATGAGTTAGAACATCTAAAATAGTTAGTCAAATAGCTCACTTCTGTGAAAAAAGACCTAACTTTTGAGGGTCAGGATCTTCAAAAAGAGTATGTTAGGGTCTCCTTACTCTATTATGTTCTTTAAGGGGAGATTCACTCCACTATTAAGATGAATGTGGATGCCTATCTTTGGCCTAAGTCATACAAGAGTTACCTCTTCCAGAATTATAGCTCTGGAATTATTGCCTACAAAGTGAAGGTTCAAATCTTATTTTCTAAAGTGTGCATCTCTGGTATATTTACTAAGGCTCCTGAATTTGGAAGGGAGAGCTCGAATAACGAAGGCATTCCTAAAAAGATTAAGGAAGACGTATCTACTTGTATCTCTCATCCAAAAATTGAAGCTCCCATGTATCCCCAAAATATTCAGCTTTTATTGACTCTTTATGCAATGTTTTGTTTTGAACTCTTGATATGCCATTTGCCGTACGATGTAATTTTCCAATCTTTCATCTTTAAACGATTATTTTTAATGGAAATGTGTTGTTCTTCAATATTTACTTCGTATTTTCTTCTTTTGCTTTGCTAAGTAATTTTTTTTCACTACTTGAGGTATGTATGAGGTTTACCCAGTATGCATACCCTTAGTCCCAAAGATTACTTACTAAAGAAAAGAAACTTGAGTTGTGAACCCGTAGGATCAGTACTGAGACCCCTAAGACCTGAAGTCACACATTTTTTTAAATTATCTATAGTTAATATTGAGAGCCTGTAATGGCTCCTTTGTCCATAAAATCATGGAACTCTTGATCCTTTCACTTTTTAGGATTGAAAGCCCATAATTTTTATACGAATATTTTTCCCAAAACAAATTTTAGGCATAAATGTTCATAAATCACACCTATTGTAAGGATAAATTTTCGATCGAGTCAATTTGTATATAATTGGCGTAATTCGAACAAAACGTTTGAGTCATAGGATAAACTTTGAGTTGATGAATCTATGAGCCTAAGGTATTGTTTGATGAAGACGTAGAGGCCAAGCTTCAAAGAGTGCATATTATAAGCTGTGTTTACCGTCTCATGTTTGTCTTCACATACGCTGAGGATCTCCTAGGTATGAACGTATATAGTTTATGAGTCCTTGGAAATTTCTTATAAGGGTATTTTTTTTCAAAACTATTCAGAACTTAATTTTTTGGAAAATATGTTTTTTAATTTTATTGTAGGCAGAGTTTTAAAATTCTGTTTGGCTCAGTCAAACGACATCTCCATATTCTTCAAATGACATGGAAAGGTCGTTCAAAGCATGTGATCAATCATGCATCAAACGAAGTCTTCTGTTTTTGTTTTCTAAGGCCGTTAAAAGCGAGATAAAATCTAGTTCAAACAAGATTTCTATCATATTCAAACAATAGCCTTAAATCGTTCGAAGGACACGCCACCTTAATTTTCTATAAAAATATTTTTAGACTTCATTTTCTGTTTGAGAGATGAACTTTGATGAAACTGAGAAGAATCCATGTTCTCAAAAGTTCTAACTCCAAAAGTTTCATCAATTTGTTCACAAGATCCAATATTCATTAGTCATATACTTTGAGATCTTATTTGGGCACCTAGTTTGTTTCTTGCATCATTAGAAGAAAGTTTTCGTGCGATGGACTCCGTACATGCTGATTGCGGTGACAAAGTGGTGGAATCCGTGTTATAAATCATAGACAATTGCCGAGATGCATCAGTGGATACCGAGGCACACGTGGAATCGTGTGTTATGGACCTTGCGTAGGTGGATTCCAATATTTCATTGTGGAGGAGTGGTTGAAGATAGAAATGCTTCAAAATTTGTTGGGGATCGAGTCATTGTGTAAGTCTAATGTTTATTCGTTGTAAAAACATAACATAGTGATCGTCTAGCTGAGTCGTCTGAGGTTTTTTCACTCAGTGGTTTCTCGTAAATCGGCGTCTTGTGGTTTGATTTATTTGATTTATCTGTTATCACCTAGATGCATGTTTAGGGTAAAAAGGATAAAATTTGGTAAATCGGTATTCACAAAAAAGGTTTAATTGGGTGAATTTAGTTCTATCATTAAAATTAGAAACATAAAAATATTAAACTTGTGTTTATTTGGACCGTCTATAGCATTCTCAAATTGGTATCAAAGTTGGTTCCACTAACTTATTGTGTAGATCCTATCTAGTGTTCTTTTTGGGCGGTGTTTTATTTTCTCTCTTTTGCTTTTATCTCGATGGATTGCCTTAGTAATAACTTTGTTTATAATCGAGATGAGTTTGATAAGCTTCTTGACCGAACTGAGAAGTTAAATCTTTTGAATTTGAAGTTTGCAAAAAGAATTGAAATTCTTGAAGAAGAAAATTTTCATTTCAAAAATGTTATTGAATATTTGCAAACATTTCAAACTCAAACATTTATCATTTATGAGAAGTTTGTTGAATTTTATTATGACTCTATTTCTTTAAAATTATCCAAGGAAGAGAGTGATAATAGAGTCCTTGTGTTGGATCAAGAATTAGAGGACGTTAAAAATGTTAGGGTCTGTGTTTGTGCCAATGAGGATAAAAATAATTTGATTAACGATTATAAGCCACATGAGAAGAATCTTAGGGATAAGTTTTCTCATATTGAGAGGGAGAGAGATAACCTTCTAGGGGTAATTGAAAATTTAAACAAGGAGACCCTAAAATTTGAGGATTTTAATTCTTTACTTGAGTCTAAAATTTTGAAGTCAAAAGATAATTTTAAAGACTCGGTAGTGTGTGTAGTAAAGGTAATGGCTCACATTTTTCTAATACTTCGAGTGAGGGTCAACTAAAACTAAGGACGTTAGATAAGGTCAACCCATAGGTAACATTACTCCCATTTACACATATTCATATTGCGGTAGGAAAAATCACCTTAGGCATTTTTATTTTGATCTTGGAAAAGGTCCTAGGAAGTTTAAGAATATTGTCATGTCAGTGCCAATAACCCCTCGAGTTAGGTATATGCATGTTTGGGTTAGGAAAACTTTTTTAGAGACGCTAAATGTTAGATTGATTGATTCTCACATGCTTGCACATGATGATTCACATGTTATATCTTACGGATCATTGCTTGCATGCTTTTGTTTATCATAAGCTAGTTATGCTTCATGTTATATGTTTTTTAGTGTTATGACATGTGTACTTTTTATATTATATTTTTCGGTTATTGAGTCATTTTTGAAAAATACAAAAACATTTTGGTTTTTAAAAAATATTTTGAAAAACTCAAATATTTATGGGTTTTGTGTATTTTAATTTTACATGATTGGTGTGGCATATTGGTGTGTTTGAATCCAATCCCCACGTAATTTTCATGCGGCTGGGATATTTAGTTATGATCTTGGATTAGATTGATCTTAACCATGTTTATGGAGTTGTTTCGAACTTGATTTGTTGTATGGATTCGACTTTGTTTATGCCTCCACACACGCATGCATGAGCTTATTGGATTTTGACTTCATGATGTATATTTGATCTTGGTGAGATGTTCTCCTATTAATTTTTTCATCTACACATTTATGTGATTATGGACATTTGTGCATGTAAAATCCGTTGCCCATGAGAATTTATAGGATATGTAAGGTGGTTGTTGAGTGCATTGCAAGTTGATGGGAACCTTCAATGCAAGTGGATTTTTATTGGTTGTAGGTAGAATGGTGTTTTTCTTTATTCCTTGTCTTCCAGATTGGTTGAGGCAGCTCTATCAAGGACTTCTGAGATTGATACTTGTCATGGGTTGGCCTTAGGTTGTTCATGAGGTGTCTCGGGGTGGTTTACCTTGGTGTTAAGTACTAGGAATTCTGTAGAGATAATTTTCCTTCCGAATGTGGTCTTATCTATGCATTCGACATGGCAGAGTCTTGGTCTTATGGTATCATAACTCACTGAAGAAGTGTGTTGGGATAATTGGTCCGTTTAGGCAGGATGACACATGACCGAGGTCTTCCACACGGCCATAGCTTACTTGTGGGAGCACCAGAGGTCTTTGGAACTAAGTATCTCTCTATATGCATTTGAGGAGTTTCTTTTCTTGTCTAAGGAAGCCTGAATGGGGTTAAGAGCCTTAAGAAGGTTAAGATTCTAATTGGGTATCATTAGTGGCCCCTTATTGCACTTTCTAAGAATTTTAAGGGCAATACTTGTCCTATTAACTTAAGCCAGGGGTAATGTCATAACTTGCAACAAAAGTACCCATTATATCCAGATTTCATTGGGAATGAGGATTTATGTTGTTTAAGACAATGATATGACATTGTTTGGGGGATGTACGTACGGAAGCATTAAATTTTAGGGGGCAACAAAGAAGCCTCTTGGGAGATCCTGAGATTTTTACGATAAGAATAACCTTTCCTTTGTCTTCTGAATTAAAAATTATTACGTTTTCTTTTCCGTTTTCCAAATATGCATGCTTCAAGCATTTCCCCTTCTGAAATTTCTGATGCAAAGCCCCTATCAATAATGGCCCTCATGTCTCCATACCACTGATCGAAGAGGAGGGTGTTGGGACCTTTTAGGAAGCGAATTAGGGTTTAATTATCCCAACTTCACTCGTGGGCCCTAATCTGCTTCTCGAAGTACTGATCAAAACTTAGTGACCATCAAGACTTACCAAATACCTAATTCTATGATTTTAAAGGTTGTAAAGGCAGAAGAAAGGACTTTTCCTTAGTTCCACGCCACATCTATTTCAATGAGTTCTTTTTTAGAATGTGGAGATACATTACCCTTGCCTCTGTCGAAAATAAGGATTCTAAAAGCCATTAGAATTTTTCGTTCCCAACTGGAGGATAATTCTTGGAGATCGCTAATGGCCACAATCCTGGCCTTTAGGGAGGCTAGTGATGGTCAGCAATATGTGGAATTAGCCCAATTCTTTTGGATATACCGGGTTTAAGAACAAATTGAGACCAAATACATAGGGTTGAAATATCTATCTTCAAAAGTTTTTATTATCTTTTATAAAGATGAGCATATTTCCCCGAAGAACTTAAGAGAAAAGTTTTTCTTCATTAGTGGTGCCTAGTCCACCTCTGATCCTGACAAGCTAGAGGGTTACCCTATTTTCTGGTGTAACCCCCCAAGTTTGGGTAATCCTTTATTAACTTTGTGATTTGGATTTTATTTATGGGTATGGCCTTTGTGTGATCTTTACTAATCTTGTATCTTTGATTGCATCTATTGATGTGTCATCTGAGAAGGAGAAGGAGGAGATTAAAAAGTCCTTGAAAATGTCTTTTACCCCTTTTAAGGCCTTTCTCATAGATAAGAACCTCTTTGATAGTGGGCTAGGACCTTCACTTAAGTAAATTGCAAGTGATAAAACAACAAACATGTTAGTAGCGTAAAAAGAAACCACCCTGCCACTTTAGAGGAGAATAATAAAGGAAGGAACTCTTGACTTACGTGAGATAATGACTGAGCAGCATGGGATGTCAGCTACTCATAAGATAACTGCTTGGCCTGCTTGCGATCAGTAGCGATCATTTCTCCCTTCAGTAAGTCATAGGTAAATGATGGGTTCTTAGTTATTGACCTCATCTGTGAAGACCTCATAGAGAATCACCCTTTTAGATGGTTAGTAAGGTCATGGGAGCCTTGTCTTTCTTATTTTTCTCTTGGATGACCAACTCCGAGTCAGTGGTTGTAGGGCCTTCCTGTTCAGTCCTTTTCAAATACCGTCTTAGGGGGACATGGCGTCAACATCAATATGATCATTCTCAATCAGAAAAATCCTCTTCCTTGGAGCCATTGAATCCTCTTCCTTAATAAGTATGGACTCAATATCAAGTAATTCAAAGGAGGAATAAATAGAATCTTCTTCACTTGGAAAATCAGGATGTTGTCTACTAGATGGAAAATAAAGGACAAAATGATTTTACAAAGTTTGATTTAAAGTTACGCTTGAATTATAACAAATCAATCATAAGGAAAAACGCTTAGTGTAGTTTTTGGCGCTTTAATTTTCGTAATGACCAGTGTACCCATGACGATTTCAAGTAATTACAAACGCGCTCGAGCATGAGCTTCAAGACTTTTGGGTTCAATTTAGGCCTATAAGTGATTTAAAATTCTCTAGACTAGCTGTGGTAAAGAATTTTAGGGGCAATTATGGGGAATAAACTATAAAGGACCAATTTTTGGTGGCCCGAGAGGGCCCAACATGCTAGCGCCGTATGGATAATTACAAAGGCTTATCACGTGGATAAATATGGACACAACTGGTTACTTATATTCTAGGACTAGATAAACTGGGATCACAAATGGGCTAATAAAAATCTAGGAGAGTTCCTTATACAACTCAACTACTTTTCACTGTTATAAATACAACCCTCACCCTGAGACAAGGGGTCATGTAATTTCAAACTTCTGAGAAATTAAAAAAAAAAAACTTAGAACCCTATCCTTGGATGTAGCAGTTGTTGAACTACGTAAATTCTTTTGTTGTGATCATTTACTTTATTCTTTTATAACCCCTTCTCTCTAAAAATATTTAATTGTGAATTCATGTACTCACAGTTTCTATAAGAAATGTTGTAGTTTGTTAGATTTACTCCAATTATCATATGTTGGTTATCTCAATCAAATATACTCTACCTAAAATATACCTTTTCATAGATTGTTTATTGCGGTTGGTGACTTGGTAAGGAGGTTGTACTGAAGGTTCTGGTATTGATAAAAATGTATCTAGGGTTAGTATATAGATGTTAATTTTTATAAAAGTTAATGTTTGCAATATTGGAATAGTGTTGGTAGTAAAATGTAGTATTGATGATCTAAGTATGAAAACTTGTAATCTTACGGAACATCTTAACTAAATTATATTCAAAAATATATTTTGCATTTTGAAGTGATGTTTATTTTAAATTCATAAATACCTGAATAATGCATACATAGGTTTTAAGATTGACCTAATATTTTGGGATGGAAAGTGACATTTGGTAGTTTTAGGTATTCAAAATAGGTTCGTTGGTTCGATCGGTTCTCAGATTTGTATGGTTTTAATAGGGATAATAAAAAGGATGACTTCTAATATCATACAAGAAATCTCATGGAATCTAACATATATATATAAAGGTATAGATATACAAAAGGTAAGAGGATTGCTAAAGTATAACGATGTTTGCCTAGATATGCATTACAATAATTTGGATATTTGTAAATATGAAATATAAATGGAGTTACGTAGTCTAAGGTTTACTAATGAGAATAAAGTGTAATACCCCGTAATTTTATTGATTTTATTTAAGGGATTAATTGAATTAAATGAGAATTAATTGGGAATTAATCCGGGTATAAATACTAGCGAGATGTGAGTTGGTATTTGATTATGATTTTAAAATTTAATATTTCTGAGTATGTATGGTAATACATGAGTATTGAAAATATTTAAATTGTCATGAGACAGAAATACGACAATTTGGGAAATTTAGTTGGGACGCGCGTGTTAGTCGCGTCAGAAATGAAATTATTTAAATTAAAAAAAAGTGAATTATATTTTTATCAACCGAATGGTCATTTTGAGTGCGCCAACGTGTCCGGAAGGGTCGAAATAGTCAGAAAACACTAGCCGGGGGTTTAGTTTGGGTCCCGGGGCTCTTTTAGGCCAAACCGGCAACCTAGAAGGGTATTTAGGTAATTTTAAAAATTAAGTAATTAAGACCCACGAATTTAAGTGTTAATTTAGATATTTTAAAAGAACCACTAAGGCCATTATCATCAGAAAAGGGAGAGAGTGGGCTACGGTAGTTTTTGATAAAAGTTAGAAAGAGGGTAAAGGGTTCCCAAGCCAAACCATCTCCACACCATCAGTTTTGGAAAGGATTTATGACCGGAAAGGAGGAGAAAATCAACCTTGAACGATCGACAACACATCTGAAGAACGAATCTAAGGCAAGTGTTTTGATGTCGTTATTTTCATTGAATATGTCCTCCATGTGTAGTGTAGAAAACTGTTTATGTCTTGGAACTTTTGATGTAGAATACCTAATGGAATTATTGTGAAATTTGTGGTTTTGGGTAGAAATTTGCATGTAGAATGATTATGGACGAATTTAATATACAAAACATAACTTTTGATGACCTGAAATCGGATTAATAAGGAGTCTTTTTATGAAATTACATTTTGGGTTCAAGTTCATAGGGTTTGGAAAAAGATTTGGGGATTTATGATTTTGGCATGTTAATTTGTAAGATTTGACCCAAAAGCATGTTAAGGAATGATCTAGGGTGACTAAAAATAGTTTACAAACATTAAAAACGTATTTGGATAGTCTTAGGGTGGATTTAGAGAAGAGGATAAAGAAGAAAAAAATAAATTTGGAAAATTCTGGGCGCAGTCTGCCATCTTGTTAGAAGACCTGCCCAGGTCATTCGAATGACCTCGTTCGAACGAGCTTCTAACGAGATGGCAATATCCCTTCTAACGAGTTGGTAGTTCATTCTAAGCCTTTCGTTCGAACAACACTCGTTCGAATGACCTCGTTCGAATGAGACTTCTAACGAGTTGACAGAATGGCCTTTTTGGCCTGATTCTATTTCAAATGTCCCGTAGACTTATTTAAATGGAGTAATAACCTTCCCTTATTGACTAGTGGGTATATTTGGGAGATTGGAGTACATTGAGGAGTAAAACTTAGAATCTTTTAGTATATCGAATGACCTTTATGGATTAGGAAACGAGTACCTAATTACGACGTGAGAAGAGTTGACAACTTTAATGAATATAAATCGGGGACTTATAATCGTATGACATTAAATGATGATACAAGAACGAGAAGTATACATCTATTAATATATTGAGATCTCTAAGATGTGAGAATGCTTAGTATATGTAGTTATCTATGTATAACATACCTACTGTACTTGCTATCATGGGAGTTCGACGTTTGATCAGGGCCATCTAATCTTTGTGTGCCTACGGGGGGATTTAGATTGGTACCTCGAGGACATAGGTCAGAGAAGGACTTATTGAGAAGTTAATAAGTCTGTTGATTATGGGAGCGTAGGTATGTGCGTGACCCATGTGATGTGAACTATGTTCGCCTCCATTATGTGTGATTATTATTATTTGAGAACGATTCCTGAGAGATTCGGAATGCGTGGTCCTTATGTACGTGATGTACCGGGATCGGATAGCAGAGTATGTGTGCACCTCATCTTAGCCTCGGGGTGCTAGTATTGTATATTTATGATGAGAATAATATACTGTAAATTGAAATGCACTATCATGTATAAATGTGAGTATAAATAATAGCAACATTTTCGTAGAGATAAAAATGGAAATCCTCTAGTAAGTAGTATTACTAATATGGGAAACCGAGAAGAAATGTAAGACACTCTGTCTAAATGAAGATGCCGGAATTAAATCGTGAATCGTATAGTAATGTTAGATTTTATGTTGGACTAGCTAAGCATGAGAATAACTAGAATGGGTACGGGTACGATAGGAGTGCACAATTAGTTCAGATGTGAAGAACTCATGTGAGTGCAGACACTATCATGTACTTTATATTCACTGTGTAATGATATTAAACACTTGCTATATTTTAAACTGTTTTCACAATCGGGCTCTGACCCATTTGCTTCCAAATATATTTTTTTGTAAAAACCCTTTAGGTGCCCAGCCACAAGGACACCAAGCATAGGAGTTCCATTCAGGTGACGTATTGTAGCTGCTGTGGAAGTTACAGGACCTTGACAGTAGACGCCTCCATTTTCGATCTTGACTCTATATTATCATATTCTCTCATCTGTTGGGCATGTTGCCCTATTTCCTTTTAGAGATACTTTATCTATTCAGTTATTTCAGATTTTGGGTTGTAATTAATTAATGATTAAAACTTTGTATTTGCTTATTTCAGTATTCAGATTGTTGTGAGGAGTATTCCTCCAGATTTAGTTATTACATCGTTATTTATTTGCGACTGTGATGTGGTTGTGATATCAGTATTTCATTATTTAAATAGATGTCATGTTAACCGGATTTAATTCAAAATTGACAACTCACTTTTTAATATTAGGTGGCTAGAAATTTTTAAAACGTTTTTCGACAGTGATGCTATGAACTGAACCAACTTGGCATTTTGTATTAATTTAATAAAGGAGTAGCTACCCGATATTTAATTAGTCGGGGTGTCATATAAAGTATGGTTTCTTAGATAAATATATATTTATACATCTCTGTGAATGAGATTACTAACATCTATATTGTTTAACATGAGAATGTTAATACTACTATTCGAAGTATGTTTTAGGAATATATAAGACCTAACTAATTTAATGAATTTAAATTCTAACATTTATAAAGTCGTAATTGATAATGTTTGAAACCTCAGTAGGTTTATATAAAATGATTTTTTTGTAATCAAGATAAGATAACTATTCATTTAGAGTTATTTGTGTAAGGTAAAAGGGCATGTCTTTAGTCAAATACTAGGTATAATCTCGGCATCTATGTAAATCTATTATTTTATTCAAATGAATTATTGGATTATTGATGCTTAAAACCCTTGCTTTGACCTCTAATAATTCTTAAATAAAAAATGTTCATGATTGAATATTAGGGTTTCCTTTATTCATGTAAGTGAGGGAATAACTATGACAAGTGGGACTCTTAAGTAGGTATGATATTTGGAAAACTTGTGATAGGGATGATGTAAATAATTAGAACGGGGATTAAACCGACGGTTACCTTGTTTGATTTCTATTTACAGTAAACAATTTATAAAGAAGCTTTTGACCAAATTCTAACTTTTATGATTAGTAGGTTAGAATTTAATGGTTCAATTTATAGTTATTCTTGATCAATCGGTTCTTAGTAGTTCTAGAGGGACACAGGGGCACTACATCTGATCTACAAAATTTCACTAGGATAGACTTAAGATATACTTCAATTGAATCATAAAAATAATATCTAGAACTTTCTTTTAGAGTTCAAATACATTTACTAGGTGATCCCACAATTCTTAAATCAAGTGTTTAATACCCGCTTGAATGTAATAGGGGTACGATATTGATAATGGAAAGACTCTAATAATATATAAATAGGGATGGATTGTATGTATTCTATCTACGAGTAATATTTGGTTGTATTATCACATGTTTAAAATAAAATGAAATGCACATAATAGAAGATAAGGATAAGGTAAAACTCATTATGAAGTAATGAAAACCTAAGTTTTTAGGTGAGTTTTATTTGCAAAGAAGTAAGTTATCGAATTTGATCAAATGGGTCTTATAACTAAAGTATGAGATTTAGATAGCTAACAGTAAATTGATTTTCTCAACTACTAATTATTGGTGATTATAGGTAACTTAATAAGGTAAGTGATAATGAATTCGAAGGTAGATTTATTGATATTTGGATAAGGTAATGTATGGTATAAAGGTATCATTATATTGAATAAAAGAATAATTATCTAAAATAAGAACTTCATTTGTCCTCATAAATTGGGTAATGTCAATAAATGAGTCTATTAAGATTTTCGTGATGCATTTTAGTTATCCCCAAGATTATCTTGGTTTTAGATTGGATTTTTCCTCAAAAAATAGGTTATAGGAGAAAATTATGGCAACAAGATCATATAATGTAACGTTTCATCTGAACACGACGATACTAGTTTATGGGTAAGCAATCATGTTCCACTATTAAACCCATAATGTTTCTGGTGATAGTAAATTTTTCAATGATATCTTGAATTAGTGTGAATTGGAAAGTAATTTTCAGTGATTATAAGGTAGATATTAATAATCAAGCAATCAAAATTTTTAGCCAAAGTTTAGGTTCCAGGATCATTGTAGTTTTAGGGTGTAGGATTGAGTAAGTAATACCATTTCTTTTTAAATAATAGAATGACTTAACTAACACATCTATTGCAAAAAGTTTTGCTAAAGAAATTCCTAATTCTTAATAAGGAATTATTGCATTGGTTTTACTATCTAATCCTATTCAGGTACCATTCTATAGTAACTTCTTCACATAATCTATTGGGAATAATATATAATACAACAAAAGTATAATGCGAAAGATGATAAGGAAAGATCAACAAAAAGTGTGATAATTCTAAATGATAAATGAAAATTGTTCTAGAAGAAGTAATTTATTCTTAAGGAGAATACAAATTTAATTATTGAACAAGAAGAATAGTGCTCTACATATTGACTTGTGGTGTGGAGTATATTTTATACATTCCTTTCCTTGAACTTTCTTCGTATACCTCATATAAATACTTAATCGCATTTTGGTAATTCCTAAAAAGTCTTAATGGTTCTATCAGCCACGCTAAATCCGAATATCTGAAACAATAAATTATCACATATCTCAAATTTTAATTTAAGGATATCTTCTTTTCTTATCCTTTCAAACGATCACTCAACGAATCAAATGCCTTTATCTTAACTACTACTCACATCCTTAAACTATGACTATGAAAAATCCTAATATCTTAACACATATTTTAATAATGCATTTCAGAGAATGATTTTCTCAACTCATGTTTAAATGTCTAACCATCCTTAAAATTAATCAATTGACCAACTTCACTAGTCTTAACCTCAAACATATGTCCCGCATAGGATAATTTAATATGCCTCAACTCTAATACCATGTTGTCACATTCTGATTTCTCAAATGTTTATCTTTAATAAATACTACTACTATAAAAGCCATCATGCATTCAAGATATGAAATTGTATTCATATTTCATTGTGTTACAATTCATAGTTTCAACTGTACAATACTATATTTCTCTATATATCTTTATTATTGACTAACAACAGTTTTCATATGATTATTCCCTAAAAAAATATTCTTGATCTTCATATAATCCTAGCTTGAACTGATCATCATTGCTCATAGGTACTTGTTTAAAATAACTGGAAGAAGAAAGAATACGCAAAACTTTTTCTAGTAGATAAATCTAAGTCTATAACAATTTATTAATATTTTTAGTAGTTACAGAATCAATTGAATATACTTGTAGATAATATGTAAAGGAAATGAAATTTGAAGTGACAATAATATGAATGATGCAGTTATACATAAAGCAGTATGATGATATAACTAGATATAGAAATATCAAGTCATGGGCGTAAAGGTTCAAATACTTTTAAAACAAGATAACCCATAATTATCTAGTGATAGAGGCTTAGGGGTATATATCAATATAAGATAATAATCATAGAAGATAATATTTGAGATAAAGTAGCACTAGCGATGGTAATATTGTTGAGGCCAGACTCCGAAAAGCGACATCCATATGTTTAACAAAAACTAAGAACTCAATATCCATCATCTTGTAGGCCAAATAACACTGTCATCGGTAGAACGATAACTTATTATCTCGTTATAATGTATGTTATTAAAGGGTGTAATGAAATTAGATTTTAATTGAAATCATCGGTTTTAAAAGTAACACAAGGTTTTAAAATTGAATCAAGTTTAACATATTATGAACTACACAAATGAGTTCATAAATAGAAATACGAGTTCTAGGGATATCACAAAGTGATATGAACAATTGATGAAAATAAGGTCATTATGTGAAATAATACCGAAATATAAGTTACGTAACAATACTCCGCAGGGTTTAACTTGCTTGGTATAAGATAAATTTGGTATCTATGATTGAGATTTGATGGAAATGTTACTATGGATAATTTTAGAGACACATTTCACATGTTTTTAAGTGAAATTATAATATTGGTTACTTACGTATGATATTTAATATATTTCACTCTATAAGTAGCTCCGTTTGTAATTGAATTGTGATATTTCAGTAACTCATCTAGCGATCTAATATATTATAATATACACTGTTCATATTGAAACAAGTTAATATTCTCGTAAAAAAATAATACAACTATCAAACTAACTTTTTGTGATAAAGCGTTAGTAGATAAAACTAATATTTTGAGATGGTACACGGATAATTATCTTGTATATAAAAAACATTAAAAAGTGTATGAGAATTGTTTATGTGTCAATTGCCTAGAAAAAAAATGAATTTTGTGACTTGTATTGGGTGCCCCTTAATTGATTCGAAGACTTAAAATGGAATTTTGTTAAAAATGGTGTTAAATATAGAGAGTTTATATCCAAAATGATCTAATCGACACTACGAACCCAATGATAGTTTCCTCGCATTTTTTTATATAACGTGTATGTAAGAACAATTTTTCTAGGATTGTTCATAGCATAACTTGACACCAATTTTGCGTATCCCGTTACAAATCATCACGCATCTTCAAGTCGGACCGAACTCAAGCATCTCAAGGTTTAAAGACTTCACGACATCCCAAAAGGTATAAAATGATTTTGAGTTTGAATTAATTCATAGAATTATATTTGGGATGTTTTATTTATATTAAAAGACAAACATGGATTTTTTGTTTTCAAAAATATATTTTCTGAAATACTGTACGTGAGCATTAAAAAATATTTTTTTACTTAAATATCATTCAAATGACAAGCCAGTGTCGTTCAAAGGACCTTGAAAAGTCATTCAAACGACCTCATCTAATGACATTGCATGTCATTTCTTCGGTCATTCCTTGATTGCATGAAACGACCCTGCATTGTTTTGCATTCTATCAGGTCTTTTCTAAGGTCGTTCAAATGACATATAATGTTGTTCAAAATACATCCAGAAGTCGTTCAAACGAGCTCCGTCGCCTCAAGAATTTTTTTTACTATAAATACATGTTTTATAAGAATTTTTCATTAAGATTTTTATAAAAATGAAACTGCATATCTGATAAAAAAAGTTCTTTAAGTTTTGTGTTGAAAAACACTGTTTTAATTCACAAAAAGGCAACCTGCAATATTGTTCTTGTGAATTAGTTTAGAACCCTAGAAAATTTTGTATATTTTAATACACCTTGGTGGAGAAGATCTTCATTGCTGACTTGTCATACCTGCGGGGATTCACTGCTAAAGACAAAGGCTAAGGTTGACGTAGGGATGCAGCCCACTATGGTTCTCGAGGGAATCATTGCTGAGTTGAAGGCTACGGTCTTTGTGGGTGTATGTGTAAATTCATTGTTGTATTTCACTTGTAAGTTTGTAAGTTTCGATTTTCAAGTTATAAATGGAATAAAAGATTTTTTCCCTGCGGGAATTTTTTCTGAAACATAGCTTTGTCGTATTTGCATGGTTTGAATTATCTGTTTTATCACCATAAATGCATGATTCGGATAAAAAGATAAAACCTATTTAAAATTATCTTTCTCATTTAAAATTGGTATTACAATCTTTGTTTGAAATCACCCTTCGCAATTATTTTCACTCTCACTAAGTTATTGTGTTTGGTCATGTTTACCTGCTTTTTAGATGGTTTTTCCAACTCTGTTGTGTTTTATTTTTTATCTCTCGATGGATTCTCATTTGAATTTGAAGTTTGCCGAAAGAATTGAATTTCTTGAAAATCGTTTTAAAAATATTTTGGAACTTTTGCAAATTGTTCAAATCACAAAGAAATATTATTTGTGAGAAGTTTGGTGCTTTGAATGATGACGTTAAATCTTTAAAAGTGTCCAAAAAGGAGATTGATGATAGAGTCCTTATTTTAGAAAAAGAATTAGAGGACTTAAAAAATTCTAGGGTTTGTTTTTGTGCCAAATAGGATAAAAATATTTTAATTGGTAATTTTAAGGCACGTGAGAAGAGTCTTAGAGATAAATTTACTTTCATTGAGGGAGAACGAGATAACCTTATAGGAATGATTGAATAAGCAATCCCTAAAATTGGAAGAGTTAATTCTTTGTTTGTGTCTAAAATTTTGAAGTTAAAAGTTGATTTAAAAGTCTCGATTCGTTTGAATAGTAATCGTAATAGCTCATCTTATTTTAAAGCTACTAATATTAAAGCCAAAACCATTGTTTGTTTTAGAGGGTCAACCAAAAACACGGACGTTAGAATAGGTCAACCCATACGTAATATTCCTCCCGTTTACACTTGTTTATATTATGGTAGGAAATGTCACCTTAGGTGCTTTTGTTTTAATCTTTAAAGAGGTCCTATGATGTTTAAAGATAGTGTCTCATCAATTTCCATAATCCCTCGAGTTAGGTATACATTGCTTTCGGTTAGAAAATCTATTTTAGAAATGTTAAATGCTAGATTGGTTGATTCTCACATGCTTGCACATGATGCGTCACATGCTATTTCATATCGTTGATTGCTTGTATGATTTTGTTTGTCATACGCTAGTTGTGCTTCATGATATATTTTTGCTTGTGTTATGACATGTGTACTTTTTGTATTATATTTTTCTTTTATTGAGTCATATTGAAAAAATACAAAAAAGATTTTTGGTTTTATATGTTTTTTTGAAAATACAAAAAGATTTTTTTTGAAAAATATTTTGAAAAATTCAAAAAGATTTTCTGTTCTTTGTGTATTTTAGTTTTACATGTTTGGTATAACATATTGGTGTGTTTGAATCCAAGTCACCCCATAATTTTCATGTAGCTAGGACATTTGGTTATGACTTTAGATGCTTAGATTGTTCTTAACCATGTTTATGGAGTTGTTTCAAAATTGACTTCTATTATGGATTTGACTTTGTTTATGCCTCCACACACTCATGCACGAGCTTGTTGGATTTTGACTCCACGTGTATATTTAAGCTTGGTGAGATGTTCTCCTATCAATCTTGTCATATATATGTTTATTTGTCTATAGAGGATTTGTGCACGTAAGAACCATTTCCCCTGAGGAATTTATTAATATGAAAAAATGATGAGTGTACACGAGAAAAGGGCTATGAGAGAATAATAATCTCGTCGTGAAAGCCACCGTTTTAAAGGAGGCCAAGAAAAAAAATAAAGGCAAAAAAAAAATAGTATGACAAAAGGGGCCAATTAGTTTAGTTTCATATATTCATTCAAATTAAAAGAAAAGAATAATATTTTGAGGAAGTTTGGATGGAAGTATCAACGGGTTTGTACAATTTCAATGAATCCTAGTTATGCTTATTTTGTCATGACGTCATTGATTTGTAGAGTCATCGATATTTTAGGCTTGTGTGCATTGTGCTTGTTTTCTCCATCAAGTTCAAATTTATATGCCACTTGAGGTTAAAGCTTCATTTGATAAAGTTTTGAGGTCAATTAGAACTTCTTGAACATATTTGAGTGTTTGGGTTATAATTCTGTTGTGTAATAACCCTCGCTTATGATGATGTATTTTATATAAATTGCTAGGTACGGTAATTAGATATAAGTGTTGGGTTATGATTTGAATGTTAATTTTATGAAGAAAAGTTAATATTCACTATGAGTTTGCATATATACCATAATTGTGGGTGAATATTGCTATGTTATGCTTATTAATATCATATGAATTAAAATGATATTTGGCTTAATAATGAGACCGGAACTTAAATTTATTTATAAAATGTTCAAATGATAAATTGGAGGCCGCAGTTGATTCCGGAACGTGCGAGATAGTCAGAAATTGTGCCATTATGTGTTTTGAGATTTTGGGCATTTTTGACCGATTATGCCTTAAATATGCAATTGCGTATTATTCTACGGCAATAATTTATCAATTGAATTGGGTTTTTGGCTAAAGGCACGATTTATGCCTTGTGTGAATCACTATTCACCAAATTGTCTTTTCTAAACCTAGAGAACTAAAGAGAGAAAGAGAAAGAGAAAGAGTAGAGAGAAGAAAGGGAATTGAAGACTTGAGAAGGATTCTTGATCCCACACCAAGAAAATCTGTATTTTCTTCTTTGAGGCAAGTTTACTATTTGCTATTTATGGTTTAAGATAAATGATTTGTGTGAGAATGATGTATTTGTTTATGGTTTACTAGTTTAGGGTTTGGATATTGGTTGGGTTTAAATCATTAAAGGATAGTTGAATGATGGCTGATGTTGATGGTAGTAGTAGTAGTAGAATTTATGTTGTGTTGGTGAGAATAAATGAGTTGGCTTTGGGATTTGCTTAAATATAGGAAGTCATGGTCTAAGTCTGTTCAGACCGATCGACCGCGTTTCGCAGACCGGTCCATCGGGTCTACGGGAGAGGGTTCACTGCATTTCTTTCAAAGGCCTAAAATTATAGCGCGGTCGATCGCGGTCCCCTGACCGGTCGACCGGTCCTGCCGAAATGACTTTCCACTTTTCCTCTTAGGCCAAATCTTGAGACGCGGTCGACCGTGGTATTAGGACCGGTCGACCGGTCCCCTGTTTTCTTCCCAAATATTTTATTTTCAGTCCTTAACTTCTTCTTTTCATAGGAACATAGGGACCTTCTTAAATGAAGTAAAAATAGGGACTTAGAGGTATTAGTTGAGTTTGGTCGACTCCCTAGACTCGAAGGGGTTCATCTAGGGTTCTTGTCAAAGGGGAGATTTAAAGTAATGTTTAGGCATTTCTTCTATCAGGTAGTCTATAAGAGTTTAGGAAATCTTAAGGTCGAATTTGGAGACTTTAGGAGTAAATGCGAACTAGATCTCATTTGATGAGTTATTATATAGTCCAAATAAGGACATTTGGGATAGATAACTTGGGGAGTTTAAATATTCTTCGAGGTTATTATAATGATGTGAAGTATACCATAATGCATTTGATAAAATGTAAAATGGATAAAGTAAACCATAATTTACTGAACCATGAAATGGAAATTAATAAAATGGATGATACACACCTCTCTAAATACTATCTTAAGGGAAGTCCGTGCGTGAGGTGAAGCCCCCTGGCTAATGAATGCAGGGTGGATATAGTCCTAGGCCATATGAGCGCTTGTTTATATGTTTCTGCGACGGGTAGGAGATTCCGGGTGTGGTCTTGACTATCCCGCAGGCATATGGCCGCTTCCCGACGTTTGCAATAGGATCCCAGGTTGTCTTATGTTAGGCCCTGGAAGATGATGGTTATTTAGGGGCGCGCACAGTGGGGAAACCAGGACGGGCGGTCTTAGAATCGTTATATATATATTTATAACTGTTCTATTATCGAGTTGGACTTGATGGAACATTAATGCCATAAAGAGCAAAGTATATGCCACAAGGAGCATACTATTGAGATAAGTGCCATAAAGAGCACATGGTGATAAATGCATTCTTGATAAGGAATGGAAAGAAGATGGAATTGAAAATGATGAAAGATAATAAAGGCTTATAATTACTTTTATTTCTTTGTATAATTGAATTTCATTTTAATAATCATTTAACTGTCTTAGTTCTTTTTATGATATTATCCATGCTTACCTGTAAATTATTGTCATACTTGTCATTTATCTAGTGACCATATAAAACCGGCCTCTGGCCGGTTCTTCATTTTCTTGTTGTGTATGTATCTTCTATATGCGTTCAGGTGTTTCGTCGCAAGGACGCCCGTAATGACTTTATTTTCTCGAAGTCTTTTGAGGATCCGTGATATTTTGCGGGTATCATGGGATATTTTGTGTAGACGCCTCTATTATTGTTTTCTAGCTAAGATCAGTCTTTATTCGGGCGTGTGGCCCAAATGGTGTAATTGTATAATTGATGTATTATGTAACACATGGAACTTATTGTGTATTGTATGGATTGTATCGACCGACGCTTTATTCGGTCCTTTCTTATAATTTGTATTAGATTATATATGTTTGTGGGAGTTTCCATCCTATTTTTCTATTATGAGTTGTTGAAAGTGTTTTCTTTAAATTGCAACTAAAATTTTTGATAACCCGTTTTCTGGAATATTGTGTGGTTATTCCTGATACTCTGTATGATTATTGTGATGCTGAGAATGGTATTTATCCATGATTCCTGTTTCATCGGGGTATCGAGCTGGCCACCCTTTATTTCGGATAGCGGGTTGTCACAGATGGTATCAGAGCATCAGGTTCTAGAGTCTTTAGGATCTATGCGGACTTGTCACGTTCTACCGTAGCGTTCTTTGAAATAGAACTTAATGTTAGGATTGTTTTGCTGCTTATGTATGCGATCTTCTTCTAGATAGATTATTTTATATAATATTCTAATTCTATCTCTTCTCTATCTCAGATGCCGCCAAAGAGAGGACGTCCCGCTAGACGCAATAGTGTTGTCGAGGATGAGGTTGGTCCTCCACCGCCGCCACCGGGGAATATCAGTGCCGCTGATGTGGCAAATATCGTGGCCCAAGCTGTTAATGCAGCGATGACTGTAGTGGCACAACAATTGCCTCAAGCTCAAGCGAGGGGACAAGAAGCACTAGTTCCTACGGGACCTTCTCTGTGGGAACGGGTAAGAGAGTCTTTCCTAAAGGGTCATCCCCCAGAATTTGAGGGAGGTTCGTACGTTATAAAGGCAAACCAGTGGAACAAGGACATGCAGTGCCATCTTAGGATGGTGTAATGTAGTGAGGAGAAAAAGCAAATCCTCGTTACCTTTAAGCTTGTCGGATCGGCTTTACACTGGCGGGAGTCAATGACGACACCCGAACAAAGGGATACAATGTCAATCACTAATTTTTGGGCTTTGTTTGATGGAAAGTATTTCCCTCCCGCAGTTCAAAGGGAGATGCAGAGGAAGCTTCAAGGTTTAGTACAAGGGGAGAGATCGGTTGCCGAATACGAAGAAGAGTTTACTCGATTAGCAAGCTTTATACCGGATGAAGTGACTCCGGAAGCGAAGAGGATCTCCAGATTTGTAGGAGGTTTGCACTGGCGAATAAAACAACATTTACTTGGAAATCTATCTTTGGTAACCTTTGGGGACGTGTTGAATGCTTCTTTACTTCACTATCAAGAGCATAGATTATTTGTGCAAAATAATAGGAGGGCTGCAGCAATGGGGCAAGTGGTGAAACCGGGAGGAAATGGGAGCGGAGGGGGAACATCTTCCTCATCCCAATCCTCGGGGAACAAGTAGAAGGAGTTGTCCAAGCATTAACGTTTCGGTGGGTTTAATGCTGGTGGCAACAACAATAATAATAATAATAGGTCGGGTCAAGGCGGACAACAACAACAACAACAACAACAACAGGGAGGTAGAGGTGGAAATGGAGGTAGGGGCCAGCAGGGCCGGGGTGCGGGACAATTTCGAAACAATCAAGGTAGGAATCAGGAGAACGCGGCTAATAAATATTTTCAGTGCGGGGAGTTGAGCAATTATAAAAGGGCGTGTCCTCAGCTGGTTGGAGGGCATCTTCCTAGGGCTCCACAACAGCCGTATGTACAGTTTTCGCCCCAGGCGCCTAATCTGATTGCTCCTCCTCAGCAGGGGCAATTGGAGTATGGACGGGTTTACCATATTAAGGAGGCTATGCTTCCTCCAACTCCTCCGTCACCGCCAGCAATTGAGGGTAAGTTTCTCATTTATGGGCATATGGGTCGAGTACTATTTGATACGGGTGCTACACACTCCTTTATTTCTAGAAGTTTTGCCCAGACCACAGGTTTGATGAAATCTGCTGAAAGTACCTTCACTAGCGTTGAATCCTCTATGGGCGATGGTTCATTGATTTTCTTTGTTTGTAAAAACATAAGGATTAATCTTGGCAGCTTGTTTTTTGAGGCCAAATTGCTCGTCCTTGATATGGTCGGGTACGATGTAATATTGGGTATGGATTGGCTAGTGAAATATCGCGCGATTGTAAATTGTTATGGGAAAAGCATAATTTTTGCAGTCCCAGGACAAGAAATGTTCCTGGTTGTTATGCCTTGTATGGAAGGGAGTACGAGTGCCTATTTATATTGTATTGCGGAAGATGCATCTAGGGATGTTGTGGTTCCCCTAAATTCTCTTCCGCTTGTTAAGGACTTTGAAGATATTTTTCGGGAGATACTTGGGTTACCTCCGAGTCGGGAGATAGAGTTTGTGATTGATTTAATGCCGGGAACTCGACCGATTTCTAAAGCTCCGTATCGAATGGCTCCTGTGGAGATGAGGGAGTTGCGAGATCAGATTCAACAGCTATTGGAGCAGGGCTTTATTAGGCGTAGCACATCGCCATGGGGTGCTTCGGTATTGTTTGTGAAGAAGAGAGACGATTCTCTCCGGTTATGCGTGGACTATAGGGAGTTGAATAAAGTCACCATCCGAAATAAATACCCTTTACCTCACATCGATGATTTGTTTGATCAACTTAGGGGAGCGTCATACTTCTCCAAAATCGATTTGAGGACGGGGTATCATCAACTGAGGATACGGGCGCAAGATGTATCCAAGACTGCATTTCTGACCCGTTATGGATCCTATGAATTCTTGGTTATGCCCTTTGGGCTAACCAATGCTCCTGCTGTATTTATGGATCTTATGAACAGGGTGTTTCGGGATTTCCTTGACCAGTTTGTTATTGTATTCATCGATGACATCCTAGTCTATTCTCAGATGGAGTCTGACCGTGCTACTCACTTACGGTTGGTCCTACAGAGATTGAGGGATCACAAATTGTATGCAAAGTTTGAGAAATGTGGCCTTTGGTTGAAGGAGGTTCAATTTTTGGGTCATGTGGTGTCATCCCAGGGTGTATCGATGGATCCTAACAAGGTGATTGCGGTGAGAGAGTGGGGTCAGCCCACGACACCTACTGAGGTTCGTAGTTTTCTAGTCTTGGAGGGTTATTACCGTCGATTTATTAAGGGTTTTTCAAAAATCGCTAGCCCATTGACGAATTTAACCCGAAAGGGAGTGAGATTTGTTTGGGAAAGTTCATGTCAAGCTGCATTTGATGAGCTCAAAGATAGATTAACTTCGGCTCCAGTCCTTGCGTTGCCAAAATCGGGATTGGAATATCTAGTCTTCACCGATGCATCTCTTCAAGGGTTAGGAGGTGTTCTTCAGCAAGAAAGACAAGCTATTGCTTACGATTCTCATAAGTTGAAGCCTCACGAAAGGAACTATTCGGTGCATGACTTAGAGTTTGTCGCAGTTGTCTTTGCCTTGAAGATATGGAGGCATTATCTCTTGGGGGAAAAGTTTAGTCTTTTCACCAACCATAAATCGCTATAATATTTATTTTCCCAAAAGGACTTGAATATGCGTCAGCGTCGTTGGTTGGAGTTTGTGAAAGACTACCAATTTGATATCCATTATCATCCTGGAAAGGCGAACGTAGTAGCGGATGCCTTGAGTAGAAAGCCCGAGGGAAACTTAGCTAATGCGTGGAAAGCTAAGTGGGGAGAGCTCAGTCAAGAGGATGAAGGGGTAAGAGCATTCATTTCTGTCATGACCGTTACTCCTACGATTATAACTAGAATTGTGGAAGCCCAGGGAAGAGATAAAGGTTGTCAAGACCATATACACCGACTGTTGTCCGAGGGAGAAGAGTCGTACTCGATTGGTTCGGAGAGTGGACTATGCTTCCATGGAAGACTTATTGTTCCCGAAGATGGAGCCTTGAGACGAGCGGTGATGGCGAAATCTCACGGGTCAAAGTTTACGGTACATCCAGGTGGGGACAAGATGTACCAAGATATGCGCCGTCAGTATTGGTGGGTTGGTATGAAGAGGGATATCTCGGAGTTTGTGTCCCAATGCACTGCTTGTCAGTTGGTTAAGATTGACCACCAACGACCGACAGGTTTGTTACAACCGCTAGAGATTCCAGTATGGAAATGGGAAAGCATTTTGATGGATTTTATTACGGGCTTACCTAGATCACAGAGGGGTCATGATTCGATCTGGGTGATTGTCGACCGTTTGACTAAGTCGGCACACTTCTTGCCTGTACGTACGGATTATGATACCGCTCGTTACGCCCAATTGTTCATCGAGGAGATCGTTAGACTTCATGGGGTACCTTTAAATATTATCTCTGACCGAGATAAAATATTTGTGTCCCACTTTTGGCGAAGTTTTCAAGAGGCCATGGGAACCGAGTTAAAGTTAATCTCTTCCTATCATCCTCAAACAGATGGTCAAACCGAAAGGGTAAACCAGATGTTGGAGGATATGCTTCGTATGTGCATGCTTGATTTTAAGGGCAGTTGGGAACAATACCTCCCATTGGTTGAGTTTGCTTATAACAACTCATACCAATTTACTATTGGAATGACTCCTTATGAAGCTTTGTATGGCCGACCATGTAGATCGCCTGCTTGTTGGTTGAAAGTGGGTGATAACAAATTCCTTGGACCTGAAATGATCCAGGACACTTCTTCAAAGATTGAACTTATTCGAAATCGCATTCGGATAGCCCAAGACCGTCAAAAGAGCTATGCCGACGCGGGTAGGAGACACATGGAGTTAGAGGTTGGAGACCAAGTATTGGTGCGAGTGTCTCCAATAAAGGGCATTAAACGTTTCGGAAAGAAAGGAAAGCTTGCACCGCGTTTTGTTGGACCTTTCCCAGTTATTGCAAAGGTTGGTCCCGTGGTGTATCAACTTGCTTTAACGGAGCCTTTGCAACAAATCCATGATGTATTCCATATCTCCTCTTTGAAGAAGTATAGAAGATGTGAGGGTGCCCTTTGGCACATCCATTTTGAAGATATCGACTTGCAACCCGATGTTTCATATGAAGAACAACCGGTTGCTATTCTTGAGTATGGGGAGCGCAAGTTAAGGTCTCGTGTGGTGCCCTTAGTGAGAGTTCAATGGATTCACCACAATATGAAAGAATCAACGTGGGAGCGTGAGGACGAGATGCGGGGGAAATATCCACATATTTTCTTATGAGGTACGCCTGAATTTTGGGGACAAAATTCTCTCACCCTCGCTTATGAGAATGTATTTTATATAAATTACTAGGTACGGTAATTAGATATAAGTGTTGGGTTATGATTTGAATGTTAATTTTATGAAGAAAAGTTAATATTCACTATGAGTTTGCATATATACCATAACTGTGGGTGAATATTGCTATGTTATGCTTATTAATATCATATGAATTAAAATGATATTTGGCTTAATAATGAAATCGAAACTTAAATTTATTTATAAAATGTCCAAATGATAAATTGGAGGCCGCAGTTGATTTCGGAACGTGCGAGATAGTCAGAAATTGTGCCATTATGTGTTTTGAGATTTTGGGCATTTTTGACTGATTATGCCTTAAATATGCAATTGCGTATTATTCTATGGCAATAATTTATCAATTGAATTGGGTTTTTGGCTAAAGGCACGATTTATGCCTTGTGTGAATCACTATTCACCAAATTGTCTTTTCTAAACCTAGAGAACTAAAGAGAGAAAGAGAAAGAGTAGAGAGAAGAAAGGGAATTGAAGACTTGAGAAGGATTCTTGATCCCACACCAAGAAAATCTGTATTTTCTTCTTTGAGGCAAGTTTACTACTTGCTATTTATGGTTTAAGATAAATGATTTGTGTGAGAATGATGTATTTGTTTATGGTTTACTAGTTTAGGGTTTGGATGTTGGTTGGGTATAAATCATTAAAGGATAGTTGAATGATGGCTGATGTTGATGGTAGTAGTAGTAGTAGTAGAATTTATGTTGTGTTGGTGAGAATAAATGAGTTGGCTTTGGGATTTTCTTGAATATAGGAAGTCATGGTCTAGGTCTGTTCAGACCGATCGACCGCGTTTCGCAGACCGGTCCACCAGGTCTACGGGAGAGGGTTCACTGCATTTCTTTCAAAGGCCTAAAATTATAGCGCGGTCGACCGCGGTCCCCTGACCGGTCGACCGGTCCTGCCGAAATGACTTTCTGCTTTTCCACTTAGGCCAAATCTTGAGACGCGGTCGACCGCGGTATTAGGACCGGTCGACCGGTCCCCTGTTTTCTTCCCAAATATTTTATTTTCAGTCCTTAACTTCTTCTTTTCATTGGAACATAGGGACCTTCTTAAATGAAGTAAAAATAGGGACTTAGAGGTATTAGTTGAGTTTGGTCGACTCCCTAGACTCGAAGGGGTTCATCTAGGGTTCCTATCAAAGGGGAGATTTAAAGTAATGTTTAGGCATTTCTTCTGTCAGGTAGTCTATAAGAGTCTAGGAAATCTTAAGGTCGAATTTGGAAACTTTAGGAGTAAATGCGAACTAGATCTCATTTGATGAGTTATTATATAGTCCAAATAAGGACATTTAGGAGAGATAACTTGGGGAGTTTAAATATTCTTCGAGGTTATTATGATGATGTGAAGTATACCATAATGCATTTGATAAAATGTAAAATGGATAAAGTAAACCATAATTTACTGAACCATGAAATGGAAATTAATAAAATGGATGATACACACCTCTCTAAATACCATCTTAAGGGAAGTCCGTGCGTGAGGTGAAGCCCCCTGGCTAATGAATGCAGGGTGGATATAGTCCTAGGCCATATGAGCGCTTGTTTATATGTTTCTGCGACGGGTAGGAGATTCCGGGTGTGGTCTTGACTATCCCGCAGGCATATGGCCGCTTCCCGACGTTTGCAATAGGATCCCAGGTTGTCTTATGTTAGGCCCTGGAAGATGATGGTTATTTAGGGGCGCGCACAGTGGGGAAACCCGGACGGGCGGTCTTAGAATCGTTATATATATATTTATAACTGTTCTATTATCGAGTTGGACTTGATGGAACATTAATGCCATAAAGAGCAAAGTATATGCCACAAGGAGTATACTATTGAGATAAGTGCCATAAAGAGCACATGGTGATAAATGCATTCTTGATAAGGAATGGAAAGAAGATGGAATTGAAAATGATGAAAGATAATAAAGGCTTATAATTACTTTTATTTCTTTGTATAATTGAATTTCATTTTAATAATCATTTAACTGTCTTAGTTCTTTTTATGATATTATCCATGCTTACCTGTACATTATTGTCATACCTGTCATTTATCTAGTGACCATATAAAACCGACCTCTGGCCGGTTCTTCATTTTCTTGTTGTATATGTATCTTCTATATGCGTTCAGGTGTTTCGCCGCAAGGTCGTCCGTAATGACTTTCTTTTCTCGGAGTCTTTTGAGGATCCGTGACATTTTGCAGGTATCATGGGATATTTTGTGCAGACGCCTCTATTATTGTTTTCTAGCTAAGATCAGTCTTTATTCGGGCGTGTGGCCCAAATGGTGTAATTTTATAATTGATGTATTATGTAACACATGGAACTTATTGTGTATTGTATGGATTGTATCGATCGACGCTTTATTCGGTCCTTTCTTATAATTTGTATTTGATTATATATGTCTGTGGGAGTTTCCATCCTCTTTTTCTATTATGGGTTGTTGAAAGTGTTTTCTTTAAATTGCAACTAAAATTTATGATAACCCGTTTTCTGGAATATTGTGTGGTTATTCCTGATACTCTGTATGATTATTGTGATGCTGAGAATGGTATCTATCCATGATTCCTGTTTCATCGGGGTATCGGGCTGGCCACCCTTTATTTCGGATAGCGGGTTGTCACATGTTGTTTATAGTTCACACCCATTCATTCCATTCCATACGTTTGGACACATCGATACTATGCTACTGTGTAAAGATTATATGTTTTGTAGTCGTTTATACCTATATATGTGTGCCGAATTTTTCTTGATATATTTTTCATATATTATAAGTGATATGTTTGTTGTATTCGTGATATTTGCATTTTTTTGGAAGAAATAATCGATTGTGTTAGCCTTTGAGATGATCATTACACATGCTTGATTCAAACCTTTTGGGATGATATATTTTCTTCATCATGATGCGTTGCACTTAATGTTTATTGTTTCTACTTCTTTGTCTATTTGTCTATTTTGAATAAAAACAAAGGGGGAGAGCAAATTAAAATGGAGTTTGAATTATAGGGGAGTATTTATTTATAAAATATATATTATTTCAAACTTGATGTGTGTAGGTTTCCCAATCTTTGTCATGGATCAAGAAGATTAAGGGAAGAAGAAGAAGTGCTTGAAGACAAAGAGACTTATGTTGTTCCCTTCTAGGGTTGGGAAGGGTATTAGTATCTTTGTAATATAGATTTTTATTTTAATTTGGTAATTGGTCATTTTGTTTATTTTGTACCGGAATAGCCAAAGGGGGAGACTTATAAGAATAATTTTTCTAGGATTGTTCGTAGAATAGATTTAGGCTAGTGTGGCGTATCCCGTTACAAATCATCACGCATCGTCAAGATGGACTGAACTCAAGCATCTGTAAGTTTAAAAACTTCCCGACGTCACGAAAACTATAAAGCGTTTTGAGTTTGAATGAATTCATAGAATTATATTTGGGATGTTTCATTTTTATTAAAAGACGAACAATAATTTTTTGTTTTCAAAAATACTGAATGCGAGCATTAAAAAATATTATGGTCTTTTTCTTCCGTCGTTCAAACGACAAGCCAGTGTCATTCAAACGACAATGACAAATAGTTCAAACAAACTCATCTAATGACATCGCATGTCGTTTCTTAGGTCATTCCTTGTTTGCATCAAACGACCCTACACTATTTTTCATTTTATCAGGTCGTTCAAACGACATCCAGAAGTCGTTCGAACGAGCTCCACCGCCTCAAGAATTTCGTTTTGCTATAAGTACCTGTTTTGTGAGACTTTTTCATTAAGATTTTTGGAAAAACGAAAGTGTTTGTTTGATACAAAACTTCTTCAAGTTTTGTATTAAAAACTATTTTAATTCACAAAAAAGCATCGTGCAATATTGTTCTTATGAATTAGTTTAGAACCCTATAAATTTTGTATCTTTGCATACACCTTGGTGGAGAGGATCTCCATTATTGACTTGTGACAACTGTGGGGATTAACTGCTAAAGACGAAGGCTGAGGCTAACGTAGGACTGCGATCCATTGTGGTTCTCGAGGGAATCATTGTTGAGTTGAAGGTTGTGGTCTTTGTGGGTTTTTGTAGAAATTCATTGCTATATTTCACTTGCAAGTTTGTAAGTTGTGATTTTCAAGTTACTAGTGGAATAAAAGGTTTTTGTCTTATGAGGATTTTTCTAGAAACTTAGCTTTGTCGTATTTGCGCGGTTTGATTTAGCGGTTTTATCACCATAGATGCATGATTAGGATAAAAAGATAAAATCGGTTTAAAATTCACTTCCGCATTTAAAATTGGAATTGCAATCTTTGTTTGAAATCATCATTGGTAATTATTTTTCACTCTCAATGTAACAACCCCCATTTTTCATGTAAAGGTTCGACAGACACAATACGCCAAAGGTTGGGCTTATCTAACAATCTATAATCATTCTTAGCATCAAAACCTGTGACAACCCGCCTACTAAAATAATAGGTGGCCAGCCCAATACTCTAATAATCACAGGAATCATAGGTGGTCCATTCTCAGCATCACTATCGATTAAAATAATAATATGAGATAACCACCAATCATTTTAGAAAACGGACTGTCAAATTAAAAATTTAGAAAGTAATGTAAAAACACTTAGACAATCCCATTTGCAAAAACGGTGGATAACAAAAATCAATGGCTAAAGAATGACAATATAAAAAATATCACCGAATAAGCTGTCGGTGAACAGACCAATACAAATAATTACATCTAGTATTACATATCAATATTTACAATATAATGAATGAGTGCAATACCTTGGGCAAAACACGCCCGAATAAATATACTGAACATAACTAGAGTGCAATAGAAAGAAGCGTCTAATACAAGTAACCTACAACATCCGCAATATGTTGTAGCTCCATGACAACTGAAATGGAAATGTAATCACGGGTGTCCATGCGGTAGAGCACCTGTAACGGCAAAGAATATGCAGAAACAAAGAAATATAGGTACGGGTCAGGGCCCGGTTTGATATGATTACCATGTGACTAAAATGCATGACAGTTAAGTGCATAATTCCCTCGCAGATAACAGTAATATTTCTCACCTCTCAATCTAGCAGCAACCTAGCGCAATATTATGAGATGTTCTATTTAACCCTAATTACTAAGGTCTAACTTCTCCCCAGTCTCAACACTATGCCGTATTCGTGCGTGGGGTGTCTCGCAAAGCGAAATCCAAACAAGGAACCCCCCTATACACTACTACTTAGGCAAGGTTGATCATCGAGATCCATTAGATCCTTAGCATGAAATAATCAATAAATGTATGTGTGTTCATAAGTGTGGGAGGTCACATCTACAGCTACTCAAGGAATATAAAAATAAACCCATCCATCATCTAATAGCACAATTCCTAATTCTTCTTTAGGAATATACATATATGGTAAATTCATTTTATCAAATATTTACCAATTAATCTCATTTCAAAACTTTCTTTACCAAATTTTATTTCCTTTCTTCCATCCAAGAAAATACATAATTTAAAGCAAGTTTTATTATCATAAAAATGCTTTACTTTCATTTCATATCATCCATTTTCCTTCTTCCATCCGGAAAATGCATTTAACATCCCATTTCCCTTCTTCCATCCGGGAAATCTAAATTAAAGCCATTTTATTATCATAAAATGCTTTAATAACCTATAATGTCCCACATTATTGAACATAGTTATATATCATATAATATAACGCAATCTAAGACCGCCCGTCCTGGTTTCCCCACTGTGCGCACCCCTAAACGGCTATCATCTTCCAGGGCCTATCATCAAGACAACCTGGGATCCTATCGAAACGTCGGGAAGCGACCATGTGCCTGCGGGATAGTCAATACCACACCCGGAATCTCCTACCCATCGCAGAAAAATATACAATCACAAGCGCTCACATGGCCTAGGGACTATATCCACCCTGCATTCATTAGCCAGGGGGCTTCACCACAACACGCGCAACTTCCCTTATGATAGCGATTTAGAGAGGTGTGTATCCATAAATTAACATTTATGAAAAACATTACTTTTTCCATTTTGAAAAACTCCATATTTTACATTTCCAAAAACCATCCATTTAACCATTAAGCACCAAGTTTTATAATGTGCATTTCATTCTTATTAAGTCATATTTTATTAATGACCTTAGACCCAAGGTGCCACTACCCTCAAAATAGCCTTCAAGAGTTCATATAATTTCATAAGCCCTCAAAGTGAGTCTCCATAAAGGAGTGTCTCCCAAAAGCTCAACATTAATATTTTAATCTTCCAATTTATCTTTATGTTAACCTCCTATATCAATCGGACATTAACCTATACAAACTAGCCCTCGGGTAAGCCCAAATATCCACTCTTAACCTAGGACATTAGTCTACCCAATACAACCCTCTAGAGCTCCCCATTACTTCCCAAAGGAAGGTTCCTAAACCTCGAACCTAAAAGAAATGGGCTAAAACAAAACTAGAAAAATCTCACATTTTCAGAAGGGGTCGATCGATCGACCCTTGGCCGTCGATCGATCGAAGGCTTCGATCGATCGATCCTGGCGGACAGCTTCTTCTCCGATAAGCTGTTTCGGCCATTAACGAGCCATCCAAGCTTCTACCCGCTATTTCACCCAACCACAACAATACATAATGCTACACAATCACTTCTAAACATCATACAATTAATTATTTCACCTCAAATCAAATTAAAACACAAGATTAAGGGATTAAACACCAAAATCTACAAAAACCCATTTATGGTTTAAACCTCCCAAAACTTAACTACACATGCAGGTTTATCACATTAAATCAATATCTAGCAAGTAAGAAACTTGCCTCGAGGTTCATAGTCTCGGATCACCTCCGGTAGCGACGGAATCCGGCCCAAAATCTTCATTTCTCTCTTTCTCTCCATTTCTCCCAACTCTCTCTTCTCTCTCTCTCTCCTTTGGCTTCTCACACAAAAATGAAGAAAAGAAAGGGGGTGGGAGACTTATACGGGTCTCAAAACATAAATCCCCACTTTTAATTGTTAATACACCACTAAAATGACTCGTAACCACTTATTTGAGTCATAACCCCTTAAAAATGCCCGAATCTCAAAAATTACAACTGGGCACTTATTTCGACTATCTCGACTATTCTAAAAACAACCGCACTCCCTATTTTGGCATTCAGGAAAGTGTGAACTATTTTTACGTTCCAATTTCATTTTATTTCATTAATTATACCCAAATTTAAATATAGATCATAATCATCGTTTTACATATAACGACGCAATAATACACAATATGAAGCTATTTACCTTCTCATAACGGTAAATAGGCAAAATATAGTAAATATTATCCCTAAGTCTCACGGGAAATAATATTTACTCCAACATCCCCTATTTTATAAAATTAGCCCATCAGGCAAAATAGTATAAAATAGTCGCTCAAAAACCTGGGTTGTTACAAAACCATGATAACAATAATAACATATTTGAATTTTTAAATCGACGTGCACAATAAACTATTTAAGTAATGACTGATAATAAATAAGTCCAACATCCAACATCCAACTAGTAATAAAAAATCCAACGTAAATATATTTGATCTCAAAAAGACTAAATAATAAACTTTGCGCTTATGCCCATAAAATCTCCGAAATAATAAAGATGACTAGAAAGGAAATAACAATATAAACTAGAGTCAAATGATCTGAAATGACTGATGAGCAATATGACCGCAAGTCTTGATCTCTAAAGTATACATTTTTATTATGCTAAAACACCACATAACAATAATTTAATTGACATGAAATTTATTTTCTACGAGTAAACATAACATGAATAAATGAATCATATAAACATGTAATTACAACTAAACAATTTATTTAATTAAATTCTACAAAATTAATTTAAATTCTACCGATTTAATTTATTATAAAAATGCGGGGTATCATACAAGATTTAAAGGATATGATTTTTATTAAGTTTTAAACTATATATATATAAAGTTAATTGTGTTTTTCCAAAAAAAAGAACCGAAATGGGTTTAATTTTTTAGCCACCTCTCTCTCTTTTCTCTCTTTCTCCCGACTTCTCTTTGTCTCTTCTCTCTATACACACACACACACACACACACACACACATATATATATATATATATATATATATATATATATATATATATATATATATATATATATATATATATATACACCCACACACCCACACATATGTGTATGTATATCATAAACTTTAGACTTTCACACACCTGGACACTAGTTACACACACACACACACACACACACACTCACGGTATATATACAAACACACGACTCAAACTCATATATAAGAAAGCCAACATATAAGTATGGGAGAAAAACTTACCAAAAATATTCTTTCTTCCGACACTTATATATATATATATATATATATATATATATATATATATATATATATAGAGAGAGAGAGAGAGAGAGAGAGAGAGAGAGAGAGAGAGAGAGAGAGAGAGAGAGAAGATCTCATGAGAACCTCTGTTTGCATACTGCTGACGCGGACCAATTTCGATAAAATAGTAAAAAAAAAAATTGGGGGCTAATTTTTTTTAAGAGTTTTTAAACATTTGAGTAGGATCATAAAAAAAATCAGCTCAAAATGAATTTTTTATTATTTAAAAAAAAGGTCAAACTTTGTCAGTTTTTAACAACTTAAAACCTAACAAAATTTGACTGATTTTTTTAAAATAGCAAAAAAAATCATTTTGAGCTGATTATTTTTTATGGTTCTATTGAAATGTTTAAAAACAATAGAAAAAAGTCACTCCAAAATTATTTTTTTTACTATTTAAAAAAAATCAATTTGAGCTGATTATTTTTTATGGTCCTATTGAAATGTTTAAAAATCATAGAAAAAAAATCACTCCAAAAATATTTTTTTATTATTTTAAAAAAATGGTCTTCATTCAGGGTTCTCAAATTAGAACCTCACTTAATCCTTTCCTTATTTATATGTATATGAGCCTATAAAAACCCTTAACACGTAATGTTTACACACTTGCAGTGTGTCTATCTCTACATGCTCACGAGAACAACAACAGATTATAAGGGAAATGAGGAGTGTGCTTAAAACTAGGCTCTAAGTTTGCCATATATAAGAGGGTGAAGTTAGTTGGGTGTATATTGATAGAAAGTGGCGTATGTTTATAAATAAGCTGTATAAGCTTGGATAAGGAAGCTGATGAGTAAAATATCTAGATATTCTTAATATATTATTGTTATTCTACCTTTGTCCCCTAAAGTTTTAACATTAATTAAACTTTATACCTCTTCAAATTTAAACTAACTATTGTAACATATAAAACTTTATTTAGGCTGTGACAAAATTCACGATTTAGTTTAAAAGTAAATTTGTATAAAAAAAATATTTTACTATCAGTAAAAAATAATGATATTTAAATGTGTAATGAATTGTTAGACAAAAATATATTTGGTACTAAAGGTTTAATGATGTTCAGCATAAAAAATTTTAACATAATTTTTGGGTCCTTAGTATAACATGTTACTTTTAATTATACGATTTGTTTTTAGTTGAAAAAACTTTACCCCGAGTAATAAGTAACTCAAACTAAATTTAAATTATTATGAAAATGTGGATTGTTATAGGCCCTAAACCCATACTCTCCCTATATGCAAGCGACACTGTTCGTCCTGTTAAAACATACTTTGAGAACCCCAAAATCCATTCCCAAGCATGTATACTACACTGACCTGACTGAACAGGGGATAACCAATTTCTTAGGCCATATTCTCATCACCAAAGGGAACATACCTCGGGTCCCAGAGACGATTTCACCCTTAATCCTTAGGTTTAGGAAATGATGATACAGTGAGAATACTCTCCTATAAAAGATATCGAATTATATGAATAAGGGTCCACATCCTTCAAATCCCCTAATATTAGAGACTAAAGATTTGGTATCAGATACAAAGACACTACGGAGGAGCTCAACCAGCTAGAGTGTCATGAACATTAGATATGTCGCATGAATAAGTGATGTCACACTTTAGATATTATACAACCCAAACTCTCATACGGAGGCCCACCTCTCTGATTCTTCAATAATGAGGGAGAACTTCGGCATCTCTGTATCAACATTTATTAGATCATCCTAGCTACTATATGGGATGAATTATAGATATAAATATGAGATATTATGTGTAACTCCGTAACATTAGAAATCTACCCTCCTGAAATTCCTCAATCGGAGGAAAATGATGACACCCTGAGATGTTGAGGGCGAGTGGTATCTTAAAATAATGCCAAATTATAATTGAGCCATGCATATTAGGCTAATCAAGAATTTATAAAAGCTAAATTGTCTTACACTGTGGTTCAAAAGGTTTATTCTTCTATCAGTTTCTCTAAAAATCTCTAAACGCTTCATTATATTTTTTTGTCGTCATCATCATTGCCTATAAGTACCTGTGCAAAATAACTGGAAGGAAACGAATCAGCAAATTTGATTAATAGGTTTTTAATAATTCTATAACAAGTATATGTATATATATCCATATCCATACTTACCAGCTTTGAAAGTGGGTATGGAAATAAAAAAGCCACCAGTATAACCAAATAATAATGTCAACTCAAAACCTTTGGGGAATAAATAACTGGCTAGGCACACTTTCCATGTGACACTTATACGCATATAGCTAAAATCCGACTGTCAATCATCTAAGACCATAAGCTAAGTAGAAAATTTTGTGGGAAAATACGACTGTCTTCTCCCTAGTTATTATTGATGCTTTAAAATAAATAAAAATGCGCAAAAGTGCAAAGTGATCTGAATCGTTATAACGGATTGTTATGATATCATTTGTTAGATGAGAAGGGTTCAAATTTCATCCAATTTGATCATAATTAAAACAACCAGTGATATAAAAACATATGAGTACGATAATTTCTACTCATACTTGGAATCAAATAGGGCTATCTTAGAGTGATATCAATATCACTTAAACAATTACAAAAAATTTACTATTAAAAAGGCAAAAGGACCTACCTTTGTATTTAATTGAGTAGGCTTATCTTAATTTACTCTCTTTTGCTTTGTCATATTCGACTGTAAGTTTTTAAGGCAAGTGTTACTACGAATATTCATAAGTAAAAAGTTATACATAGCTTAGTTCGTAATCGAATTGGACGTACATGAATATTCAAGTAGTGGTCTCGTATTTATCTATAATTAATATATAATTCATATTATGACTCTTTCCTAATTGTTATAACATATTGAATAACTTATGTAGAAATATATTATAAAATAATATTTTAATAGTTATATGGATCTCTTAATTGACACAGCGGCCTAAATTTAACGTTGTAGAAAATAGTGTCAAAATAAAAATATTTCTATATGAAAATATTTTATTTGACACTGCGATTCCAACGGAACGTTCAGTGTATTTTTCTGAATCGCGATTTAAAAGATATGAATTTTTGAAGTTAGAAAATGTGGCATTTCAACGTGTCGACTTATAGTCACCGTTACTTTTAAAAGAACACTAGTTTTCTTTCTTAGACAAAATATACATATAACTAATATTATTTCAAATAATTATATGTTATTTTCATCTCGATTTATTTTATTTTATCGTGATACACGCGTATATATATATATATATATATATATATATATATATATATATAGAGAGAGAGAGAGAGAGAGAGAGAGAGAGAGAGATAGATAGATAGATAGATAGATAGATAGATAGATAGATAGATAGATAGATAAATAGAGAGAGAAAGAGAGAGAGAGAGAGAGAGTGGATCTAGTGCGGACCTAGTTTGTGGACTAAGTATGCGGACTAGCTACAGTCCAAAACTTACCTAGGGACCACTTTTGTTTTTATATATTTCGTCTTTTTCTAAAGTTTTAGGGAATAGAATTTTCTACCCCAATGATTTCTAAAGTCTTTTAAGCTTATTTTAAAACTTAATTAATCTGGAAGTCTAAGTATAGAAGTTTTAGGGCTACTACTGCTTCTTAAGCTTCTTCCGTCACTATCATACTGGAGTTCTGAATAGCGAGGATTATCTATATAAATAGTTTCTTCAGGGAGACTGGAAATTGAAAGAGGTTTTGATGGAAAATATTCTAGTATTAAATACCTTATACGGTATCGTGGGTTTATCTGTCTAGTTTCTTTATATATTTGATTAATAATATCAATTATATCGTTATCTATAAATTCGTCTAAATTATTATCACCATAAGATGAAAAAAATCTACGGTATGTTTTAGGGGCAGTCGTCTCTACGTTTTTAAGGAGAGAGCGGATTCCTCCGGCTCTAATTAAAGTAGCCTTTGTTTCAGCTAACCTTTTTCGTCTAATAAATTTTAATACTTCTATGTTGTCTTCAAGTATCCTAGTGTATTCTTGATATTTTTTAGGCCTTGATAGTTCTTCTGCAAAATCTTCAGTTCTTAATTTTTGTCTAAAGAGATCACAGATCCCTGTTCTAATTATTTATATTCTAGGTACTTCTCTTCCTAACCACTCAATGATCTGGTCTATATATTTAAAAGTACCGCCTGTGTATACTAAAGCAGCTTCTATTAGTTCTTTATCTTTGGTGTCTGTAAGAGTCCAGTCTTGAATTTATCTAGTTAAGTCTAAACTTGTTTGATTAACAAATTCTAAAAAGTCTTTAGTGATTTGTAAGCTCATATAAGATTCTTTTTAAAGAAATAATATGTAAAAATAGTTAAGGATTTGGTTCGAGTTATACCTTCCTTCTGGTCTACAATATCTTTATCTTCTTCCTTTCGACTCTTCAGCCTTGTTAGTATTCTTCTCCGATCTCGGCCTCCTGCAACTCTCCTTTTATGTGTCGCACCTCAATCCAATATTTTGGCGTTGAACCCGTTTCCTGCCTGTACGCCTTCACGCCTAACGCCCACCTGGCTAATGGCTCACGACAAATTGGCACCTGACGGCGGTTCACCAGTATAACACCTTGTGTGCTACACCAAAGGTTCCACACAATAGTCCTCTATGAACAAAAAGTTGGAGACAATTTGGAAAATAATAACTCAACAAAAGAGATTTCTGGAAAAGAAAATACTTTTATTGCATAGCATAAGTATTTACAACTCTCCCCTCTCCCCAAACTATAAGAGGTTTACTCACTCATATACATATTACTTACTATAAGCATACTCTCTCTCTAATACTGGAAGTCTAGCAATCTCTCACTCTCTCACTCCTACCACTTATGTCTAAGTCTCAAATAGACGCTCCCTTTTATAGCACAAGGGCACTACAAATGACTGGTAACCGGCTACCAAAAGCGATCTGGTTTAAAGATACAAATTATTAAAGTCTTATACTATTTGCTTTACATAAAGTAAATTTGTTGTCTAGCAATAATTTTATCCTAACGTCTTTGCAAGGGTCTTTTTCTTTTATATGAAAAGAAGCAATCCGGGGGCCCGTGTGGGATATGTATGAGCTGCAGTCTTGCAGGGAATCTTATTGTAGTCCTATCGTCTTGCATAGGTCTAGCACAAGGCATCTTCTGACTTTAATAATTCCTCAGCTAACGAGGGGCCCGTCTTTGTTCCATCTGTGTCTTCTTCTTCCTTGTCTTGGTTTGGTAGGGCATTGTTGAAAAATTCATCAATGAGGCCTACGGTTCTGAGGTTGGCTGGGAAAGCTATCTCTACCATTTCTTTGGATTCTTTCTTGAGCCTTCCATTGAATGTCTCATCAGCTTGGATTATCAGGTCTTCTTTGTGGTAGGCAGTGTACCACCAGTCTTCTCATGTCAATAACTCCATGATTTCAATTATCTCCATGGCTTGAGCAATCTGGAGCTTGGACTTATCAACAATTAAATCTTTAGTCTCATCTTCAGATAAAATTTCAACGTCTTCGAATATATAATTGGAAAATCTAGTAAGTCCAAATCCTTCACCTCTCATTCCTCTACAGGAACTTGGAACAATTTGATAGATTCTAGCAAATAGAGGAAGCAAGTCTTCTACCTTCTTAACATACTCATGGACTATTTTTCCAAGAGCGACAGAGTCTTCAATATCTTTTATCTATACGAATCCAATGAATCCGTGGTCTGCAAGAGTTATATGAGCCATGTTTGATTTTCCAAAAAGATATATTTTTAGAACGTCTTTAAAGAAACCTTTAATTATTAAGGCATCTCCATTTATTTCTGATAATAACATATTAAAATGATCAATAATGTTATTAGTTTCATTTTTAAAGTCTTCTATTAATGGGAGATTATTATGACCAAATGGTATAACAATCTTAGTCTTAAAAGTCTTTTTCTGATAATAGAAATCAGTAGGTCTAGTTTTGGAGGTTTCTCCAAGAGTCTGAGCATAAGTCTGAGTCTGAGGTCTAGCAGCACCACTGAGCTGGGTCACTGTAAGTCTTTGAGTCCTCATGAATCTGGCATTGGCTACCAAATTTTGTTTGAACTCAATCCATAGTCTATTCTTCACATTCCACCATATGGCGTCTATAAGAGTATTTTCGTCTTCTGAAAATTCTCTTTTAAATTTGATCAAGTATGGGTATCTTTGATCGGGTCTATATTGGGGAAAATACATCTTCCCAATGAGCCTATTTTGAGAAATGATCTCTTGTCTAGATTTTCCAGGAGGAACTAAGATATCATCAAAGTTCTCTAGGATTGGCCTTTATTAAGAGTCCTAAATATGAGTCGGTCTTTACGTTACACCATCTTTGATCTTACACGTCTAAGATAGTCTGCAACGTCTTCCATGTTCAGTCTATTTGTTCCAAAGGAACTCATGTCTTCTAGGTCTTCTGTTTGCAACATAAAACATGAAATCATATTAGTGTTAGCAAATATTGCCTCTCTTGATATAATATCTGGAATGGTATTTTTACTTCCCTTAATATGTATAACAGAGAAGTCATAACCATTAAGCAATTGTTGCCATCTAATTAGTCTATTAGTCCTTGATTTGGACAAGTCTAAATCTTTGAATTTTACTGCATAAGAAGAGTCAGTATAAACAGTAAAATGTTTAGGTCTAAGAAACATCATATATTTTTCTATTGCCCTTACTATGGCTAAAACTTCTTTTTCATGGGCAGTGTATCTTGTTTCTGGGTCTATAAAGGTTCCAGAACTATGTCTACAAAGTTTCTTCTTTTTTGTCTGATGATCAATGGCAAAGTATATTGCTCCCCATTGTTTATCAGAGGCATCTGTTTCTATTATAAACTGGTCTTCTGCATTAGGCAGTTCAAGTAAAGGAATATTCTTGACTGCATCTTTAATTTGTCTTATTACTTCAAAATCATCTTTAGTCCAATAAAAGGGATTGGTTTTGTCTGTTCCTTTTAATTTGGATGTTAAGCTTTGTCTTTTTGAAGCAAGGTCTTTATTGAAGTCTACAGCACAATTAAGCAATCCTAAAAATGATTGTATTTGTTTTCTATCTTTGAGTTGATCTGGAAACTCAAGAATCTTTTTAGTTATGTGTTTTACTAAGGATAATTTTCCTTTATTAATATGCATTCCCACAAAGTCTATTTCAGTCTGAAATAATTGCATTTTCCTTTCGGAAATAACAATACCATGTTTATCTAATTCTAAAATAATCTTTTTAAGATGGTCTACATGTTCTATCTCAGTCTTACTGGCTACAAGAATATCGTCTATGTAAACAAGAAAAAATTCAGAATAAGGTCTAAATATATTATCCATTCTTCTTTGTAAAACTTGAGGAGCATTTAAGTATCCAAATGGAATTACTAGCCATTCGTATTTTCCTTGGGGCACACTAAAGGTTGTCCAAGTAATATTGTCTGGATGCATCTTAATTTGCCAGAAGCCTGATTTGCAATCAAACTTACTGAATATAATTATATCTTCAATCAAATTGATTAAATTATTCTTGTCTGGTATTTTATAAGAATCAAATTCACAATTCTTATTTAATTGTCTATAATCTATAACCATGCGTCTTTTTCCTCTTTTACGTTCAGATTCATTTTGAACATAGAAGGCTAAGCTATTATGTCTACTTTTACTTTTTCTAATAAGGCCTAACTTAAGCATTTCATCTATGTCTTTCTTGAATTCTTCCCTATCTTCTTGTGAGTATCCTTTCTTATAGGTTCCACCATTAATAGTGGGGTCGAGGTTAATATGGGTGATTTCACAATAACTTTGGTCTTTATCCCACTTAGCAATGGGATTTTCTCCTAAAGTTGGCTCTTCTAGTTGCCTAATCTTTTCTTTTTCTACTTCTATATCCATTTTCTTCTGTTTGGATATAGCTTGAATCTGCAATAAGGTTTGCTGGGCTTGATCTAAAATGTCTTGTTGTATAAGCGCAGTTTGCTTATAACACATTTGGTCTAGACACTTACACTCTTTTTGTAAGGGTTTAGTAATTTCTAAGGCTTCTTGTTGGGTTGTAGGTCTAGGTCCACCATGCTCAGCTGAAGAACTTTGATGTTTTATGGGTCTATAATTGGGCTTGACCTGCATAAGGTCAAAGGCAGTCTTATGATCTATTAGAGGGGCTTTAATATTAAATTCCACTTGATCACTAATTAATATATTATCGTTATACTGAGTATAAGGATGATATTTACGAATAAAGTCTTGTCCTAAAATGATTTTTTCTGTGAAACTAGGACGAGGGTCCATTATCCAAAATCGATGATTAACGGTTTTGTTGGTCTGATTTCCTAATTTAAAGTAAATACGAATTATCTGAAAATATAAGGTAAATGGATCTCTATTAGCCACCTTATCATAGATTTCTTGAGTACTTTCTAAAAAATAGTCTTCAGAGAAGGCATTAGCCTTGCAAATACTCTGAGAGCACCCTGTATCTATAAAAGCTAAAAGTCTTTTAGGATAGTCTTTATGTTGAACAAATAATTCTACAAAACAAGCATGTGGTTTACTAGAAATTCCTAAATTGTTTTTTCCTAAAATTGATATTCCTTTCTGAGGTTTATCTATAAAATCTAAGGGTATTTGGTCTTCTGAACTACTATCAAAATGGTATTCTTCTAAATCATAGGAAATTCCCTTTCCTTTGAAGTCTTCATTTTCTTGCAATCTTTTGGCTATATTTCTACCAATGTCTTGATAATATGTTTTAATATCTAAGTCTATTTGAGCGGCATACTGGCTAGTATAAATTGCTCTAAATCTAGTTCTCCAACAGTCTTCATGGTAGTGTAATTGACACACAATACAAACCATAAATAAATCTGTTTGTATAGTCTCAAAGCATTCTACGCATGTAAAGTCTTTTTTGCAACATTTCATTTCAAATGTGCAATAATTTCTTTCATCAAAGTAGCATCTAGGTATATAGGTTAGTAACTCAGGATTACCAACTGTCTATCTTTTCTTTAAAAATGGGCTTAATACACACTTATACCAAGCATCTTCAAAGTCTATATATTCATCATCTAAATTGTCTTGATTAGTCTGCATCATATACAAGTCTAACCTATCCTGAGAGTCTTCGTATTCATCAGTATCACTATTATAGTCTTCTGAGTCACTATCTGTATATGCACTATAGATACTAGTATTGTCATCATCTTCTATGTCTGATATTTCTATAGCATATAGGATATCCAACTCTTCTTGATCTGCATAGTCTAATATTGTATTAATAATCTTAATACTATCTTTATCTTTCTTATTAGGGCAGTCTTTAGCAAAGTGTCCTTCTTTTCCGCAAGTCCAACATTCTTTGGTGGCAGTCTTAGATTGAGCTACATCTTTTTCTTTCTTATAAGTAGGAACCTTCTTATACTTACTAGTATTCTTCTTAAAATATCTTCTTTGGTTAAATCTATTTTTCTTAGTCTTAGGATTCTTTTCTCTAAAGGTAGTGGATTGTCTAAATTTATACTTCTTTGGAAATCCTAAAGGTCTAGTCTTAAACTTCCTATGTTTCCATTCTAATTTCTTTTTGAATTTCTTAGATTCACTTCCACATCCCCATTGGATTGGAGCAATGTCTCTTTCGTCTTTAATTGGAAGGATCAGCTTGAAAGTCTCTTCTATCAACTTTCCTTGAGTTATATCACGTCTCTTAGATATGATATAGTCTTTGGCGAAATTGATTCTTTCACCAAGGGAGTAATTCTTAACTCCATCTACTCCTGGCCAATCCCTATATTTATTAATTAGGATTTGTCCTATGGCTGGTATCTTCCTAAAGTATTCATCTTTTAAGGTCTCTCCAAATTTTTTAATTTGGTAATATAGCTGCTCATAATTATTGTTATATTCATTTATCTTATCTAATTTGCAAATGCTAAGGAGGGCTAACTTAGTTTTTGCTAGGTCTTGTTCATTGATTTGAGCTAGATGTTCAGCTCCAATGAATTCTGAAGTGAACAATTGAATATATTCTTCAATTGATCTTTCTTCTAGGTTTTCTTTCATCTTCTCAACCTTTGCTAAGGATTCTTCATCTGTATCTTTTCTTAAACTATCTAAGTAATCTTTTGCAATACCTCTAATGGATTGCTCAGCGTACTGCTTACATGAACTTGCATCCCATTGCTCGTTAGATGCAAAACACATGTTCATCTGATTACGCCACTCGTCTAAGGCATTCTTCCTATCTTGTACATTGTCTAGGTTAAGGTATATACCTACTGGATTTATGGCTTGGCTAGCCATAGTCTTAACAGGAGTGATACTCTTATCACTAGTTGGAAAGTCCTTTATATAATTAGGTTTAGTCTTTACTACAGTGCTTGAGTATATAGGAATATTTATTCCTATTGGTTTACTAAAAAGTCAAGGAGCATCTTCTAGGCTACTATAACTTTCTATCTCTTGTTTACTAGGTTCTACTTGTGTAGCTGGCATTAGTCTTTGTTTTCCTTCTTCTATTAGTCTTAAGTTTATAAGAAGTTCTTTAGTATTCTTAGATTCTTTTAATTTTAATATGCGGTCTTGGGCTATTATATTAAATCTTTCTCTTTCTGGAAATCTAACAGAATGAGTTTTCTTAAGGTTATCTTTAAATGTCATCATATCCAATTCTGAGGGTTCATGTCCAAAGTTTTGGATTCTAGCTTTTTCTTTAATTCAGTCTTTTTGTTCAAATGATATTCTAGGTCTAATTACACGGGCTTGTCTTAGTAAACTAGCACTAGTCTTACTACTACATTCTCCTTCTGAAGGATCATTTATTATGGCTTCTCCCATATTCCTAAATCTAATTTCATCAGTTTGAATATTCTTATTAATAATCTTAGGTGGACCAAACTGGATGGTAACATTTCCAGTGAGGTCGTCTTAACTAATAAACAAAGGTTTATTTAGTATAGTCTTAGTTTCTTAAAATTCAGGGAATTTCGAGAGGGTCTTAGATTTCTCTTTCATAGGTCCAGTATTCCTAATACTGTAAGTATGATTATAGTCTGAAACATTGGTTCTAACTAAAATTTCTTCATTAAGTCTATCGCTAGGAATTCCCGATTGCATTCCTTCATAAGGAAATTGGGAGAACTTCACATAGCTTTGGAATTATATATTTATATTAGCGTCTGGGATAATATAGTCTTCATAGCCACTAGCATATAAGATTAACTTAAAATGTTTAGCTGTGTCTATGGTTACTGTAAATGCCAGAATGACATTAAAGTATCCTATGTTGTCTGACATTTCTAATTGGGCTATCCCAATAAGGCTTTTCTCAAAATCTTTCCATCTTTTGTCTACTAAACAACATAATATGTTGATATTATTCTGAGGTCTATGTAATCCTTGGATTCTTTCTTGAAAGAGTCCAAAGGTTAGGAATTGGAACCTCCTATCAGTTCCTCTAGATCTAAGACATTTTGAATCAAACACCTGGAGCTCATTATAGGATTTGTCTAACACATGATTCCTACAATGGTAAGTCATGCTAGAATTAGGAGTCTTAGGAGTGGCACCTTCTTTAAACAAGTCTATGTATCTAACGGCTGCAAGTTGTCCATTATGAATGGAATCTTCAACAATCTTCCAGTCAACTTCTCCCCATTCTTTCCATTGGAGAGTATTGGTGAAATTTCTTTCTTTCCACCATGTCCTAACATTGGAGGATGAATCCTTAAGTCTTTGAAGCATATGATTACTCTGTCCAATATTTGGGATAGAGCTAAAAATCTTACTAGTCTTATCTAATCCGTCATTTATGACTCGTCTACCTATGGTATTCTTTTCTCTAGTTTCTATAGGATGGGTTTCTCTAAATTTACAGGTGGTTACCTGTTCTTGTTCAAGTCTTTTTTCAATTCTTTCTAAGAAGACTAAATAATCCTTTTATCTTTTTATCTAGTTAAGGATTTCTTCTTTAAAATTCTTGTTTTCTTTTTTAGTCTTCTCAGAATTTTCTTCACTATGTCTAGCTAGAGAATTAACGATGGTTTTACCAACATTAATAATATAGTCTTTTATTTCATTATCTTTTTCTCGTTGTTGCATAGTTCTAACTTCTATGGATTCTACAGTTTTCTCTATTTTATCTAAACGAGTTAAAATAAAAGGAGAGTCTATTTCGGCTTGGGATGGTTTATTATATACGGACTTAATTCCGTTTATAATTTCTCCATATTTTTCTTCTACATGGGTCATGTCTAGTCTAAGTTCATTAATAATACTATCCATTTTGGATAGGTTATGGCCTTCCATATTATTAAGGTAATTTGCTAAATTTTTTTGGAATTTAACAAAGTCTGTGTAGAAGGTGGTTAATCCTTTTGTCTTAGTTTTCAAATCTAAATGTAAGTCTTTAACAAAGCTACTATTATAGTCTTGGGTAGGTTCTATGGATCTATAAATTAAATTCAATCTTTCTAATATAAGTCTAGTTGCTTTAGCCACATTAGCAATCTCATTTTCATTTATCTTATAAAAAAATCTATCATCATTTATCTTTTCTAAAATTCTTTGATAAAATTCTGATAAATTCTGAATGGAGAGGTTTCTTGGTACCACATTCCAGTCTCATCTAACTATCTCCATTAGGAAGATAACTATCTAATCTAGGGATAAGCTTAGCTTGTTCTTTAGTAAGTTTAATTAACTCATTGTCTTGATTTTTAGTTAATGTTTTAATTTCTAAGATGTCTTTGTTAAGGACTTCTATATGATTAGTCTTAATATTTATTTCTTGTAAAACATGGACAAGGTCTATTGGGATTTGATTATCTATTTCTAGTAGTCTTTTAAAGATATTTTTTATCTTTGTTTCTAAGGTTTGAGTGTCTTTTATTAATTGTCCTAATATAAGGAATATACACTTATTTTGATCTATTATGCTATTAATATCACTAGCAGTGACTTGTCTACTGTCTGCGTGTTTAGCTGGGATATGTTCAATTTGTGAACAACCATCTATGTGTGTGGTTAAACAACCTTCTGAGTCTAAATCAGTTATGGGTATAGGTTAGTAGTCTGGGTTGGTTCCAAAAATATCTTGTTAAATGCGAGGAATAAATCTCAAGGGCATTAAAGTCTTTTTACTTTTAGTCTAAAAGGAGCGTCTTATGGCTCTGATACCAGAATTAGGTTTGGTCGGAATTCGGTGAGTTTTTTATTTTTAAAGTCTTAAAAGCTTAAAATGCAAAATTGTTATCTAAACGTATTGGGGTCTAAAATAGAATATTACTAAAGGTCTTACTTTTGTCTTATTATGGACCTCACATAAGGACCTCACTTAAGCCTATGCCTATATACACACACACACACACACATAAATACACATACTAACACATACACGCTAGCACACACATACTAACAAACAAACACGCAACGTGTTATATAAACTCATGCACATACACACACTACTATACCTATTGACATACACAAACACACATACACATTGTTACACATGCACACACCTACATAGGAACACGCACACGCTTATATATATACACCTAAGAAACCTTGTATATATAGAGATTGTGCAAAACTCCAACCCACATATGTGTGTATATATCATATATATACACACACGTATATAAGCACACACACATGTATGTGTGTATATACATATATAACTCACACACAACATGTATATACACTATTACCTCCAAACTTGGCTATATACACACAACATATATATAGAAATGGTTATAATACAAAGGGAAAATGTGGAAAAAGAATACTTATTTGTGGATATTCTATTGTGTAGGACATAAAGGTTTGGTTAAACAACCCAATAGGGTCTTTATAATAGGTAATAAAGAGTGTGTTTTTTTGTTTGCACCTATTTCGTTTTGAAAGAGAAAGAGATTTGGTTTAGTGTTGTGACACCCCGACTAATTAAACACCGGGTAGCTACTCCTTTATAAAATTAATTCAAAATGCCAAGTTGGCTCAGTTAATAGCATCACTGTCGAAAACATTTTATTATATCTAACCACTTAGTATTTAAAAAGCAATTTGCCAAATTTTAATTAAAGTCTGATTAACATGCAACAAGTGTAATGAAGAAATAAATAACACCATTCACCATACTGAAGTAAAACGAATAACCATCACAATAGAGTAAATAAAGTCTGGAGGAAACCCCTCACTACAATCCCATAACTGAAATAAATGAACTGAAACAATAATAAAACGACCATACGGATTATCGATTTTAAATTCACTTTTATTAACAAAATAATATACCGTGACGCGGCGGTCCCACGCGTCTCAACAAAATTTCTAAAATGCCGTATATAAATCTCACGACAAATTTTATAATACCAAATATATATATAATCATATATGCACATAATCAAATACCAATTCGCATCTCATTAGTATTTATAACCCGGATTAATTTCCAATTAATACGCAATTTAATTAATTAATCCCAAAATAAATATAGTAAAAAATATGGGGTATTACATACTCCCCCCCTAATAACTGAATTTCGTCCCGAAATTCGAAAATAAAAAGTACCTGCTAAAAACAGCTCTGGGTAACGCTCGCGCATCTCATCCTCGCGCTCCCATGTGGACTCCTCGACATTGTGATGTTGCCACTGGACACGCACTAACTGGACTATCTTTGACCGCAGTTTCCTCTCGCTTCGGTCCAAAATAGCAATTGGCCCCTCCTCGTAGGAGCTATCCGGCTGGAGATCGATGTCCTCCACAGCGATGTGCGAATGAGCCAAATTATCTCTAAGGTATTTCCTCAGCGAGGAAATATGGAACACATCGTGAATCCGATGCAAGTGCTCCGGTAGTCCAAGTCTATACGCAACGGGTCCGATCCGCTCAATAATAGGAAACGGCCCCACATACCTCGGTGCCAACTTTCCCTTCTTCCCGAATCGCATAATCCCCTTCATCGGAGAAACCCTGAGCAAAACCTGGTCCCCCACTTGGAACTCCCTGAAAAATCTCTTCGCATCAGCATAACTCTTCTGCCTGTCTTGAGCTACCCGTATGCGACTCCGAATCAACTCTATCCTTGCCGAAGTATCCTGAATCACTTCCGGCCCAAGTAGTTTGTTGTCCCCCACCTCCAACCAACATTCTGGGGAACGACAAGGCCTACCGTACAATGCCTCGAACGGAGCCATGCCAATCGTGAACTGATAGGAGTTGTTGTAAGCAAACTCCACCAGTGGAAGGTACTGCTCCCATCCACCCCCGAAGTCAATAATGCACATGCGTAGCATGTCTTCCAACATCTGATTGGTGCGCTCTGTCTGCCCATCAGTCTGCGGATGATAAGCCGTACTCAACCGCAATTTCGTGCCCATGGCCTCCTGGAAACTCTCCCAAAACCTCGAAACAAATATCTTGTCTCTGTCAGACACGATATTCAGGGGCACACCGTGAAGTCTCACAATCTCTGAAATGAAAAGCTGGGCATACTGTCCCGTAGTGTAGTCAGTCCTTACGGGTAAGAAGTGAGCGACCTTGGACAACCTGTCCACAATTACCCAAACGGAGTCGTGACCCCTCTGCGACGTAGGCAACCCCGTGACAAAATCCATGGATATGCTCTCCCACATCCACACCGGAACCTCCAACGGCTGTAGCAATCCTGCTGGTCTCTGATGATCCACTTTTACAAGCTGACAAGTGGCGCATTTCGAGACAAACTCAGCGATATCTCTCTTCATACCACTCCACCAATATTGCCGTCTCATGTCTTGGTACATTTTGTCCCCTCCGGGATGTACCGCGAACCGTGATCCGTGCGACTCTGCCATCACATCGTGCCGCAATTCTTCCCCTTCCGGAACTACTAATCTCCCATTGAAGCGTAATCCCCCGTCTGAGCTAACGGTATAGGACTCGGCTCCCTCTGCTAGTAATCGGACTATCTGCTCCTGACAGAACGAATCATTAGCCTGTGCCCGTACTACCTTTGTGACAATCTGGGGGGTAACGGTCATCACAGACATGAAAGATCGGGCCACTGCATCTTGGTGTCCTAATTCCTTCCACTTGGCCTTCCACACCTCTGCCACCTCATCTGCTGGCCTGCGGCTCAACGCGTCTGCTACCACGTTAGCCTTACCCGGGTGGTACTGGATGTCGAACTGGTAGTCTTTCACAAATTCAAGCCACCTACGCTGCCGCATATTCAATTCCTTCTGCGTGAACAGATACTGTAGTGACTTGTGGTCCGTGAACAGCTGAAACTTCTCCCCCAAAAGATAGTGCCTCCAAATCCGTAAGGCAAATACCACTGCCGCCAACTCCAAATCATGTGTGGGGTAATTCTTCTCATGAGTCTTAAGCTTACGGGAAGCATAAGCTATGGCCTGTCTCTCCTGCTGCAACACACCTCCCAGTCCTTGCAAAGACGCATCGGTGTAAACCAAATACTCAACTCCCGGTCTCGGCAATGCTAACACAGGTGCTGAGGTCAATTTGTCCTTCAACTCATCGAATGCCAACTGACAAGCATCACTCCATATATATGGCACACCTTTACGAGTAAGATGTGTCAAAGGACCTGCTATCTTCGAGAAACCCCGAATGAACCTCCTGTAGTATCCTGCTATACCCAAGAAACTACGAATCTCTGTTGGTGTCGTGGGTTGTCCCCACTCCCTTACCGCTGATACCTTTCCCGGATCGACAGATATTCCCTGATCGAAAATAATGTGACCCAAGAACTGGACTTCCTTCAGCCAAAACCCGCACTTCTCATATTTTGCATACAACTCGTTCTGACGAAGTGTCTGCAAAACTTGCCTCAAATGCTCGGCGTGCTCCTCCTTTGTCTGAGAGTAAACCAGAATGTCATCAATGAAGACAATGACAAACTGATCTAGGAAATCTCTGAACACCCTGTTCATCAAGTCAATAAACACTGCTGGAGCGTTGGTCAAGCCGAAAGGCATAACCCGAAACTCATAAGAACCATATCTCGACAAGAACGCAGTTTTCGAGACATCCTCCTCCCTGATACGCAACTGATGGTATCCCGACCTCAAGTCAATCTTCGAGAAGAAAGAAGCTCCTCTCAACTGGTCGAATAAGTCATCGATTCGAGGCAACGGATACTTATTCCGTATCGTGACCTTATTCAACTCTCAGTAGTCCACGCACAATCTCAGTGAACCATCCCTCTTCTTCACAAACAAAACTGGAGCGCCCCAAGGTGAGGTACTCCTGCGAATAAAGCCCTGCCCTAACAGCTGCTCTATCTGATCCCGTAACTCTCGCATCTCAGCCGGAGCCATACGGTACGGTGCACGTGCTATAGGTCTCGTACCCGGTAGCAAATCTATAACGAAGTCTATCTCCCGACTGGGTGGTAAGCCTGGTATCTCCTGAAACACATCTGAATACTCCCTGACAACCGGGATCGAGTCTAAAGGAATAACAACCTCCTTAGAGGTATCCTCCTCTATGTAATACAGATGAGCGGTCGATCCTCCCTCTGGGCGAGGCATCGCTACTATAAACATCTCCTGCCCCGGAATGGCAAAAACAATGCTCCCGCTGAAGCAATCAATCATGGCCCTATATGCTACGAGCCAATCCATACCGATGATCACATCGTGAACATGCATGTCTAACACTAACATGTCCGCAGGTAATACCAAACCACCAACCTCTACCCCCACTCCCCGGCATATAAAGAAAATAAGTGACCCATTCCCTAATGGTGAGTCGACACACGTCACTGTGCTCTCTGCCGTAGCTAACAATCCTAAAGCTTTCGCGAAGTGTGTAGCTATAAAACAGTGTGTAGCACCCGTATCAAATAACACCTGACCCATAGTGCCATGGATAGGAAACGTACCCTCGATCGCGGGCGGTGCCTGTGGAACTGCAGCCTGGTGAACGTTGTAGACACGTCCATACTGTAGTTGCCCCTGCTGAGCTGGGACTGCTGGGATGGGTGGCAATGCTGCCATCTGTGGCGGTGCAGGAAGAGCGGCGGGAAACATAGGTCTCTGTGGCTCCTGGCGAGCACCCTGCTGCTGCTGCTGTGGGGCCCTGTCCCTATCAGGACAATCCTGCTTCTTATGGCCAGTTTTGCCACAAGTGAAGCACTTCCCTGGGAAGTTCCCTCCCCTCTGCCCCTGCTGTCCCCGGCCCTGGTGGCCGTTACCATTCCTCCCTTGGCCCTGTTGGCCCTGATGGAACTGCTGCCCATTCTGCCCCTGCTGGCCCTGATGGCCGTTTGGACCCTGATGGCCCTGGCGGAAACCTCCCTGTCCCTGCCTGTAGTTCCCTGATCGGAACCTTTTATTGTCCCCCTGCTGGGTACCCTGCTCAGTCTGTCTCTGCCCCTGACCGGTTTGTGCCCCGCTGGCACCATGTCCTCCAGTCCTACCCTGATGGCTAGACTCCCCTGATCGCTTGCCCTCGGCCATATGGAAACGGTGGTCCTGGCAGTGCAATAATGCAGCGTTAACCACATCAGAATACGTGGCCAACGATAGGTTCCCTAGCAGATGCTGACGGATCCTCCAATTCAACCCATCAGTGAACTTCTCTATCTTCTTCTTCTCTGTTGGAATCTCGTCTGGAACGATATTCAACAGGTTAGTGAACTCGGCCTCATACTCGGCCACGGTCTTGCCCTCCTGCTTCAAACTCATCAGTTTTCTCCTCATCTCTGTATGAACTGCGGACGGAAAGTACTTGCGGTCGAACCGCACCCAGAACTCCTGAATCGTGAGGGTATCCCTCTCCTCTGCAGTGGTGATAGACTCCCACCACTGTAGTGCAGATCCCACTAGCTTGAAAGTAGCTAGCACCTGTTTCTGAACGTCAGTGCACTCATGCATCCTCAAATGCCTCTGTATGTCCTTCCTCCATTGGCTCGAGACTACCACGTCTGAGCTACCTACAAACTCTGGCGGATGCGCTTTCTGAAAAGCGTCACGTACACGCTCCCAAGCAGACGGGAATGCATTAACCTGTACTGGCGAGGCAAACGCCTGTGGTGGTGCCTGCTGAACAACGGCAATCGCGGCATTCACCGCTTGAGCTACTATAGCTGCAACCTCAGCGGCGCTCAACATGCCCTGAACTGGAGCGGGCTGGGGTTCGGGCACTGCATTCCTGGGAACTCGTCGTGCACGTCGTGGAGGCATCTGAAATAAGAACAAAGTTTATAAGTTCACGGTTTATAAACTTAAAATAGCTGAAGATCGAAGCATACACAAAAGAATACAACAGTCCTAAAATATAGGGCTCTATATCAAAGAAAACGTAGCGGAAACATAATAGCCGTACAGATCCTAAAGGACACTAGAACCTGATGCTCTGATACCACCTGTGACACCCCGACTAATTAAACACCGGGTAGCTACTCCTTTATAAAATTAATTCAAAATGCCAAGTTGGCTCAGTTAATAGCATCACTGTCGAAAACATTTTATTATATCTAACCACCTAGTATTTAAAAAGCAAGTTGCCAAATTTTAATTAAAGTCTGATTAACATGCAACAAGTGTAATGAAGAAATAAATAACACCATTCACCATACTGAAGTAAAACGAATAACCATCACAATAGAGTAAATAAAGTCTGGAGGAAACCCCTCACTACAATCCCATAACTGAAATAAATGAACTGAAACAATAATAAAACGTGCTAAAGTCTAAAAACTGAAGTATAAAAGATGTTTCTAAATAGAAATGGGCAACGTGCCCTACAACGGATAGATGGTGACTCTGGAATCCAAAAGATAGAAGTGTCTACATGCAAATCCCTGTAGCTTCCACAAGCAGCTACAGCTCGTCACCTGAATGAGTATCCTATGCTTGGTGTCCTTGTGGCTGGGCACCTAAAATGGTTTTACAAGAAAAAGATTTGAAAAGCAAATGGGTCAGAGCCCGAAAGTGGAGTTATATTTTAAAAACCTGCAAGTGCTTTAAAAACATTTAAAACATTAAATGCAAAGTACATGTTAGGACGTGCACTCACATGATATTCTCACCTCTCGTCTAACTGTGCACTCCTAACGCAATTATCCATCTACAATAATATAACCACTAGCTAAGTGACATCATAACTAGCTAGACTGTAATAGTTCCTACCCTTTTTACCCGGTTCTATTAACATATAATGCTCGTAATTAAATAGAGGTTTAACGTAAACTCAGTTACTAAATATGCCAATGATATAACTATCAGTTAACTCATTATATATCTCGAAACAATACCGTAATTAACATGAGGATTTCCATTAATTTAATGTATATTATTTACATCATAAATATACGATACAAGCACCCCACAATCTAAGCTATGGTGCACACATACTCTACTATCCATCCCGGTACATCACGTACATAAGGATCACATATTCTGAATCTCTCAGGAATAGTTCAGATAACACAAATCACAAATAGTGGAGGCGAACACAGTCACCATCACATGGTTCACGCACATACCTACGCTCCCATGGTCAGCGGACTTATTAATATCACAATAAGTCTTTCTATGACCTATGTTCATCAAGGTACCAGTCTATATCCCCCCCGTAGGCACACAAGGATTAGAGGGTCCTAAGCGAACGCAACCTCCCGTGATAGCAAGTATGGTAGGTATGTCATACAAACAATCCATATACCAATACTAAGTAAATACACGTCTTAGTAATACCGTATTTTAATCGTAGTACATATCGCATTCTTGTACTAACTATAATTATCACAACTTATTTTATTCCGGTTCATAATTATACGTGCCATAATTTATCCTCACATTGTAGTAGACACTCACGTCTCAACCCAAACGGTTCATTGAATGTAACTCTAGTGTATGATTTACTCATCTCAATAACCCAACAGTCCCAAAATCAATCACTATATCGTCAAAGGAATACTAACTCTACCCTTGAACCAGTTCCCGGTACTCCAAAAGTCAAAACAGTCCAAAAAGGACCAAACTGTCAACTCGTTAGAAGTCTCGTTCGAACGAGGCTGTTCGAACGAGATCCCAGTTCGTTCGAACGAACTGAACCTTCTAACAACATCTCGTTCGAACGAGATATCGAACGAAATCCCCACTCGTTAGTAGCGACTGGTCAACTCGTTAGAAGCTCGTTCGAACGAGTTCGTTCGAACGACCTGGGGGTTGCTTCTAACGAGAGGCCAGTTTCGGCCCAGAATTTCCCAAAAATCATTTTTCACCATCTTTACTCCTCAAATCACCTCTAAAATTTATCCCAACGATTGTTTTAAAGCCTCTAAACAATTCTAAACATAGTATAACCACATCCTATCACGTTTGTATGGATTTCCTCACCCAAATCATCAATCAATTTACAATTATTTAAACATTTCCCCAATTCATTTATGAACATGAACCCTAAAATTTGGAACCTTCAATTCATCAAATAAAATCCGTTTTTCTTTCACCCAAATCATGTATTAACATCAGATTAAGTATTTACCTATCCTTCTACATGCAATCCTTCTCAAATTCCTCAAGTTTTATCATCTAGACTACATGGGTTTTCATATTTCATCAAGAACAACCATAAATCTGAATTTTCTAACATGGAAAAGACATTCTCAGTAATTAAATGGAAATAAAGTCACTTGCCTTGTTTGTCTCTGAATTTGGTGTGGATTCGGTGTAGAATTTCTGCAGAATTCCTCTCTCTCTCTCCTTCTCCAAGCTTTCTTCTTCAAAAAGCTATGGTGGCTAGGGTTTGCTTTGGGGAACTTATGAAAACCTAATTTTATAAACCTCCGTAGCTTGTTGGGTTAATAAAGGTTGGTTGGGTCAATTCCTTATCAGATTACAACTCTCAATTTTCGCCACTTTTAATTACCCAAAAATACCAAATTACTAAAATACGCTTTAAGTTACCGGTATGGCCTAAAAATACCCCGGGACCCAAACTATACCCCCGGCTAGTGTTTTCTCACTATCTCGACCCTTTCGGACGCGTTGGCGCACTCAAAACGACCATACGGATTATCAATTTTAAATTCACTTTTATTAACAAAATAATATACCGTGACGCGGCGGTCCCACGCGTCTCAACAAAATTTCTAAAATGCCGTATATAAATCTCACGACAAATTTTATAATACCAAATACATATATAATCATATATGCACATAATCAAATACCAATTCGCATCTCATTAGTATTTATAACCCGGATTAATTTCCAATTAATACGCAATTTAATTAATTAATCCCAAAATAAATATAGTAAAAAATATGGGGTATTACATACTCCCCCCCTAATAACTGAATTTCGTCCCGAAATTCGAAACTAAAAAGTACCTGCTAAAAACAGCTCTGGGTAACGCTCGCGCATCTCATCCTCGCGCTCCCATGTGGACTCCTCGACATTGTGATGTTGCCACTGGACACGCACTAACGGGACTATCTTTGACCGCAGTTTCCTCTCGCTTCGGTCCAAAATAGCAATTGGCCCCTCCTCGTAGGAGCTATCCGGCTGGAGATCGATGTCCTCCACAGCGATGTGCGAATGAGCCAAATTATCTCTAAGGTATTTCCTCAGCCAGGAAATATGGAACACATCGTGAATCCGATGCAAGTGCTCCGGTAGTCCAAGTCTATACGCAACGGGTCCGATCCGCTCAATAATAGGAAACGGCCCCACATACCTCGGTGCCAACTTTCCCTTCTTCCCGAATCGCATAATCCCCTTCATCGGAGAAACCCTGAGCAAAACTTGGTCCCCCACTTGGAACTCCCTGAAAAATCTCTTCGCATCAGCATAACTCTTCTGCCTGTCTTGAGCTACCCGTATGCGACTCCGAATCAACTCTATCCTTGCCGAAGTATCCTGAATCACTTCCGGCCCAAGTAGTTTGTTGTCCCCCACCTCCAACCAACATGCTGGGGAACGACAAGGCCTACCGTACAATGCCTCGAACGGAGCCATGCCAATCGTGAACTGATAGGAGTTGTTGTAAGCAAACTCCACCAGTGGAAGGTACTGCTCCCATCCACCCCCGAAGTCAATAATGCACATGCGTAGCATGTCTTCCAACATCTGATTGGTGCGCTCTGTCTGCCCATCAGTCTGCGGATGATAAGCCGTACTCAATCGCAATTCTGTGCCCATGGCCTCCTGGAAACTCTCCCAAAACCTCGAAACAAATATCTTGTCTCTGTCAGACACGATATTCAGGGGCACACCGCGAAGTCTCACAATCTCTGAAATGAAAAGCTGGGCATACTGTCCTGTAGTGTAGCCAGTCCTTACGGGTAAGAAGTGAGCGACCTTGGACAACCTGTCCACAATTACCCAAACGGAGTCGTGACCCCTCTGCGACGTAGGCAACCCCGTGACAAAATCCATGGATATGCTCTCCCACATCCACACCGGAACCTCCAACAGCTGTAGCAATCCTGCTGGTCTCTGATGATCCACTTTTACAAGCTGACAAGTGGCGCATTTCGAGACAAACTCAGCGATATCTCTCTTCATACCACTCCACCAATATTGCCGTCTCATCTCTTGGTACATTTTGTTCCCTCCGGGATGTACCGCGAACCGTGATCCGTGCGACTCTGCCATCACATCGTGCCGCAATTCTTCCCCTTCCGGAACTACTAATCTCCCATTGAAGCGTAATCCCCCGTCTGAGCTAACGGTATAGGACTCGGCTCCCTCTGCTAGTAATCGGACTATCTGCTCCTGACAGAACGAATCATTAGCCTGTGCCCGTACTACCTTTGTAACAATCTGCGGGGTAACGATCATCACAGACATGAAAGATCGGGCCACTGCATCTTGGTGTCCTAATTCCTTCCACTTGGCCTTCCACACCTCTGCCACCTCATCTGCTGGCCTGTGGCTCAACGCGTCTGCTACCACGTTAGCCTTACCCGGGTGGTACTGGATGTCGAACTGGTAGTCTTTCACAAATTCAAGCCACCTACGCTGCCGCATATTCAATTCCTTCTGCGTGAACAGATACTGTAGTGACTTGTGGTCCGTGAACAGCTGAAACTTCTCCCCCAAAAGATAGTGCCTCCAAATCCGTAAGGCAAATACCACTGCCGCCAACTCCAAATCATGTGTGGGGTAATTCTTCTCATGAGGCTTAAGCTTACGGGAAGCATAAGCTATGGCATGTCTCTCCTGCTGCAACACACCTCCCAGTCCTTGCAAAGACACATCGGTGTAAACCAAATACTCAACTCCCGGTCTCGGCAATGCTAACACAGGTGCTGAGGTCAATTTTTCCTTCAACTCATCGAATGCCAACTGACAAGCATCACTCCAGATATATGGCACACCTTTACGAGTAAGATGTGTCAAAGGACCTGCTATCTTTGAGAAACCCCGAATGAACCTCCTGTAGTATCCTGCTAGACCCAAGAAACTACGAATCTCTGTTGGTGTCGTGGGCTGTCCCCACTCCCTTACCGCTGATACCTTTCCCGGATCGACAGATATTCCCTGATCGGAAATAATGTGACCCAAGAACTGTACTTCCTTCAGCCAAAACCCGCACTTCTCATATTTTGCATACAACTCGTTCTGACGAAGTGTCTGCAAAACTTGCCTCAAATGCTCGGCGTGCTCCTCCTTTGTCTGAGAGTAAACCAGAATGTCATCAATGAAGACAATGACAAACTGATCTAGGAAATCTCTGAACACCCTGTTCATCAAGTCCATAAACACTGCTAGAGCGTTGGTCAAGCCGAAAGGCATAACCCGAAACTCATAAGAACCATATCTCGACAAGAACGCAGTTTTCGAGACATCCTCCTCCCTGATACGCAACTGATGGTATCCCGACCTCAAGTCAATCTTCGAGAAGAAAGAAGCTCCTCTCAACTGGTCGAATAAGTCATCGATTCGAGGCAACGGATACTTATTCCGTATCGTGACCTTATTCAACTCTCGGTAGTCCACGCACAATCTCAGTGAACCATCCCTCTTCTTCACAAACAAAACTGGAGCGCCCCAAGGTGAGGTACTCCTACGAATAAAGCCCTGCCCTAACAGCTGCTCTATCTGATCCCGTAACTCTCGCATCTCAGCCGGAGCCATACGGTACGGTGCACGTGCTATAGGTCTCGTACCCGGTAGCAAATCTATAACGAAGTCTATCTCCCGACTGGGTGGTAAGCCTGGTATCCCCTGAAACACATCTGAATACTCCCTGACAACCGGGATCGAATCTAAAGGAATAACAACCTCCTTAGAGGTATCCTCCTCTATGTAATACAGATGAGCGGTCGATCCTCCCTCTGGGCGAGGCATCGCTACTATAAACATCTCCTGCCCCGGAATGGCAAAAACAATGCTCCCGCTGAAGCAATCAATCATGGCCCTATATGCTACGAGCCAATCCATACCGATGATCACATCGTGAACATGCATGTCTAACACTAACATGTTCGCAGGTAATACCAAACCACCAACCTCTACCCCCACTCACCGGCATATAAAGAAAATAAGTGACCCATTCCCTAATGGTGAGTCGACACACGTCACTGTGCTCTCTGCCGTAGCTAACAATCCTAAAGCTTTCGCGAAGTGTGTAGCTATAAAACAGTGTGTAGCACCCGTATCAAATAACACCTGACCCATAGTGCCATGGATAGGAAACGTACCCTCGATCGCGGGCGGTGCCTGTGGAACTGCAGCCTGGTGAACGTTGTAGACACGTCCATACTGTAGTTGCCCCTGCTGAGCTGGGACTGCTGGGATGGGTGGCAATGCTTCCATCTGTGGCGGTGCAGGAAGAGCGGCGGGAAACATAGGTCTCTGTGGCTCCTGGCGAGCACCCTGCTGCTGCTGCTGTGGGGCCCTGCCCCTATCAGGACAATCCTGCTTCTTATGGCCAGTTTTGCCACAAGTGAAGCACTTCCCTGGGAAGTTCCCTCCCCTCTGCCCCTGCTGTCCCCGGCCCTGGTGGCCGTTACCATTACTCCCTTGGCCCTGTTGGCCCTGATGGAACTGCTGCCCATTCTGCCCCTGCTGGCCCTGATGGCCGTTTGGACCCTGATGGCCCTGGCGGAAACCTCCCTGTCCCTGCCTGTAGTTCCCTGATCGGAACCTTTTATTGTCCCCCTGCTGGGTACCCTGCTCAGTCTGTCTCTGCCCCTGACCGGTTTGTGCCCCGCTGGCACCATGTCCTCCAGTCCTGCCCTGATGGCTAGACTCCCCTGACCGCTTGCCCTCGGCCATATGGAAACGGTGGTCCTGGCAGTGCAATAATGCAGCGTTAACCACATCAGAATACGTGGCCAACGATAGGTTCCCTAGCAGATGCTGACGGATCCTCCAATTCAACCCATCAGTGAACTTCTCTATCTTCTTCTTCTCTGTTGGAATCTCGTCTGGAACGATATTCAACAGGTTAGTGAACTCGGCCTCATACTCGGCCACGGTCTTGCCCTCCTGCTTCAAACTCATCAGTTTTCTCCTCATCTCTGTATGAACTGCGGACGGAAAGTACTTGCGGTCGAACCGCACCCAGAACTCCTGAATCGTGAGGGTATCCCTCTCCTCCGCAGTGGTGATAGACTCCCACCACTGTAGTGCAGATCCCACTAGCTTGAAAGTAGCTAGCACCTGTTTCTGAACGTCAGTGCACTCATGCATCCTCAAATGCCTCTGTATGTCCTTCCTCCATTGGCTCGAGATTACCACGTCTGAGCTACCTACAAACTCTGGCGGATGCGCTTTCTGAAAAGCGTCACGTACACGCTCCCAAGCAGACGGGAATGCATTAACCTGTACTGGCGCGGCAACCGGCGCCTTTGGTGGTGCCTGCTGAACAACGGCAATCGCGGCATTCACCGCTTGAGCTACTATAGCTGCAACCTCAGCGGCGCTCAACATGCCCTAAACTGGAGCGGGCTGGGGTTCGGGCACTGCATTCCTGGGAACTCGTCGTGCACGTCGTGGAGGCATCTGAAATAAGAACAAAGTTTATAAGTTCACGGTTTATAAACTTAAAATAGCTGAAGATCGAAGCATACACAAAAGAATACAACAGTCCTAAAATATAGGGCTCTATATCAAAGAAAACGTAGCGGAAACATAATAGCCGTACAGATCCTAAAGGACACTAGAACCTGATGCTCTGATACCACCTGTGACACCCCGACTAATTAAACACCGGGTAGCTACTCCTTTATAAAATTAATTCAAAATGCCAAGTTGGCTCAGTTAATAGCATCACTGTCGAAAACATTTTATTATATCTAACCACCTAGTATTTAAAAAGCAAGTTGCCAAATTTTAATTAAAGTCTGATTAACATGCAACAAGTGTAATGAAGAAATAAATAACACCATTCACCATACTGAAGTAAAACGAATAACCATCACAATAGAGTAAATAAAGTCTGGAGGAAACCCCTCACTACAATCCCATAACTGAAATAAATGAACTGAAACAATAATAAAACGTGCTAAAGTCTAAAAACTGAAGTATAAAAGATGTTTCTAAATAGAAATGGGCAACGTGCCCTACAACGGATAGATGGTGACTCTGGAATCCAAAAGATAGAAGTGTCTACATGCAAATCCCTGTAGCTTCCACAAGCAGCTACAGCTCGTCACCTGAATGAGTATCCTATGCTTGGTGTCCTTGTGGCTGGGCACCTAAAATGGTTTTACAAGAAAAAGATTTGAAAAGCAAATGGGTCAGAGCCCGAAAGTGGAGTTATATTTTAAAAACCTGCAAGTGCTTTAAAAACATTTAAAACATTAAATGCAAAGTACATGTTAGGACGTGCACTCACATGATATTCTCACCTCTCGTCTAACTGTGCACTCCTAACGCAATTACCCATCTACAATAATATAACCACTAGCTAAGTGACATCATAACTAGCTAGACTGTAATAGTTCCTACCCTTTTTACCCGGTTCTATTAACATATAATGCTCTTAATTAAATAGAGGTTTAACGTAAACTCAGTTACTAAATATGCCAATGATATAACTATCAGTTAACTCATTATATATCTCGAAACAATACCGTAATTAACATGAGGATTTCCATTAATTTAATGTATATTATTTACATCATAAATATACGATACAAGCACCCCGCAATATAAGCTATGGTGCACACATACTCTGCTATCCATCCCGGTACATCACGTACATAAGGATCACATATTCCGAATCTCTCAGGAATAGTTCAGATAACACAAATCACAAATAGTGGAGGCGAACACAGTCACCATCACATGGGTCACGCACATACCTACGCTCCCATGGTCAGCGGACTTATTAATATCACAATAAGTCTTTCTATGACCTATGTTCATCAAGGTACCAGTCTATATCCCCCCCGTAGGCACACAAGGATTAGAGGGTCCTAAGCGAACGCAACCTCCCGTGATAGCAAGTATGGTAGGTATGTCATACAAACAATCCATATACCAATACTAAGTAAATACACGTCTTAGTATACCGTATTTTAATCGTAGTACATATCGCATTCTTGTACTAACTATAATTATCACAACTTATTTTATTCCGGTTCATAATTATACGTGCCATAATTTATCCTCACATTGTAGTAGACACTCACGTCTCAACCCAAACGGTTCATTGAATGTAACTCTAGTGTATGATTTACTCATCTCAATAACCCAACAGTCCCAAAATCAATCACTATATCGTCAAAGGAATACTAACTCTACCCTTGAACCAGTTCCCGGTACTCCAAAAGTCAAAACAGTCCAAAAAGGACCAAACTGTCAACTCGTTAGAAGTCTCATTCGAACGAGGCTTCGAACGAGTTTGGACTGTCAGGTCGTTAGAAGTCTCGTTCGAACGAGGCTGTTCGAACGAGATCCCAGTTCGTTCGAACGAACTGACCCTTCTAACAATATCTCGTTCGAACGAGATATCGAACGAAATCCCCACTCGTTAGTAGCGACTGGTCAACTCGTTAGAAGCTCGTTCGAACGAGTTCGTTCGAACGACCTGGGGGTTGCTTCTAACGAGAGGCCAGTTTCGGCCCAGAATTTCCCAAAAATCGTTTTTCACCATCTTTACTCCTCAAATCACCTCTAAAATTTATCCCAACGATTGTTTTAAAGCCTCTAAACAATTCTAAACATAGTATAACCACATCCTATCACGTTTGTATGGATTTCCTCACCCAAATCATCAATCAATTTACAATTATTTAAACTTTTCCCCAATTCATTTATGAACATGAACCCTAAAATTTGGAACCTTCAATTCATCAAATAAAATCCGTTTTTCTTTCACCCAAATCATGTATTAACATCAGATTAAGCATTTACCTATCCTTCTACATGCAATCCTTCTCAAATTCCTCAAGTTTTATCATCTAGACTACATGGGTTTTCATATTTCATCAAGAACAACCATAAATCTGAATTTTCTAACATGGAAAAGACATTCTCAGTAATTAAATGGAAATAAAGTCACTTGCCTTGTTTGTCTCTGAATTTGGTGTGGATTCGGTGTAGAATTTCTGCAGAATTCCTCTCTCTCTCTCCTTCTCCAAGCTTTCTTCTTCAAAAAGCTATGGTGGCTAGGGTTTGCTTTGGGGAACTTATGAAAACCTAATTTTATAAACCTCCGTAGCTTGTTGGGTTAATAAAGGTTGGTTGGGTCAATTCCTTATCAGATTACAACTCTCAATTTTCGTCACTTTTAATTACCCAAAAATACCAAATTACTAAAATACCCTTTAAGTTACCGGTATGGCCTAAAAATACCCCGGGACCCAAACTATACCCCCGGCTAGTGTTTTCTGACTATCTCAACCCTTCCGAACGCGTTGGGGCACTCAAAACGACCATACGGATTATCGATTTTAAATTCACTTTTATTAAGAAAATAATATACCGTGACGCGGCGGTCCCACGCGTCTCAACAAAATTCCTAAAATGTCGTATATAAATCTCACGACAAATTTTATAATACCAAATACATATATAATCATATATGCACATAATCAAATATCAATTCGCATCTCATTAGTATTTATAACCCGGATTAATTTCCAATTAATACGCAATTTAATTAATTAATCCCAAAATAAATATAGTCAAAAATACGGGGTATTACAAGTGTGTTATAACAGGTTTGCTACATATGTACAGGTATATGGTGGTTTGAGTTTTGTTGTTTTTTTCTCCCAAGGTGGGCTGTCTGTTTTGTCTTTTTCAACTTTCACCCCCGAAAATTTATTTTTAGAAATTAAAACTTTATACACTATAAGTTTTATTTTTTTATTTAAAGAACAAAACTAAATTTCGATCTTGGCATATTTAATGTAAATTTGACATCAAATTTACTTTGAATATAATATTTGACACGTGTAGAAAAAATGTTTATAGAGATTATTATTTTATTTGTCGGCTAAAAATGAAAAATATCTTTTAGACATATAATTAATTCAACTTAAATTAAAATAAAATTCACATTTTTACAAAAACCCTGTCAATTCCGATCGTAAACTAAATATGCTTGTCACATAGTTGAGATATGACCTCTTCATCCTAGAGATATCTCCCCGGTCCGATCATTACAATAACACGAGACGAATTTATGGGAACTCCTATCTGGACGCAGCCTATATAGTCAGGATTGTTGAATTACATGACGAAATGATTTGTCGAGGTTGTCCCCCACTAGAAGCCCCCCAAAGATACTAATGTACAACTGAAATGGAACTTGTCCACCCCGTTCCCCATGATCATGCTTAGAGGAAATTTGACAACCTTCGGTACATAGTATCAAAACTAACTCTTGCCATATTCACCTATGAAATCTCGCCTTGGGGGCCAGAATACGCAGAGTATCGCTACTACTATGGATACATCTTCTGTGAAGTCACTAGCATCATAAAGGAATTGAATCCAATGGAAATAGATCTCCCTTCCTATGATGGATAGAACTAAGAAATTTTGTCGATTGGGCCCCCCTTACGACAAGGAATACCAAAAACTTCCTCAAAAGACAATAATTAGTTGGGATCCTTCATGTCCATAACACTAAGGGAACCTAACTAGATAGGCGACCAAGTCCTGGACACAATGGTAGAAATCCCCACCCAATGCTAAAATTAGACATAGATATACGATGAGTAGATAGCCTCATATCCTGATCCCACTTAGTAACTCGGGATGGATCACCTAAGAGCCAGAAACAAACTCCTATATTCTATTGGAGAGAAGTTATGGCCCCAAATCCAACACTGCCTATCTCTAGTCCTATATCTTTAGTGGATATCATGCTCCACCCAAAAAGAACTCAATAAGAAACTTGGATAAAACCCATGCTCACTTTGGACAAGGAGGTCGATTTCCTCACCGGGTCAGGTCGACACTTCACTCCACCAAGCCCTTCCAATAAAAAGGTAGGTCCCATGTCGTAACCACTATAACCCTCCTCGGGAAAACAATAAAACCTAGGAGCAACTTCAGTGAACATCAACGAACATCACTATATATGAATTACTAGACACCTCTTGGGAGAATCGAGATTCTCTTGTGTGCCTATTTTCTTAGGCTTGTGTACTTATGAATCTCACCCCGCTAGAAATTTTAGCCACTATCGGTTCCATCACTATGCAATGACACATCATATTCTATGATAAAGACCTTACCATGTAAGGCCATAACCATTGATTTGCATTGCACTTTACTACTGAGATTCATGAATAGATTGTGCCCCCAATATCGATAGACAACAGGTTTACCATCAACATATGGCCCTTTTGCACTTATATTGGTCTTAGATACACCACCTTGGAATTCACATTGTCTTTCATGAACATTAGGGCCTATCATAATAACAAATGAGAGGTCTTGGGGTCCCTCGTCCTTACACTCATAATGGGTCCTATTTATTATGAAGTCGAGTTTCAAGTACTCGATGTCCTGACCCACTTCAATATCCTACACAAAAGATTCTGGATAGAACCTATGGGGGCATTACCCTCATCACTCCATATGAAAGTTATCTTTAGTTTTACACTGAGGTCATCACCATTCAGGGAGATGATGGTTAGGCCACAATGGCCAATACTAGTACTACCCCACTTTTAAACACCCATCATGATGATCGTGATATATGTCTCAGTGGATTTCAAGTCATACCACTAGCACACACAATAGAAAAAGAGTTTATCGTTCATAATGTAGCTGCCCAGATCATCCAAAAGAAGGGTTACATGCTTCAGTCTCGAAAGAAATCAATAAGGAACCCTCAAAGATGTCACTGCAATAAAACACAAGGTAAGTGATGGTGTTGGGCACACCTCTGATCGAAAAGACATAACCAAAAGCCTTGAAGACCCCCCTGAAAGGTAAAATGGCAACTTCCGTATCCAGGGAGAAAATTTCCCCTTTCATGGGCTCCCCGAGCCGTGGTGGGACAAAACAAATAGATCCTTGCAGCTAAGAATGGAAATACTCTACGAGGATGGATTGTATGTATATTAAGGGAAAGTCCACACAGTCCACTAGGGTAAACTTAATATTTCATGGGTCACTGCGAAGGACAGAGAGACCTCTGAAACTAAATGGGGACTGCCCACATTATTTATTGATGAGACAGCTCTAGTAGGTATGGTAGGAACCACCTTCCTAACCCCCATTGAACACTTCCACGATTGGTACACCACCTTAGCCACCCGAGATGCCACTACAGAGAAAGGACGGTTGATCAGCATCCCTGAACTCAATCTCTACCTCCGTGTGTTGGATTCCACAACCCTATTACTTAAAATGCCACCTTCGATCGAACCATAGGACATACTCAACGAACCATCATGGGACTATAAATGGAATGAGTAAAATAACCAATGCTTGCTAAAAGCCTTCTCCGAGGCACCTCCTCGCACTAGACCTGCTATGGATTATGTTAAGGACACTAAAGACACCCTCAAAGGAAAAAAAGGCCCAACCCAATAAATACCACCTTCCATATCCTGCAGTTAGCATAAAGTTCCCAAAAAACACTTTAAAGGTATCTCGGCAGAAACCAAATAACTTTATCTCCAACATTAAGGGAACTATCATACTGTAGAACTGGACCTCTATTGGATGCATCCCAGTGCTTGTTATACCAAGGCCCTTTGATTTTGTTCAGTTAGATAAAAGAGTCCACCCTTTCCCCTCTCCTAATTTACTCCCTATAAATCATGTTTTATGCTATTATTAATGTTGTCCTTCCACCCTTTAATGGCATAATACATAGTTATTGTAAGTATTTTCCTATGTGTATTACTTGTGATGATAATAAATCCAACAATGTATTAGACATTACCCCTAATAATGATTACTTAGTGGACTTAAAATACTTAAAACACTTGCAAAAACTAGACCAAAGTCAAAACAGACGTATGTCTCCTAACGAGGATGTCACAATTACTATAAACTTGGGCACTACCAAAAGCCCCAAAAACTACAAATAGGGTCATCCATAGATAAGAATGAATTAAAAGAAATTACAGACCCCCTTAACAATTTTGTGGATGTTTTTTCTTGGTCCTATGATGACATGCTTGACATAAACCCGGCTATTATCATATATGAGATACCCACTCTCCCCGATGAAAAACCCATGAAGCAATGGCTTCATAAAGTAATACCTGAATTGTACTTAAAGGTAAAGAGAAGAGTAGAGAAACATCTCAATTTTGATTTCATTCGAGTGATCTAATATTCTACTTGGCTAGCCAACATCTTACCACTACAGAAAACTAATGACAAAGTTCAAATGTGCATAGAATATAGAGATCTCAATTGGTTTTGCCCAAAATATGATTTTCCCACCACACAAGACTTATTGGTTGACAACATAGCTAGTAATGAGATCATTTCCTTTGTTGATGGATTCACCGACTTTAACCAATCAAAATTCAACATGGCCATCAAGAGAAAATAAGGTTCATTACCCTTGGGTGTCGTACTGTTATACAACATGCCCATCGTTCTAAAAAATGTTGGTGCAACTTACTAAAGAGCGACCTTAACCATCTTTCCTGAGCTCATACACATGAAAGTGGAATTCTAAGTATACTTGGAGGATTTGGTCTTTAAATCCAAAGATTGAGAAATACACGTCTCACCACTTCAAAAATTCTTCCAAATGTTATATCTCTTTAAAATGAGGCTAAATATGAAAAAGCATGTCTTTGGAGTCACTAAAGGGAAGGTGCTCAGCTTCATCACAAGAAAAAATAAAATCGGTGTATAACCATCCAAGGTAAAAGCCATAGGGGAAATTCCATTGCCCATAAAATAAAAGGAAGTTAGAGGACTCTTAGGCAAAGTATAGTTTATAAGCCAATTCTTCAACCTGCTCGCCACCATTTGTGAACCCATTTTTCAAATACTCTAGGACTCACCCAACAAATAAAATTCTCAATGCCAAGATGCATTCAGAAAAATACAAGAGTACCTCAGTTATCCACTCGTGTTAGTTCCTCCTCAACTAGGGAAACCCCTCCTTCTTTACATGATCATAACTGACACGGCTGCCAGAGCCATATTGTATATAGAGAGTTACCTAAAATAATTTATCATCTACTATATCAATAAAAATATAGTCTCTTACGAGCTCAAATACAACGCCCTAAAAAAGTCTTGTATATCCATCAAATGGATCACTCATAAAATACAACACTACATGATGTGCTTTAGCATACGACTCATCTCCAGAATGGATCCCCCGAAACACCTCTTTGAGAAACCCCATCTCTTTAGTCATATGGCTAAGTTGATGTTAATGCTATTCGAATTTGAAATCACATATGTCACATAGTTTGACATTAAAGGGCGATCCATATCTAACCTCCTCATAGGACAACCCCTGTTAGACGAGGAAGATTAATATAAGGAAAAATTTCCCGATAATAATCTCTATGACCTAAACAATAGATAAACAAGGAAACTTTACTTCGATGTGGCATCTAACAAAAGTGGATTAAGCATTGCAATTATACTTATATCCACGGACTCAAGACGAATCCCCATATCTATCAAGATCACATATGAATGCACTAATAATATGACCAAGTATGTGGCTTGCATCACGGGTATTAAAATTGCATTGGAAATGGGAATCACCGACCTAAGGGCCTATCGGGATTCCAACCTAATCATCAATTAATACCAGTAAAATGGAAGATCAAAGATGACAAACTACAACCATAACATGCCTATTAGAGGAGGTAGCTTCGCGATTCGAGCACATGGAATTAAAATTCCTCCCAAGAGCTAACAAAAAATTCATAGATGCACTATCCACCCTTGCCTCCATGGTCAGAAGAATAGAGGGAACCACGAAGATAAAGTTCACTATAACTAGATGAAACACCCCTTAGTATTGATTTGAGGTTGATATCATTAAAGAAATAACTGTAGGACCCGCGGTCTGGTACTACGACATATGGAGCTTTATCAACTGAAATCACTACCAATCAAATGATCCCTCCAATTAATGGCTTATGCTACGATGATTGGAAATCCAATTCATCATCTGTGGGGACCAACACTACAAAAGAGGGTTCGATGGTATACACTTACTATATATCGTAAGGGACGGAACCCTCAAAATTATGAACAGAATCCGTAGTGATGAATGTGGTCCACACATGAGTAGGCACACCCTATCCATAAAAATACTCCAAAAGTCATACTACCGGACCACCATGCAAAAGGGATTCACTAAGTATGCAAAGAAGTGACTCAAACGTCAGTTATATGTCCCCGGACAACATCTATCTCATCGAGAACTATATTTCATGACCTCACCCTGGATGTTCTCCACCCATGGGATCAAAATTATAGGGAAGATCACTCCTAAGGCCTCCACGGGTCATGAGTTCATCTTAGTCACCATAAATGACTTCACCAAATGTCTAGAGACCGAATCCTATGCAATTCTAAATGCTAAGAAATTGGCTAATTTCTTATGGAAAAATATCACCTGCCACTTCGGCGTACTCATGAATTGGTATCATACGATGGATCTAACTTCAAAAAGGAGGTCTCCTCCCTATTACACGAGTATGGGATCTCTAAGAAAAAGTCATCCCCTATAGACTCCAATCCAACGAAGCAATCAAAGATGCTAATAAAAATTTCAAATACATTATCAATAAGATGACCGAAACATACAACGATTGGTCAGAAAAACTCTCATATGCCTTCTGGGGATACCATACCATATCGCAATACACCATTAGGGCCACCTTGTACTCACTAGTTTATTTCATGGAGTCAGTCCTACCCATCAAACTTGAGGTTCCCTCTCTGAGGGTCATGATAAAAAGTCAATTAGCCGAAACTGACTAGATCCAAGCCCATTACAATGAACAAGACCTCCTTAATGAGAGGAGGCTAAAAGACTCGTATCATAACCAAGGCTACCAATAGCGTATCGTCTGGGCATTCAATAAACGACTCGAGAAGAGAAATATACAAGAGGGCGACCTAATCATAAAAGAGAATATTAAACCTGCCTGGACTAAAATTCGCACCTAACTATGGACGACCCTATCTAGTCACCAAAATAAACTATAGCAGGCTGGCCACCTTTGCTAATCTCGATAAAGTCACTTTTCCCAATCCTTCAATCTCGACCAGTTGAAGAAATTATTTCCTTAAACCTACTTAGGGTGAAAATGAAAGGTACCGAACAATCGGTCAATAGCGAAGGGAAAACTATGCAAGCACATACACATTCCCAACCTTACATCAAAAAACCCACTTGAGCCAAGAACCTATCACTTGAAGTCAGATAAACACGTTAAGCCCCTAACCTTTTATCCAAGACAGAATTACGAAGATTTAATTTTTGGCTATATATATTATGATTGTAGACATTCACAATTACGAGTTAGCCATTACCTTTGAATCAGAGATACTTACACAACCCTAGATATCACTTGGGGCCCGGTCTAAATAAACACCAAACATTATCTATGGTCATTGTGCCCTCACTCCTAAAGGAACGACGCAACCTGAATAAAATGGACTAAGTGTTAAGTAATAAAATAATGCTCCAAGGAATTTTAAAGGCTCTGCAGAGGCATCCTTATTTTAACTATACGCAAAGGATAGTACTACAAATAAATAAAAAAGAAGCCAAAAAGGTAAATACACTTATCGCAGAAAAATAACCCCTCTCTAAAAAACCGTGTATTTCGGGATGAAGATCATCAACATGCACACTCACTTACTACTCTTCTCAAAACTACACCTTACTAAGAATAAGGAATGAGACTCCGATTCTAAAGCTACATCAGAAGGCTCCTGCCCTATCACATACATAAGAAAAAGGGGGTTTTACCCTTCCCCTCGACATTCATTCACATAATACGGCTCGCCATAAAAGCAAATGAAGTTGTCTCTCTTCTAAAAAGAATAATCCCCTAAAAGGAGGGGCACCCTTATTTGCACACCCTTCCCCTCCTACTAGTATTATTAGTAATAATAATAATAATTATTATTATTATTATTATTATTATTATTATTATTATTATTATTATTATTATTTGTAAGGACATATTTTTATCACTCCGTTATCAATTTATTATGTCATATACCACTACACCGTCGAAGAAGTTCAAAGAGCAATCTACATCAAGACGGATGTGAAGTAATCAAGTTCTTCATCAAAAAGCCTCTGCAAAGTTTACTTTGGTAAGGTTATGTTTTAAATACCTTAACTTTCCACTTATAGAGATTTTGGTATATTTTTACAAAATATTTTCTAAGTGTTGGAGCGGACATTTTCGTCAAAATTTGAGAATAAGTATTTTTTTCTAAGTCCTGAAGCGTACCTCGATTTTGATGGCCAGGTCGCTCGAACTAGACATTTGAACGACATCTGTACTTCGTTCGCGCGAGATAGCTAGTTTATTCGAACGAGCTCTAATACCGAGGCGACGCATTTATGTATAAATACTCATTAAATGGTTTCGTTTTCATTAAGAAGTCCCAGTGTTTTGAAAGACAAAAAACTGCGAAACTGCAGAATCCTTTTGACTTCTTCTTTTAGGTTTTAATCCCTTTTTGTTTTCAATTGACAAAAAGCCCATATGCTTTGGTGTATTGTTTTGGTGTTCAAGAACACTACTTTGTTTTTGTTCAACCTCTATGGAGAAGTCATCTCCATATTTGATCGGTGGATACCGAGCGTAGTCACTCTGCGTTCGGACGATCCGAAGATGACGAACCAACACCTGGAGGGTATTTCGCTGTCTCTCGTATCTTTGAAGATTTGCTGAAGGCACCGTGCATTACACACTTGTGGGCGATTATCAGGTTGTATGTAAGTCAAAGGTCTTGTGAATTCTTCAAAATGTTATAAAAGGTTTTACCCGAAAGGGGTTTTTTCCAGAATCGGTCGTCTTTATTTTTTTTCATGCATGGTTAGAATGATTTATGACATTTAGATGCATGTTTAGGGGTTGATTTAATTTTGTTTAAAAATAGACTCTAATTAAATAAGGTTTACTTGGAAACATGGGAATTAATTTAAATCGGTATCACACACCGCATTTATGCGTTTACAAATTGGTATCAGAGCCGGTTGCGCTAATTTATCAACTATTCCTATTTTCGCAAAATTTATGTGATATTGAGTTTTTTTCAAATCAATTTTGTGAAAAATCGCAGTTTTTCCTATGGAGCACTTATATAATCAGATGCCTATTGGAAAGCTCGCATGAAATCTAGCTTTAAATCCATTGACGAGCATTTTTGGTTCCTTAGCGAAAATATCACCTCTTAAAAACCCGTGTCGGCCTGGACTGAAGATGATTTTAAAATGTCTAAATTTAATTCACGTGGTTTGAGTGTTATTTCTGGAGCCGTCACTCCCGATGAGTTCCACCGAATTATGATGTACACCACGTCTAAAGGGGCATGGTTTGTTTTGAAATTGACACATGAGGGTACGAACACGGTTAAAGAATCAAAATTACAAAATTTAGTCACCCAATTTGAGACTATCACCATATCTGAGTCTGAATGCTTTGAGGATTTTTATGCACGTTTATCGGACATTGTTAACACCAGTTTTAACTTGAGTGAGGTGATTGATGTAACACCCCGCTTAAAATAATAACGGGTGGCCAGCCCTATACTACATTAAATCAGGAGTTTCAGATGGTCCAGTCTCAACATCAACTGTCAGTACTATATAATATAGGACTAACAACCGGATATCATATAAGCGAGATGTTAAAATTAAATAAAATATGCAACATACCACAGACCAACACTATAACACTACTAATAAAGTAAAGCATGAAAGAACTATGAGAAATGAAATGCTAGAATAAAATGAAACAAATAACTACAACTGAATATACCATAAGGAAGAAGACCCGAATAAGCTGTCGGCTCACAGCCAATACAATGACTGAAATGAAGTAAATATACACATCTGTAAATATCCCTTGGGTATAAACCCGATATACAACATGAATCCTACCTAGATTTTTAAAGAAGTAGGAAGTGACTACAATCTATATCCCGCAATAGTCCGCACCTGTCACTGCTCCCAAGACTCTGGATAGAAGGTCATCTAGCATCCATGCGGTAGTACACCTGTAATAATATATATATATATATATATATATATATATATATATATATATATATATATATATATATATATATATATATACAGGCAGGAAAGAAAAGCAAACGGGTCAGAGCCCGAGTGTGAAAATATTTAGCAAGTGTGTTAACCGTGCATAATAAATATCGGTGCACTTATTTCATAATTAAAGTGGAATCGCACTCTCGTAAAACCCCAACTCACCTCTTATCTAATGGCACGCACCTATTTGCGTCCTGAGATTTTAGTTAAATTACCCGAATTTATAAGGACAACCTAACTTAACATAGGCCCAGCCTATACCCACGAGATCAGCCTTCATGTCACCCCCCAAGAATCCATCTTTCTAAACCTACTTAATTATTTTTATAAACATGTATGCCATATTAGGCTTAATGGATTCCGGTTTATAATTTATTCAATTATAATTCTTAATACATTAACCATATACATTGGGTTTAATCATATGATTTAAATTACTAAATAACATGCATACAAATTATTATTGACAAAACGTCTCTCCAATCTCAACACTGCACTACGTTTCGTGCGTGGGGTGTCTCGCAAAGCGAAATCCAAACAAGGAACCACCCCGTTACACTACTCCTTGGCAATGTCGACCTTAGAGATCCATTATGCCATGCATACTATATTAAACTTTTCTCCAATCTCAACATCTCGCTACATTTCGTGCGTGGAGTGTCTCGCAAAGCAAAATCCAAACAAGGAACCACCCCGTTACACTACTCCTTGGCAATGTTGATCGTAGAGATCCATTATGCATACATACAATTCTACTTAATTTAAATTACCAAATAACATTAGCTCAAAACTCTCCAATAATGCCCTTGGGATGATGTCACCGAAATATTCCTCAAATGTGATACATTAACCCCCAATAATCTAGTACACCATAATCATCCAAGATGTACTCCATGAAAATTCCATATCCTTTCATCTATAGGATATATAAATATATATATATATATAGGCATTTTATTCTAACCATATATATATATATATATATATATATATATATATATATATACCATCATCCATACCCATGACCAATTGTACATATCATAACTGATGTACAATGGCCATGCACATAATATACCCGGCTATGTATATCACCGATAAAACTACACCATGTTATCATCTTCCCAGTGCCCGGCTCACGTAGCAACTGGGGACCACCATGGTGGGGCTAAACGACACCCATCTCGTGGTAAACTCACACACACGACGTCCCAGGAAGCGGTTATAGCTCCAAACCGGGAATGAGAAGAAACATACCCACCACGTCTCATCCAAAAAATATAAATCACATAATAACACACGGGACGACTATGACCTGGGGAATATCCACACCCTGCTCCTCGAGCCAGGATGCTCACCCTGGACGCGAAAACTTCCCAATGATAGCATAAGCGGGGTATGCTTAACCACATAAGTATGTATATCATCCGCATGCATAATATACATACATCCATATGGTCCCATCATATGATCAATCCCTAAACCATCATATACAGTTTAGATATCCATACCATGTATGTCCACAACATAAATATATCCATATATTCATATCTATATAGATATATATACATATATTCACATATCCATATATCTATATATACAAACTAATTCTCGTTCGTATGTATAAAATATATAAACTTGGCTATAAGTATACATAATCCTCAATATACAAGCTGTCACCACAAACTCATTTAATTTACCTCGATATGTGAATACAATCCCTCACTTGAAGCATATTCATCCATTTTCCTATGATGAATAGTCTCCCAAAAACATATGTTTATATTCAACATTTGGGTTATCACCCAAAGGTTTAATGTATGTCTAACAATTACTGTACATTCCATCAATATCTGAAAGTACATCAACCTACGATACTTATCTCGATCATAGGTAATTACATAATTAATAATCAATGAGCCTCAAGCTCAATCCTAAATTCATTTCTTGGTCCCATTACTTGTTGGAATCCTCAATATTAATCACACCCGGATGTACAACGACTATCCCCACTAGATTGGCAACCCACCCTAACCTAGTTGATAGCCTAATCACATGATTCTCAAAATCCCATCCAAGGTTTAATAGCTCTAATGAACCCTAAATCTCTGTACATTCACAATTCATTCCTTATGTCTATCCTCCGCAAGGATACATGATGTCTTTCTCTCGTCGGTCCTCAATCATCTCTAAACTCACTTATGACCTCAAGCTAGAACTCCCATCCTCACTGAGATCCCCCACTATACCTAAAAGTATCCATTATTAATACACATGTATGCAAAAGGTACCATCCCTATACCATTTATAACCATTTCATGATAATCCACCTCTATCATAATAAAACAATTCGCCAATCACTTCAGTCCCATATTCCTTTCATTACTAAAAGAGGCATCCCATCCTCCTAAATCAATTTAACATAGGCCCACAAGTTCCTATTCGACCTAGGGCCCTATTCCTTAAACCTAATATTGTACCCTTCCTAAATAAGCCCATTAAGAAAGCCTCTAAGAATAAAACTCCAAAAAAAGGGGGTAGAAGAATTTCCCATTCTTGGGCTAAAAACATGGGACCGGTCCCAGACCCCCGGTCGACCGCGTGTCCAAATTTTTGCATGTGAAGAAATGCATTAGGCTTTTCCCTTAAGGCGCGGTCGATCGGCCATACCAGTTCTCTTGGCCGATTTCCCATTTTCAGCAAACCTAAATCCTCAAACACCCAAATATCATCACCAAGCCCCCAAATCTTTAACCCAATAATATTATTAACTTGTAAACTCATCCTATATCTCATCCCAACAATTTATATGTCATTAAACCCATGTATAAACATTGATTTCAAGATTTAAACCCAAAAATCTAGGTTTTGATATTTATACCCAAAATCCATTTCTTTAACCCACAAATTATGAAATCAAATACACAAATGACTTATTTAGCAAGATTAAATAATTGCCTCGGATTTGTAGAGGTTGGATCGTCCTCGATGTCGCGTTTTGGCCGGAGATCCCAAGCTTTTTCTCCTCTCTCTCTTCCTTTCTTCTTCTTTCTCTCTTCTTTTCCGCTTCTTTCTCTTTTATTTATATTTCTCTCTTTCTCTAAATGAGAAGGCTTGTCCCGTAAGCCTCTTAAATCCCTAAAACACAAGTCCCAATTTTTATTGTTAATACACACATTAAATGACTCGTTTACTCCAATACGAGTCATACTAACTTTAAAACATTTTGGAGCTGGAATAAAACCCAATGACAGTCATTTTGACTATCTCAACCCTTCCGGGATCGATGGTACCCTCAAAATCATCATCCGAAATACTTTGAAATGTCCTCTATTTTTGGACCTCAATTCCCAAATTTTAGAATTCTTCGATTTAATTAAATTTCATTTTCCCAAAAATTTAATTTCTCAGACTCAAAAATCATGGGGTGTTACAATTGATAACACGCGTGTCATTAAAAAGATTTTGAGATCTCTCCCAAAAACACTTTATTCCTGAAGTCACTGTTTTGAACTCTTTGGGAAATTTGAAATCACTTAAGTTGGAAGAACTTATAGGAGACCTTCAAACCTATGAGATAGACATGTTTTTCCAAACCATTAAGGCTAAGGATAGAGGCATTGCTTTAAAGACTCATTTTAAGAAAAAGAAAGAAAACGTTTGTGAGTCTGATTCTGAGGGTGAGTTTGATTTTGATGATGTGGCCATGCTTGTGAAATTTTTTAAAAGTTTCTCGAAATGAAAAAAGAAAACTCTTCCAATAAAAATAGATCTTTTGAGTCAAATAAAAAGAAAGTAGAGGCCAAAGATAGTGTCAAGGAGGATGAGATCATGTGCTTTGAGTGTGAGGGCAAAGGGCACATAGCTAAAGAGTGTCCTACTAGGATAAGGAGAAAGGGCAAAGAGACTTCTATGCCTGCCACACTTAGTGATAGTGAGGGTGATGAGGGCGATGAGGGAGATGAGTCCTATAAATTTTTAGCACATGGGATGTGTGTAGCTTTTTTGAGTCATGTGAGTACACCCACTTTGTCTCACGTTGATAGAGGTCATGAGAGCACCGGTGAACTCAAGTGTTTCTAGTGGAGATAAGAGAGATTTTTTAGAGTGGAGATGAAAGTGAGCTCCAAAAATCCTTTAGAGATTTGTACACCGAGACCTTGAAAATAAAGAAGTATAATAGAGATTTAGGTCGTCGGGTTTTAGGTTTGGAGAGAGAGAAGGAATTTTTAAAAAGGGAGAAGTGTGATTTGACCATCACGGTGTATAATCTAATAACACGTGTATCCCAACTCGAGAGTGATCTCAAAAGTTCCCGGGAGGTCAAAGTTCCTTTAGAGAATGCATCTAAGAAGGCTGGAAAGATGGTTCTTAATCCCATTTTGGGTAAAGGTGAGAAGTTAGGAATAAGTCATGACGGTGCTTCTACTTCCCAATTATCACCCGAGACGGATCACACTTTAGTGTTAGATTCACGTGTGTCTCACCCTAACCCACCTAGGTGTCCCATTCCTATTAGTAGAGCGCATCCTAGAGTTTTTTAGAGAGGTGTTCCTAGGCCTATTTATGTTTATTCCCATTGCAAGAGGAGAGGACACCTTAGGGAATTTTGTTTTAAGTTGGGTTATGTGTCACATTTTGCTACTACATGTGTTTCTGCCACACATGCACCCACACTTGATACTTTACATGCTCCTGGAGACTACATGAGAGAGTTTGCACATTTAGGTGAGCAAGTTAAGGTTTTGGTCAAAACTTCACAAAATTTGATGGAGGTTTTTCATAAGCTGGCACCACCTTTGGAAAATCCCTCTGCACCTAACGATTAAGGTTAGACTTGTTTTCTAGCATAGGGTGATTTTTATGATGACATTATTTTCCTATTGCTAGTATGTATCATTTTTGTATGTTTTATTTTTTTTTGAAAAAAAAAATTAAAAAATGCAAAAAGATTTTATTTTGATAAAATTTTTGAAAAATCCAAAAAGATTTTTCTATTTTGTTTGCACCGTTTATGGTTGGACACTTAGGATGAGCGAGTCACAACATCATTCCATTTTTTCATGAGACTATTTGATAGTGTTTTGAGACAATATATCAATTCATCCATGTGCTTTATAATGTTTGAAGTCATTGAGATGTAATTAAGTGTTACTTCCTACATGTTTGACTCATAATTTCCTTTATTGCGCACATGCACGGATTTGTTTGATTATTGTGCTTGTCTTATCACATGTTGGTTGGGTGTTTTCACTTCAATCATGTCCTTAAAACGAACCAAGCACGATAAAACTTGATAAGAGTTGTGAATGTAAGAGCCGTTTGTAAGTTTTGTGTGCTTTGTTTGAAAACGGTGAAGGGCTACGAAAGATTATCATTTATCCTTTAAGATTAAGCCACCGTTTAATTGGACCTAAAAATTGAGGAATTTTATTATCCGCGGTCCAAAGAGGTTTAAAAGAGCCCGAAAAAATTTAAAGGCAATAAAAAGAAATTCATGCCAATTATGCGCCAATTAGGTTTTTGCACCAATTCTCCAAAGTTTGAGAATTTAGTTTAACACCTCTAAAAGAAAATATATATGAGGGAGCTTGGATGGAGAATTAAAACGGGTTTGCACGTCCTTGAAAGTCTTGAAAAAGTGCTATATAGTTTTGGACGTTATTGGTGTGGAAATCACTTTGACTTTGATTTGTTGATTTGCATAAGATGATGTCATCTAAATTCAACAATTTTTACACCTAAGGATACTTTTGATGTTCATTCGTTAGGGGTACTCGTATGCATCGAGCACATATGATTGATTGAGTCGATTTACCTATCGAATGTGTTCACACCCATTCATTCTATTTTCATGACTTGGTTGTTTAAGTTTAAATACATGGTGTGATTTTTAGTATCTTATTTTTGTATGAAAATTTTGAAAAATCCAAAAATAGTTTATGGATGTTTTGGGGATATACCTTTGCATGCGCATAGTTTGATTCATGTTTGCTATGCATTTTATCGTGACACTCCATGTTTTGATTATTTCTTCTTATATGTCTATTTGGGGACATCATAAAAAGGGGGAGAAAGAATTATCATGTTATGGGGGAGTTTTTGCATTATGGGGGAGATTTGATTCATTAATGATTTATTCTTATATCATTTCAAACTCGATGCGTCACAAAGGTTTTTTCTTTATTTCATGTGTGTAGGTACAAAGATTGAAGATTTTTATATTGCACACCCTGATGAGAAAAGCTTTGGGATTTGATGAAGATTTTTGAAGAACATTTTGAGATCTTGCAAATTTATTCATGGGAGGGTAGATTTGTATAGGCATTTTGGTTTTTAATAATTCATATGTTTTTATGTATGTACCAGCATAGACATAGGGGGAGATTTGTAAGGACATATTATTATAAGTCCGTTATCAATTTATTATGTCATATACCGCTACATCATCAAAGAAGTTCAAAGAGCAATCTACATCAAGACAGATCCGAATTAATCAAGTTCTTCATAAAAAAGCCTCCGCAAAGTTTACTTTGGTAAGGTTATGTTTTAAATACCTTAACTTTCCACTTAGAGCTTTGGGGATATATTTACAAAATATTTTCTAAGTGTTGGAGCGGACTTTTTCGTCAAAATTTGAGAATGAGTATTTTTTCTAAGTCCTTAAGCGTACCTCGATTTTGATGCCCAGGTCGTTCAAGCGAGATGTCATCTCGTTCGAGCGACATATGGATGTCTCGCGATGTCGTTTGAACGATATTTGTACTTCGTTCGCGTGAGATAGCTATTTCATTCTAACGAGCTCTAATACCTAGGCTGCACATTTTTGTATAAATACTCATTAAATGGTTTTGTTTTCATTAAGAAGTCCCAGCGTTTTGAAAGACAAAAGACTGTGAAAATGTAGAATCCTTCTGACTTCTTCTTTTAGGGTTTAATCCCCTTTTGTTTTCAAATCACGAAAATCCCATATGCTTTGGTAAATTATTTTGGTGTTCAAGATAACTACTTTGCTTTTGTTCAACCTCTGTGGAGAAGGCATCTCCATATTTGATCGGTGGATACCGAGCCTAGTCATTCTGCGTGTGGATGAGCCGAAGATGACGAACCGACACCTGGAGGGTATTTCGCTGTCTCTCGTTTCTTTGAAGATTTGCTGAGGGCACCGTGCATTATACACTTGTGGGCGATTTTCAGGTTGTATGTAAGTCAAAGGTCTTATGAATTCTTCAAAGTGTTATAAAAGGTTTTACCCAAAAGGGGTTTTTTCCTGAATCGGTCGTCTTTTTTTTCATGTATGGTTATAATGATTTATGACATTTAAATGCATGTTTAGGGGTTGATTTAATTTTTTTTTTAAATAGACTCTAATTAAATAAGATCTACTTGGAAACTTGCGAGTTAATTTAAATCGGTATCACAGACCGCATTTATTCGTTTACATTATTATTATTATTATTATTATTATTATTATTATTATTATTATTATTATTATTATTATTATTATTATTATTATTATTGTTGTTGTTGTTGTTGTTGTTGTTATTGTCCTTGTTATTAATTCCATATTATCATTATTATTGTTGTTGTTGTTATTGTTGTTGTTGTTATTGTCCTTGTTATTAATGCCACTTTAAAAAGAAGTTTTTGGCCGGATTATGTCTATACTTTCGCCATTTATGCATAAAATAAAAGTCAAACAAAATATATGCTAAAACAAACCCTAAAAAAAGGGAGTATCATTCTTTTTATACATCGATGTATGAAATGAGAATCACCAGACGTAGCACTAATGCATCGGGGATTCTCCATGTTCCTCATAAAGGAACATACTACCTACATATACAACATCCAAAAAATCATAATACTATAAAAAAAATGTCTCTTTAGGAGGTTATATCAAAACCCACTTAAAGACTAACCCTAAAAAAATATCATTACCACCATATTATTAGGCACAAGGCTTCTTCCCAGAACCGTAACCAGCACAACCGTTGATGATGAAATCAGAGCTATAATGCTTAAGGAGGTGTTCCTCATGGTCATGATCCAATGAAATGTCCCATTCAGTAGAAGCCTCGGCCCAGGCAATGCCGCCCTCACATCCGGGGATTTGGTCTCCCTTTCTCCGATGGAGAGAAAAGAGACATGAGGACTAACCATGATAAATGGCACCGGCTACGGCTCAACCACCACTGACACCACCCCCTTAGGAATCCCCTTGACAACCATGGTCAGGTCGACACTAAGAGAAACCCTACTCCTTAAGAATGGTTCATCGTGATTCCATGACCCTGAAATGGAAAACAGGAACTCTTGAAGACTTCGAACTTTTGGGAGTAGAGAGAGAGAGAGAGAGAATTCGAAGGAAATTGATAAAGAAAGGAGAGAGAAGTCCTTTCATACTTTTTGAGAGATTAATCCTTCCGTTTTTCGGTTAACCCACACCTTATCCAACTACCGTATGACTAAATCCCTTGGACTGACATGATCAACCTTGTGCCATATGGTTAAAACCCCTATCGAATTTTCAAAAATCCAATTTACAACCCTAGGATTTTCCACTATCCCTATAAGGCCTCCATACTTTCCCCTAAGATGGTCAAACCCATCTAAAACCTTTCAATTTTGGCAAAGATTTACGCACACGTACACTCTTAGTTGACTGCCTTTGTACACTCTTAGTCAACCTCGTGGTTAGATTCCTTAAACTAGACCTTACCCAAATCATAGACCCTTAACCCGACCCCACCTAGGTATCGAAGAAAAACCATTTCAAATGGATACCCAAATGACAAAAAAAAATGCATACAATAACTATTGGGATCAAAATTAAAAATAAAATTAATCCTAAAAAGGCCTAAAACCTTTACTGGGTTTCGTTGGATGAATGGCAAAATACATTGAGGTCCTTCTATCGATCGTTAAGAATTGTGTCAGAGCGAATCATTTCGGTCTCCCATGTGGCATACTTATCTAAAAATAACGATGAACATACCTCTGTCGAATGTCAAAGGCCCTAAAGCCCCTTTTACTGAACGACAGAAGTCGTGTCAAAGAGAATCATCTCTCTCGACCATGTGGAGGCCTTATTTAAAAAGCAAAGGCTCTCATCCTTCATCTTAGCATTAGAAGGACTAACCCAGTTCCCCGTAATTAGAGCCCCCACATATCATTTTACACACTTGGAAAATCACGAAAAGAGTTCAAAAATCACCGAGAGCAATTCAAAAATCCCCGAGAGCCTAAAAACTCAATTTTTTAAATTTCTTCTCCCTCGAGTATCCAAAATACTCGAGCTCATCCTGAAAGTCCTGAGGAAGCTAGTACTTTAGAAAAGTAGCTCTTCCCTAAAAAGGAAAGCTCGTACTTCCACAAAGTTCCTTTCGAGTCCCAAAAAGAGTTGAGCCTCTATAGAAAATCCAAAAAACCAAAACCTTTTAGTTAAAACTCTAACCAAATAGGAACATAAAAAACTCAAAAGTTAAGACTTCTAGATGAAGCTTTGCCCAACTAAAAACACCCAAAAAAAGGGGACACTGCCCAAAGTTTAGGGAAATGCCCCATATATATATATATATATATATATATATATATATATATATATATATATATTGTGAAATAAATTGAACATATTTGTGTATTTTATTTAGCTTGGCCCTCGTTTAGGGGGTTGGGTGTGAAATTTACAACATTTATATTTCAAAGGCCTAGTTTATAACCCATCGCATCTATTAATTGACTTGACTTGACTTGCTCATATGTTAAAAATTTACCAATCAAATGCCACAACAACAATTTAATACATGAAAATATATTTTTTTAAATCACTATGAGGAAAGTGTCTGTGAGCCGAGTCAATTCGAAACTTTGCATTGAGCCAAAGCCTAAAATTCGACAACTCCCACCGCTTCTCCAAAATAATGAAGCTCGTTCATAAGACATCAACCAAATATGTATTTTCATATCAAAATGTCGTCAAACGTCGGCCTATGATTAGAAATTATTTTATCATATAAATAAATCAATCGAATACAACAAAAATGCTATATTTAGGACTAGGCTCCATATATACCGTAATTCTTTACATTGTATACCTAGCATCCCATCTCCTACACCTCTAACTATTCCCTATTTGTTGGAATTATTTTGTCTTTGATCCTAAGTCTCCTTGGGTATGTATGTGGTATACCGAAATAAACTCGTGAAATGAAAGCCTCATAATACATCTCTCAACGTATTATTTTTTAAGGATGAATCCATACCTAATGAAACCCTTATATATAATACAAACACCCCTATATATTCTCCAACCTTTTAATTAGAAATGCGTTGGATTTGATCCCAAGTCTCCTTGGGTATGTAAGAACTATACCAAACTAAACTCGTAAAGCCTGAGGCTCATAATACATCCCTCGGCTTATTATTTCTTAGGGATGAATCCATCCTTAACATAACCCCTATATATAATCCAAACACTGCTATATATGCTCCAACCCCATTGCTGGAACTATGGGGGCTTTGATCCCATGTCTCTTTGGGTACATAAGCATTATACCGAGGTAAACTCATGAAGCCCAAGACTTATAATACGTCCCACGACGTATAATCTATTAGGGATGAATACATCCCCAGTCCAACTCCTCTGATTTCTTTTGGTCGACTCTAATACTAAGTACGCTATCTCCTCTCCTTATACACCTCCAAACTAGCCCGAAGGATCAACAACACCTTCTAGTTATTGATCACTCGACTTACATGAATATATTTTTCTTCAGTTTTAAGGATCGCGTCTACTCTTTCACTCCCAACAACACTTGCACACATAATGCATTCGAGGATATGAACAATTGAACTGCGTAGGCTTTGATGTCATGGACATATGAGTACGTAGGAACAATACTGAGTCATTCTCATGAGTTCGAGTCTCAACAATATGTCTCTTGATATGCTGTCTCCACGAGATGCACCAAAAATATATATCAATCTATCTCATCGCGAAATAATATATTCAATCAATCAAATGCATACCCATAAAGTGTACAATCGAACTTTGTAGTCTTTGATCCCAAGTCCTTTTGGGTACAAAGGAACAATACTGGGTCTTTATTATAAGCTCTAGCTTAAAAAATATGTCTTTTGATATACTATCTCCATTGAGATGCACACATCTCCGACTTTAATATAGTAAACCTAAGTGACACAAAAGAGATATCAACCTATCTCATGGCGGGACATACAAAATATATCCCCTAAATATACGCACACAAATGCTCAAACGCATACAAATGTTCAAAAATATGTACACTAATCATAACAGATATGCACATGTCTATCACCTTTCTATCTCTCCCAAAACCTCAAGTAGATGTCAAACTGTATCAAAGCCGAGCTCAGTTGCAAACTTAAATACATACTAATGCCCACTCGTTATATAAGAACATAATAGTATGCAAGCATCCTCATGAACGTGTACCGATTGAAGTAATATTCCTACACCTGTCACTGATAACATTATCCTACCTAAGCACCTATCTACGTTTAAGGGATCTCAAGCTAAAGTCTCAAAATCAGTCCTATATATAACTAAGAAGTGATAAAATAATATTAAGATCAATAATAAAAATAGAATTAAGGAAGCATACAAAACACATGGAGTGACTAACACCTTCCACACTCATAACCCACTTCTCGAACCCGCTCAACAAGAATCTATAAACCAACCATAGACTTAAAACCTGCATTACAATCAGGCTGAATTTTTTTATTTGTTTTTGTATAAAATAAATCGACGACTCGAAAAAACCAACCGAACACCTAATCGCACAAAACACACCCAAACTTACAAACGAGGGGTGTGGAACTCAACTTGGACATGGCGTCAAGCATTTTCAAGGGGAAAGTCATCGAATCCAACCTTGGAACTATGGCCCCACCTCGGGGGAAGATGACGGACCGGAGACAAGCACTACGTCTCTATCTATGTGCACCAAAAGTTGACCCTTCCCCCAAGTGCCCAGGGTCTTCAATGACATAGTGGCATTAGTATCCATATTATCATTATCTATATTCCTTGTACTAGTAGGAAACTCGTATCTCATATTCCCCCAATCGAGGAATTCATAGCACTTCTTAAAGTTTTCTTCTGACTTGTAATCACTTTGAGACTTACAGTCACGTCGACCAGAACATTTCCGTTGACTTTAGTTTTCTAAGATCTCTTATTATTAGATCTAAAATTTTAAGGATTAAATTTCAAAAAATTATTAAACTGTCTCAAGGCTATCTTAACCTCGTTATCATCGGGATCATCATCCAAGATGGACATAACACTTTATGTGACTTCAATGCGATGCCCTTTTCTTTGTTGGGGAACATATAGTATTCTAAATCAAAGTTTCAGATGTACCCTATGATATCATGAACTTTATTTTTATCTATCCCTATTATGACATTTAAAAAAGAGACTTGGGGAAGGAACCTCGGTGTTAATGACATTAAGATCTTCCTAACTGCTCAAAAGTCTAGAATCTTCTCACCTAAATGAAAGAAAGATTTCATAATATCGGAGAGTTATTCATAAAAATTATCAAAGGTTTCATAGTCTTGTACTTTAATAACTTAAACCAAGTGGTGATATGCCGTATCTTCGGGACCCATTAGGTATCGGTACGCCCATTGCTAACTTACAAAATGTCCCATGCCTCTTTGGATGTCACTTTGAGATCTAATGGAACTCTTATTGGGTAGCACATAAATTATCAGTTAACCCATAGAGTTGTAGTTTTCTGAACTATGATAATCTTCAAAATAGGTCTTCTCAGTCTCAGGAAAATCAATATCCCCATTTGTTTGGGACGTTCCCATCCCTAACTACCGTTAACTCGACCTGTTTATCATAGAATTTCAAAACAAGAGAAATTCATTCCTTCTAGTATGCATAGCTACTACCATAAAATATTGGTGGACACATGCTTGACCGAATCTCTATAGACATAAACCCGAGGTTTGTCATAATACCCATCATCCAACCTTTTTTAACTAGGAACTTGATCAAATATTGTAATTTTATGGTAGCATTTGGTGTAGGCTTACTTAGAGTGGATGATAATTTAGTTAATTTTAATCATATATGTTCACATATCCATTCAAATAAGTTTAGTGAAAATGTATTTGGATTTAATACCATGTTTTATCATGTGACGTTGAATAAATTTGTTATTTATGGTGTGGAAAAAATATCGTAGGAACCCTCATTGATTCAACTTTGAAAAATTATGTTCCCAATGATCTAAGTCAGAATAATTTAATTTCTTATTTAATTTTGTATCTGGAAAAAACCATTTTTTAATTGAACATATTTTAATTATACCAAATAAAATTAGGGATTACAAGTTTTTAGTCCTATTTTTTTTAATATATGTGTGTTTAATCCCATGTCATTATTTTTTTGTTACTGGTCCTATATCTTTACACTTTTCATTCTCTGCAAAAAGAGACATGAGCGGTTAGGAGAGGTTACGTAGAAGTTGAAGGAAGTTTTAGACAGTTATGGAACTTTAAACAATTTAAAAAAACACATGGGATGAGAGACTAACAAAACTTTGTAAATTGGACTAAAACCAAAAAAACTAACAAAATTACTTAAGTTCAATTACCATGAGTCATCACCATCATCATCACCATCATCATCATCCTTGCATTAATCCCATTACATGGGGTCGGCCACATGGATTCTCTTTTTCCATTCTAATCTATTATATGCATTATTATCATTCAAGTTTCATTCCTTAAGGCCTCTCCAAATAATTTCCTCCCACGATAGCTTAGGAAGACCACTTCTTCTTTTACCCTCTATTTCCAGTAATCTTCCTTTTGTTATAAGGGCATCAACTTATCTACGTAGCACATGACCCTACCACCTAAGTCTACTTTCTCTTAATTTATCGCTAATGGGCGCTACTCCTAAGTTGTCTCTCACGCATTGGTTTTTAATTTTATCCTTTATAGTAATTCCTATCATCCACTGGAGCATCCTCATCTCACTAACATGGAGACTTTGTTCATATTTTTTCTTTAATGACCAACACTCCCCTCCATACAGGGTCGGTAGCCTAACAATTATTTTATTAAATTTTCCTTTTAATTTATTAGTTATCCTCTTATCTCATAACACCCCACTCTCTTGTCTCCATTTCATCCAACCAATTGATATTCTACTTGTAACATCCTCATCAATATCCCTATTACTTTGTAACATTGAACCTAGATAACAAAATTTATTAGTTTGGTTTATCATTTTTCTTCAATATATAACATTATGTTACTCGACGCCTCATTATTAAATTTACAATCCATAAATTCTATTTTATTTCACTGATTCTTAGACCCTTAGATTCTAAGGCTTTTCTCCAAGTATCTACTTTCACCGCTAAGCTTTACTTTGAAGTATCTACTAAAACTATATCATCCAAAAACAACATACACCATGGGATATCTTCTTGTATGTCCATAGTAATCTCATCCAAGACTATGATAAAGAAATAAGAACTTATGGCCAATCCTGGATGTAAATCCACTTTAATCGTAAAGTCATTAGTTTCTTCACATAAATTGGTAACCCTCCCAGGAAGAACCACTATCACACCTACCCCAACAAGTTCACTAGATCTAATAATGTTTTACAGTATTTATTAAATGAATATAAAATTTTCCTTCTATGAATCCTTAACCCTTGGGTAAGGATTCATAGAAGGAAATAAATAATTCCTTCTATGAATCCTTAATCATTAATTATTTTTGTTTGTTTAATTTTTGTATGAATTATACGAATTGAATTCATTTAAAGAGGTGGAAGAAAGAGGAATAGTTTATTTCCTTGTCATTTGGATTTTGGTCATATTTTTATTGTTATTGTATGATGTGGGAATCAAATGAACGAGTTTCATATTCTTATCATTTTTAAACTCATAGTTTTGGATTATTATATGATTTTGGACTCATAATGTGTAACATCCCGTAATATTTTAAAACCTTAAATAGCTAATTTTGAAAAAAAATCGGGAAAATATTTTTTGTGGGATTTAATTATTTTTATTAATGAAAAATGCTGGTTTGATTTTTAGGAGATGATAATTTCAAATGGAATTAAAATCGGATTTAAAATGGAGACTTTAACCCTTTTTATATAAAATGATAAAATTGGACTGGTCAGGTCGATCGAACCAGTTCGGCTAGGGGGCGAACCGGTTCGCCCAATTAGTGCAGTGATAGTAGGTTTCTTTTGACGAATTTGAGTTGCATTAAAACACTACAACTTATATATATAAAGGTATTTCGGGATTAGACTTTTAAAAACACATTTACACATAACTTAAGAGTAGTAAAATCATATTCTATCTCTTCCTCCATCAACAAAACCCTAGCCTATTTAAAATCTATAATTAAACCCAAATTTTGAAGGTTCAAACCATGTCTTCTCAAGATCGTTCAAGGAGTCTTTACTGATTTTTCGAGAGGAACTCAACCATCTAATCAGAATTTCTAATCAACTTTTCTACAGGCATGAATACTTCTATTCTCTCTCTTTAGCATTATGCATTTTAAATATCGCCTAAACCTTAATTACATGTTTTTCTTAAAATAAATTAGCAACCTTAATAAGGGAAAGTGAAAATCTACATTGGGACTATTTTTATGAAAAATCTTAATATGAATTAAGACTTATAACCCTTGTGTTCTTAGGGTAGTGTGGACTATTGTTAATATGGGTGCAGGTTTGCATGTAGAAAAACACGGCGGCCTTATTTAAATTAAAAAGGGACTTGTGAAATCACATAAAATTTTGTAGATATGAGAAAAGGTAATTTTGTTGTGTGTGCCGTAAACTTGCATGATGTAGAAATTATATTAGTTGCATAGAATAATTTTTTTTTTAATTATGAAGATGAATTTAACGAATTAAATTAGATTCATTTACGATCCTATGAGAAATTTGTAGAATTATTGATAATATGTCATATGCAAATTATCGATTTAATTATTTTTGCCACCGTGGGAATGACAGGATTTTAGGTAGTTATGATCTCACCTTAATATTAGGAATACTTGCTAGGTATGGGACTAGTGGGTATGTTTTAGTTGTGGGTAACACTTTCGAGGTGTGGAACTAGCTAGTGCACATTTTGACGGATGAGATGTTCTGAGGTGGGGCTTATTTTTGTGTCGTTTTGTTGATTCGATAACCTAGGCGCGAGACTAAGAAGAGATTTATGGTATAAGTACATCCTATATGATAGGGTAGGACGTACTTGTGTTTTAGAGACCTCTAGGTATGGGACTAGGGGTAGGTTTGAGGACTTATGCTCTATAATAGGGTGGGGATAAAAGAAAATAATGAGAACTTGAGAAAATTAAGAATTAATGCCTCATATAAGAATTGGATATTAAAATGGGTATGCGTCATCAATAAGTGCAGGACTGGCAGAATACGGGTTGGATAGCTATTGTAATGTGGGTGTGTGTTGGCGTCATTAATAAGTGCAGGGCTAACAGAATGCGGGCTAGCTGACTATTATGACGTGTCATTTATGGAACCTCGACAATAAGTGCAGGGCTAATGAAATTGGGTCGACTGGCTATAGCGGAGGGAATGTGTATGGTGTAAGACTTTTGGCGCGCCTGAATAAGTGCAGGACATACAGAAGGGTCGGCTGGCTATGAAGGCGCTGCTATAATAATAATAATTTGATTAATCAATTTAAATAAAGATGGGGACCTTTTCATAATTATCGGATTGTGATAACATAAGTAGGACTTAAACTTTCAGGGTGACATAATTACGTGATTAGATGATAGTAATTTTTTTAATCGCATGTTACTTATTACCTCTTTTACATTAAAATACTCTATTGTTCTATTTATTATGTATAATGCTACTGTCTGGGTTAACGGACCCTAATTGGGGAGATTATCTAGTATTCATGCAATGGGCTCTGACCCATTGCGCTGACTAACATTTCAGGTATAACACTGGAGTAGCTGCATTGAAGTGATTGGAGATACTTTTGGAGGTGTGGCTGGAGTCTTATTTATTTTTTATGCTTTAGTATTTTAGGTATATTTTTCATTTCCGTCGCATTCATTATGAGACTTTTATTATGGATTTGGTGGGCCAATTGGTTCCATAGTTGTTTACGATTTTTAGTCAGTTATTTACAGTTGGATTATTTCATTGAAGTTATCTTTATTTGGAGCTTATTTTATTTTGGATATTAGCATGGTGATGGATTTATTATTCCTTGAATTTTTATATTTATTGGATCAATTTTATTATTTTCTTGTGGAATAAATTTTTATATGTCTCATATATCTGCCACATGCTAAGAATGATATTTAATTTATTAATGCTCGTCGTAGTCTTGGTGGCGGCCGACCCCAGATTGCATGGGGTGTAATATAATTTTTGGATCAGATTTGAAATCATAGTCTCAACTCAACAACTCAACAAATCCTTTTCCCAATTATTTGGGTTCTTCTTTTGTAACCATAGTCTATGGATAATTTATGGAGTCATATATTTTTTTTATTATAGTATGATGTTGGAATCATAGTACATGGATCATTTTTGGACTCGTATTTTTTTATTTTTATATTATGTTGCTTATTTATATTGGTACCAAAAACATATTAAGGCCTCATGTTTTATGTTGTTAGGTTCCCTTACTCCAAATGATCACACACAATCGGTATTCTGAGGATGAAATCTTCTTACAAACTTTCCATTCGTGATGTTTATGACGAACTAAGTGAATTGTATTTGTTATCTTGATCACAAGTGAAGATAATGAGGCAATTTAGGTATTCTTATGACCCTTACAAAGTTTCATTTATGATGTTTATACTGACTAAGGTAATTATATTCGTTATCTTGATCACGAATTAAGAGACCGAGACAATTTAGGTGTTCAACCTTACTTCCAATCATTTAATAAGGGCTTGGGATTCATTTACTGAATGGAATTAAACCTATGGTATTTGGAAACAAAATTATTTGGTATATGGTATTATGAATCAATCAAGGATGAGGTAACGAATGTTTATATTTATTCATCATATTAATGCTTAATTAACCTATTCTACTCTTTATACACTTAATATGATTGTAAGTAACATTTACATTTCTTCAAGTTTAAACAAAAAATTGACTTATGTAATACTTAATATTTATTCAAGTAACACTTAATATTTATACACTTTACTATTTATACAAGCAATGCAATCAAACCAAGGGCATAATAACAAAAAAATCCCATATCATTAATCACATTGATTCTTCACAGTTGTTATTAAATGACATAACAACATTGATTTTTGTACACCATATCACTCCCAAATTAAACTTTACTTGTGTATAAAAACACATAGCATCACTCCTAAAAATACATAACCTCCACATGTCTTGGAATACAAAACAACATTAACTTTTGTATATCATCGACACTCTAAAAGCACAACTAACTAGAATTTGTGTACAAAATACATATAATTTAGACTCCCATTATGTAAGATCAATTGGAGGGTAACATGTAGCAACATCCAATGGGAAAAGCTTCTCAAGATTAATGATCCTTCCAACGTATTTATCAATCGAGAGTCGGGCCTTCGACAAGGATTTACTGTGCCAATAAGGTGAACTGGTGGCATTGGATACCCCTCTCTCAACTTCATAGTAACAAAATGACTATTAAAATAAGGTCCATTTGAACAACTATTGAGATTTTTTTTCTTATTTCTCAAATAAAAAAACGTAATACATTGCTTTGGTGATAAAAAATGCATACAAAGTTATGAACTTATGCAATAAGATAGCCACACTTGGGCATGATAAACAAATGTTTTTTATGGCATGCCATAGTAATGTTATTCAATAATGAAAGAATATTATCATGAAACCATGGCCCAAAAATAGCTTGATGGAACATTTTGTATTTAATGACTTCTTCCATAAAATTGGATCCTATAACCCTCCAACCATCAAAATTACCATCCTTTTTCAAGGAACCCACAACGCAACCTAAAACCAAAATTCCCACCAGTGTCGACATTGATTAACTACTGAAAAAAACATCGGAAGAACTATGGTATCCCCTTCACATACTACTATTACGTATGTGTGTATTTAGGGAACTACGATACTGGTCCCATAAATTACTTGTAGTCGATGTTTTTCATGGTGTAACACATGGTCACATTCCTTCAAACCAACACCAATAGTGTTATGTTTATTCATCTACGTTAATATTAAATCAATGCTAAAATATGACACCCGCCCCACTAGTTTTGTAAAAATTGAGATATTGTGAGCATGCTTGGTTTTATGCAACAAGGTCTCAATATTTTCTAATTGTTAACTAAATAAATTTTACATTCCCACCCACACCAAGTCAAAGGCTTGTTACGAGTTATCCAAGTGATTTTTTAACTTCACATACGCACCTTTGCAATGATTGGTTGTTCGCTTGTCACGGTGTTTAATCAAATTCAACCATGAATGAACAAAATATTCCTTCAAATTCTACCATGTTTGAGATATGTTCTTGAAGATATTTGAGTAAAAACTTAATCCACATTCATCAACAACCATGCTTCATTAATATTTTTTGCCTTTAGGGATTCGACCAAAGCAACCAAATACCTAATGAACTTTTCGTACACCTCGTCGTCCAAAATATATCTCCTTGCATGATTCCACGTTTCAAGAAATGAAAAATGTGTAAAATATGTAATTTTCATACAAGAACACATTCCTTAACGCATTCCTGAATGCGAATTCTCAATTGGTAACAAACACATAGGGGGTCGCAAATAGATAAAATAACTTCTTTAGCCATCCCAAAGTCCATTAATAATTATCGACCTTCTCTGAAACTAAGAGAGCAAATGAAATAATGGAAGTTAGATCGCAAGATGTCATCCTAACCATCTCAAAAAGTGACATCTTGTAACGGTTAGTCTTGTGCGGACAATCCATAATCACAACAAATAAAAACACTTCGCTAATTGAATGGGTTTGGGATGGCCTTAAAATATGTCTTCCACTTTCTCGGAATTCTCTTTATGCCTATACCAGTACACATAATGCTTGTCACTCAACCATTTCATCAAATGATGCGTGCATTTATACCTTTCCTCTCATTTTGTCTTCAACTTTGCTTTTGCATCGTAAATTATCTTCATAGTTGACACATTGGATTCATGCCAAAATTTTAGAGTAATTAAAAGTATGGTTGGCTTCACATCGCTTAGACTCATCTCCTCTCTTATTTTTCTCTCTTTATATGTCAAACACTCAACATATGGATGTCCAACAAGAGTTTGTGCAGAGATATATTTTGTATCTCATTATAAACTTGAAGAATCCATCGACCATCTTCTCATGTAATACCCTTCAACAAAAACAAACAATTTCACTTCTTGGTTGAATAATTTCTTTTTAGTTTCTTTACATCATCATTTTCCTTTTTGTGATCCCTATAAATTTGTCCTCTATCACACCCCAAGTGAATATGAACCTTCTATAAAGACGATGAAAACTCTGGCTTGGTTTTTATAATAATGATTCGTGCCAATCTAGCCTGATTTTTAGCCCAATTAACCAACTCGTGTCGAAAAAGCAAATACATGAAATAAAATGAAAATACTTTTATTAAATGTTGAATAAAATAAATTTGAGAACAACTTTGAAATAATTTACAACAATTTTGATTAACTGTTATTGAACAAATTTAATTAGTTAAATTTTTTTGCTGAATTCAATATTTAGAGCAACCTCATCCCTTTTGTCTTCACCTCCTTCAACAATTGCCATATAAAAAATAAGTCAGTTAAATTACATCCATAAATCTCAAGAAATATTAACAGGTGATTAAATTACTAGTTGGGATGCAGGTAACAAAATATAATGACCATTTTTTACATCTCCACACCAAAAGTAATGAAGATTTTTAGCATTTCCACAACGAATGAATACTCATTAAAAAATATATTTAATTCGACATATCCATAATGAAATATAATGAATATGTTCAGCATATCCACAACGGATGTATACTTATTAAAAATTAAATTAAATATTTGTTTCTTCATCTCCACAATGAAATATAATGAATATGACTGATATCTACAGAACTGAAGAAAACTTATACAAAAAAATATGTTTGATTCGATAACGTGATATCCAAAAATGTCATCGTTACCGGTATTTTAAAGTGTATTGGACCTGCATTACTTTACCGCCATTTTTTCAAAATGAATTCACATTAACAAAACAACATAATAAGCTCATAGTTAAAGTCGTATTCCCCTTGCAGAATTTTTGGATTAGTTTGATGTGATGTTGAAGCCCCAAAATAGCAGCATTTTGTTTTTCACTTTTAATGGTTTACATGGGTTGAAATGCTAATTTTTCATCAAAATGGTCATAATAGTATCTATAATCAATGTAATAACAATATACATAGAGAAATTAAAGTTTTTTATAGTGGTTTGATTAGGTTTGTATAGGAGATGAATACCTGAGAGAAAACATCAACTTTCGGGAGTGTTGGTTGAATGTGGAGTTTTTTTAAAAATGGGCCTTTGGGTTATTTCAAAAACATTATATATGATGTGGTGATAAATAACAATTGACAACTTAAATTCTAGTGTGGAATTATGAAGTATATTTACGGGTGTTAATTGTATCACCCATGAAAAGTTGATGATATAAAGAGGATTCTCATCTTTATGATCATCTCAATTGTGCACCTCATAGGGAGTTGTGGTTTACAAAATCCCACAATGTACTTTTACATGATGTAAAATCTACAAAAAAAGATTTTTCACAAAACCTATCATTGAATAAAGTGTTATTGGAAATAATGAATACATATCATATCAGAAAAGGCATGAGAACTCATAACTCTAGTTGAGTAAATCCTATAATTTAGTCGACTATGTAATACTCCATAGAATAATTTATTTTTCTTCTAAAACTAAGCTTTTCCCTTTAAAATCACAATCCTTCAACTTAAGAAGTGGATTGTCATATTAGTTCTTACACATCTTCCATACTGTCTTGAAACGCTTTTTCCTTAAATGGATATTGGATTATCAAGATCTTTCTCTGAATGAGCTACGATTAAAGAAAAAAGTTTCTTCAACATGTGGGCCTACTATTTACTAGTTTTTTGGGATGTCAAAAATCTACAGTTCACGGGGGTATGGTGTAATTTATCCCATATATATATTTATGATGATATGCTATTAAAACCTTAAACTTCCAAGGGATCTTAAACCCCTTCAATCATCCACAGATAAGAACATACACTCATTAGTTGACTTCGAACCTTAGACACAGAGATACAAGGTTCCAAAGACCTGTATTTCTCCCAGAAGTAAGCTATGGGCCTATAGCAGAACTCAATCATGTCTTCTACCACCTAAAAGGATTAGTCATTCCTGTATACCTCTTATAGTGAGTTTAGAGACCATAGGATCAAGATTCCGACATGTTCGATGCTCAACACATATATCAGTCGGAAGGAAAATTATCTTTTTTGGGTTGTCTAGCCCTCAGCACTAAGTTATATCACCCTAAGACACCTCGAGAATAACCTAAGGACAATTTGTGGTAGGTCCCAAGCTCAAAAGCCCTTAATAAAGCCTCCTCGAATAGTATAGAAGATCAAGTAAAAAGCACATCATTATTCCACCATCCACCACTATCCAACTCCAATTTTATTAAAGGTTCCCATAAGTATATAATGAACTCAACAAATGACTTACATCTCCTAAAAATACTTTGTCCAATAATCTACCTCCCTCCTGTCACCATCAGACCTCAAAACAGTCAAAGCCATGCCGTGATAACCAACTCGTTCTCTCTCCAAGAGTTCTTTTATAATTAAGAAGCTTGTAGAAGGTGAGAGGGGAGAAATATCAATCATTCTAAGAGATTAGGGTAACCAAGCAATCAGGCTTTCAAGATGGTGACGATCTCCTCTCCTTTATGGTTGCTTATTCCAAGTGTAACGAGATCTTGATGGCCCATACTGATGAAGAAAAGACCTCATTCATCATAGACAAAGGTACTTATTGTTATAAAGTAATGCCTTTCGGACTAAAGAATGTAGGTTCTACTTATCATAGGGAGGTGAACCCCATTTTTAAAGACCTCGTGGGTAAAACCATGGAAGTATAGATTGCTGACATGTTGGTTAAAATCTTAGAGGCTGAAACCCACATTCAGAACCTCAGAAAAACGTTTAGTGTCCTTAGAAGGATCTAAATAACCCTCAAGTAGAAGAAGTGTGTTATCGAGGAGGATGAAGGCAAGTTCCTTGGGTCCATAGTGTGACACCCCGCCTAATTAAATACCGGGCGATCACTCCTTTATTAATTAAATCAAGGTAAACAATTGGTTCATTCTCGGCATCACTGTCGATAAAAATAAATTTTCCAATTTAACACCCTAAATAATTAAGCTAAGTGTCAAAAACATTTTCATACAACTTTCCAAATTTTAATTAACGAAAAAAAAATTTATTTAATTAAAACAACATTTCTACAATTAAGAATCACACCACAATAAACTAAATAACATAAACCATTTGTAAATCGAATGTCAACAATAGGAACTAAAATCACAAATCCATCCTGAATAAATCCCATAGAACAATACTGGAAATAACTGAAATATAAAAATCCCAACAACAAATGAAATGATGTAAAGGGGCGACACGTGCCCAATAAATGAGAGTAATAGGAGTGGAGTCAATAACAGAAGCCGTCTACTCAAGTGACCTGCAACTCCCACCTAAGCTGCAGATCGTTCTTCTCAAGGGATTCTAAGCAAGACGCCCCTGTGGCTAGGCACCTGAAAATATACATATATATATACAAGAGAGAGAGAGAGAAAAAGAAACGAGTCAGAGCCCGAAAGTGTGTTTGATTTAAAATACGTTTAGCAAGTATTTAAATTAATACAGGCCAATGCAACAACATATTAGTGCGTCTCTCTCTTGAGAAAAATACTCACCTCTCTTCTAATGTGCACACCTATCGCACTAACCTTCCCAACGGTTTCTTATCATTTAACGTACTAGTCTTTCTAAAAGATTAAACTTAACTTAGATTACCCGCAAGATTTATAATTCACGACTCATTTTAAAAGAATGTCCCAAACAGTAAACAAAGTCCTCCATTTTAACTTTATAAAATCAATAAAGTTTTACCGTGACATATTATACTTTTTCAAAACAAGTATTTAATAACATGAGTCAACAACTATGTTCTACTTATCAAATCTCAGTAGACAGTTTCAAATATCATAATCTCATATATATATATCAACTACTCGTATAATATATATATAACAGTACCCCGAAACAAATTATGGTGCGTGCATACTTCCACTATCCAGAGCCCCATATCACTCATATTAAGGGGAATACATTCGGAATCACTCTCGAATTGTATTAACATAAATACACAAACAATATTGAGGCGATGCATAGATTCCAAGTCTCTAAGAGGATGGCACATACCGGCGTCTCTTAGGACCGTCTGAACTATCACATCGATAGCCTGTACCAAGGACATCTATCTTCTAGGGTACAAGTCAATATCCCCCATAAAGGTCCCATCGAGATAAGACTTGTCCCAGCGCGGAAACCTCAGGGATAGTAAGTAGCGTGGGTATGATTTTCACATGTATATAATATATGTACACATAATCATATAAATATACCACTTTATCATATTAATAAAGGTTCTTCTCATCACCCGTAATTATACCGTTTATTCTTAATCTCACATTTCAAGAATTTCGCATAAGGTTTTATTCCTAACCTTAACTCGAAGGGTTTTCTCACTTATTACCCAACACTCGTGGATTATGACCCCACAAATCTGAAATTCGGTAAGTGACTTTATTAGATTCCAACGTAACTCTCTTACGCACCTCACCCTTTAAAATTTATAAATCTAACAACCTAGGGTAAATATCCCATAAATATCATTCTCGTTGAATATTAAAGGTTCTAACATTTATCCATATACCCTACTGGTCCTCAATGTCTCCCAAATCATTTTATTTAAGATGCCCAAAGATTATTTCACGATAAACTTAATTTAACTGATTAAACAAGGGAAATAGGAGTCTGCCAGGAGGGGTCGATCGATCGAAGCTTGGGGCTCGATCGGTCGAACCTTCGATCGATCGATGCTCTATGCTCGATCGATCGATCAAACAGGTCTGGGCAAAAATTCTGCAGAGTTGCAGTTACGGGATTCATCAAAATTCTTCATCAAATTCCATATTTTCCAACACTAATCGACCCATAAATTCTACTACTAAGATACTAACACGATTCCAGATGTTTTTAACGTTCAGCATGCGTGTATACATCATTAATCTTGGTTAAACAACCCAAAATCTCCTCTAAACATCAAGAACCCTAAAGTTTTCATAACTATGATTCAATTCAGTTTTTCTCCAGAATTTCTTCCTAATATAACATCAAAAATTCGTGGGTAATACATCTATATCATCAAAAGTTTCCAGCATAAGGTTTTAATCTTCTCTACATGCAACTTCCTATCAAAATTTGGGGTTTTCTTACATGGATTACATTCCTAATTAATCCTAAACTAATATGAACATTGCACTAATGAAATACGCAAGTTAAACACTTGCCTGGGATTTTCAGAAGTCTGATTTCCTGTTGATTATGGTGTGGTTGCGTTCTCCTCCTCGCGATCTACGCGTTGGTGGTGACGGCGGTGCAAACGGTGGTGTTTTGGCCTTGAATCTCCTTGAAAGGTCTCTCCTTTCCTCTCCAATGGCCGTTCTAGGGTTCTGAATGTTCTAACCCTAAATGGCTAGCCTAACTAGCTGATAAAGGCTGCTAAAATTCGTGGGTTTAATTACCCTATTTTGTAAAATGACCAAAATGCCCTCCCGGGCCACTAATTAGGCATAAAAAACACCCCGAGACCCAAACTAAACCCCCGGGTACACTTTTCCGACTATCTCGACCCTTCCGGACGCGTTGGCGCACTAAAAACGACCATACGAACAACTTATAAAATATTTACTTTTTAATTAACAAAATTAGTCCTGACGTGACACAGGCACGTCCCAACTTAAATTTCTGAAATAGTCATTTAATTCACGTATGACATTCAATATAACCAATATAGTATATCACTATGCTCATTAGTAATATCCAACAAGTTTCCCATAATTACTAACTCTCGATGCGTTAATAATTATAACATAATTAATTTCCGGATTTTTATTAAATAAACATTCTCATTAAATTTAATAAATCCCCAAATTAATATAGCATAAAAATAAGGGTATTACACATAGTATGCTAGGAGGATTTTCTCTCTCTAAGTATGCTGGGAGTTGAAGAAGACGAAGGCAAAGTAAGGAAAAAGTGATTAAGTGTTTGAATAATGGCCGTTTAAAATTCCGTGGTTCGCCTTTTGAGTTTCCCACCACCACAAGTGCAAAGTCGTTGATAATCATTTCAAGTGGACCCGTGGCACTTTGGGAAGTGTCCTAACAGCTGGAAAACGGCACTACATCATTAATGAAGTGACGCATGGAAATAGAAAGGGTTTTTTCCAAGACAAGTTTTGGGTTTGGGGCCAAAATTCTTCTTTTTGTCAGACATATCCAATATCCCACAACACAGAAGATGTTACGACGGTTTAAAAAGCTACGATGTACCCTCGTCACAAGTCCAAACAGTGTTTAATTATGACTCAGGTACATCGAGGAGAATTTCATAGCTTAAATAATTACTTTGAGGAGAACTCCACAAGTTTAAATGCCAAGAATGCCTAGGAGGAAGATTTCATACCGCTAGGCGCAGTCCTAACACAAATACCAACTACTTATAGCTATGGTACACAAACGACATGAAACATCATAGAAAGGGGAGAATTTCACTTCCTAAGAGTCTGACCGGATAGTTAACAGGTTCCCAATGCTTTTCAGGAAAACTCCAATAACTATAGGAGAAGATATAAAGCATTTGAGGCCGCAGCACTTTGGTTCAGGCACATTGGGCATTGGGGAGAATTTTACTTTTTCATGAAAATGATAATAACAGAAGTTGTAGCGAAGACAAAAATGCCAGATTTGTTTCCCCGAAATAGAAGGCCCATCGAATTGAGAAGTTTTCGTGTAGACATTTCTTGTTCCCATAATAAATCTCTACACGAAGGGGAAAATATAGGGGGCATGAAGATAATCTCGAGATTATAGATAATCCTCCCAGTTAATACAACAGACTCAAGGTATTAAGGCAATGATGCAGCTCAGCGTGGCAGCCCAGAGAGATCTTCCAGCGAAGAAACTGGTCGAGAGAGCTCATCATTTAGTTCTATTGTTTTACTTAGTCTTGTTGTATCTTTTATTTATATTGACTATGAGTTGTAAGTTGTAACAATTATAATAATTATTCAGTGTGAGGTCAAAACGGTATTCACGAGAGACCAGGCTTGGCGGGGCCTGGGAGAGCTTTCATGCTCTTTCAAATGACCTTTCCATGGTAACTTCAGAGGGACTTGGTTTGGAGGATTGAGAAGTTAGTCACCATTAGGGCTTGTCCTGACCATCTTAAATACACCTCGTAAAACACCGAAGGTCCTGTGATCGTGGAATCTTGGGTGGAGAAGCTTTGAGTTCCATCGGGTGTTGAGTTGTGAACCAGAAAAACCACTACTTAATGTCACATCTACTTTATGTGATGTCACTAGCCAGCTAGGAAAGTCAAACCTTCACTTGAGTAAACCACCATGGTATTTGGTCCTGTCAAACAGTTGGTGATCCACTTCTGTGACGATAGCCCCCTGACGTATAGTGATTAGACAAAGGCATGTCTTGGCATTTAATGCTCATGAGATGGAGCTGACTGATCCATCATGCATTTAATATTTGTGACATAAAGTATGAGGGATGTCTTTCACAGTGGTGGAGGACCGCGGTATCTCAGGAATAGTGTGGGGAATATTTATTGGCCTCAACCACTTCTAAGAGAGGCATCTGTTCCTTTAGAGTTATTTCCTAGATATTTTTGGTTAAAGAGAGAGAGAGTATCATCAGAGAAAAAGAAGTTATTACAAAACCAAATCTCTTACTCACCCACCATTGATCATTTACTACGAAGCTTTAATATCTGACCGGAGACCATTGAGGGTTGGTGTGTTTGGCTGCCTGCCAAGGTGTATCTATGGTACTTACTTATCTCTCCCTCTAATTGAGTCACTGCTAAGTTTATTATCAACTTCTGACTCATACACGAGAGATTTATGAGTTCAAACTGAGTTTATCTTCATTGGGTTGTGATTGTGTGTCTTATAATTAATCAAGAGTGTTCCCGGGTAACTTGTTATTATTATACTCAAAAGGGGTTATGCCTCCATCCAATCTAAACTACCCTCTTACACCTTTCCTCTCATTTTATCTTCAACTTTTCTTTTGCATTGTAAATTGTCTTCATAGTTGACATGTTGGATTCATGCCAAAATTTTAGAGTAATTAAAATTATGGTTGGCTTCACATCGCTTAGACTCATCTCCTCTACAATTTTTCTCTCTTTATATGTCAAACACTCAACATATGGATGTCCAACAAGAGTTTGTGTAGAGATTTATTTTTCACCTCATTATAAACTTGAAGCATCCATCGACCATCTTCTAATGTAATTCCCTTCAATAAAAACAAACAATGTCACTTCTTGGTTGAATAATCTCTTTTCAGTTTCTTTACATCATTATTTGCCTTTTTGTGATCCCTATAAATTTGTCCTCTCTCACACCCCTAGTGAAGATGAACCTTCTATGAAGATGATGAAGTCTCTGGCTTGGTTTTTATAATAATAATTCGTGCTAATCTAGCCTGATTTTTAGCCTAATTAACCAACTCATGTCAAAAAAGAAAATACCGAAAATAAAATGCAAATACTTTTATTAAATGTCGAATAAAATAAATTTGAGAACAACTTTGAAATAATATATGTTGATACAAGAAATCGCTCATAAGTCATCCTCATATCAGCAAGTCAAGTAAAGAATATAAATAAAAGAAGTAAAGAGACATTAACACAAAATATAGAGTGGTTCGGCTATAAAAGAGCCTACATCCACTTTGGTGCCTCCCTCTCATTATATTCATATCGTTGTTGTACAAGTTTATAATTCTACAATGGGCGTAAAAGATAGATGAGAGAGAAGAATACATGACTGTAGCGATTCCGAGAGTACCGGAGATATGACTACAATGTAGATGAGTAGCCCCCAAGGTGTGTGTTGAGGCTGTGTAGAGAGAATTTGGCAAGGCTTCGCCAGGAACTGTAGAATCTGACCCGAGGATCGGGAATAAAAGTGACCCCATATCCCGAGGTGTAAACCCCTATTTATATGAGGTATGTGAGTTGTGTCACGTGCCTTGAGCACGTGACATATGACTCTGGAGCAGCTATAATGGGAGGGATGCGACCAATAAGTGATATTTGAGATGTGGGTGTCGCACCCTGTAGTATAGGGTTGCGGCCTATATGTAAGGCCGAGTATGTGATGCACCTTGCACTGATTAGGGCTGCACCTTGTGCTGAGTAGAGCTGCGACCTATAAGCTTGTGTATGCATAAGTAACGTCCGCGATAGGGTGCTATATTTGTCATATCAATAAGCCCCTAAGTCGTGGTGCCAAGAGGTAGCGATTGGGGATGCGGCTGAGTAGTCAAGTCTTCTCAAGATGTCGCGGTATTTCCAAGGTGACGCTTCATCTCCCACGCCCTCTTATATAAATTGTACCGACCGTGGACTTCATTATATTTCCCTAATCTTTAAGAGCATATCGAGAGTGAATTTCTGCGTGTTTGCCTCCTTGCATTTTTTGGCGATCTCTAGCAGCTGTGAGTGGTGGTTGAAGGCGATTTGAGGCTGAGCACTGGTTGTTTCTTCATTTCCAGGTAATCTTCCAACCATTTCCTTGATTTTATACCCCATTTGTGTTCTGGCTTTATATTTTTTGAGACAAATTACACCTTAATGATAGGAATTAAACTCGCATATCTGTTAATTTCTAAGAATTAAACTCGTTCAAAAATGAATTCTCATATGTTTAATTGTTGAATATAGCTGCCATATTTATTTTTGAGAAAACAAAACCAACTACTTGATAGAAACTTAAGGTTTTGATTGGATAATTCTTTTATTGCTTTGATCATATGGCATGTATTTGTGTTGAATCGCATTGAAATTATATAACTGTTCTTGTTGTTCTTGAATAAACCCTTCACATTCTGAGTCTTCAATCCTTAAATGAATCAACAATAGATACTTAACTGTTTGAGTGAGTGGCCGCGGCATGATAAAATACCCCTTTAGAATCTAGGGATGCCCTTAATCCATGCAACATTCCAACATTGGTTTAAACCCTAGCTGAGGCTTGTGTCAAGTGATGGCAGCGGCCTGTAGCCTCTTTTTGATAGGGTAATCCCTTAGGTTCTTATATTTAGACTCTGCGACACTTTATCCCATAGTTTGATGACTACGGCCTGTTGAAACTAGCTTAACAACATTCTCCTTAGGTTCTCAGATTATAGTCAGCGGTGTTTTAGCCCATAGTAACTACGGCATGTAAGAAAATAATACCTTCCATCAAATCAATATGTCGTGGAGATAATAATCTTTTAGGGCCTTTGAACCCAAACTTTGGTGTACTTTGCCCATTTGGCCTAATATTTCTTATTCGTCCTCAACGTAATAAATCATTGCACCTGTCACGGCCTCTGAGAGGTCTCAATACCATACTGGCTGCGAAACCTAACTGCAGATTGTGCTTTTCAAGTACTACTGTAGCCATATGAACTTTGACCCAGACGAATTTTTGAGAGTCTTTTGGGAAAAACATTTTGGAGCCTCTCCTCCTGAACTTCCTTTCGTGCCTCCTTTGAAGTCAATAGGGCCTTGCCAACTGAAGGATTTCCCCAACTGTATAGAACTAGACTCAGACTCTGCGGATTCTGCTTATAGGAAGGATTTTGAGACCACGCCAATGGAAAATGAATCCAACTCTAGTAATCAACCAATGGACGTAAAAGATAACTCCGCGGCAGGGGGTGCAACTAATGTTAGGAATGAACCAGCTGGCCCATTTGTGAGCGATGAGAGGCCTCCTTCTGCACTTCACATCCGCAACATTATGACCCAAGAATGGGTTGATCAAGTAGCTGAGGCCTTTGAGTTTCCTGAGGGCATGATGTGCTCAACACCTACCGCGGAACAAAAGCCATGCACGGCCCTTGATGACGATGCGGTTGCTTCCCTTTGCACGCTTTCATTTAAGGCCTGCGGTGCCCGTCCCTGTTTCAAAAGAATTTTTCAGACAATGAGATTAGCCCCAACCCAATTAAATCCCAATGGCTGGAGGTCCATTCTTCCAGCCGTCGTGCTATGGGAGAATCAACTCAAGAGAGATATTACTCCCGCAAAGTTTTTCCACTTCTACCTCCTGATGGAAAACTCTGTAAAGTTTGCTGGGTATTACTACTTCTCCATCCATAGTAGGGACGAGACCCTTGACTCTGGGAGGACTACCAGTGTAAAGAACTGTAAGGGGAAGTATTTTTACATCTCTGGAGAAGGGTGGTAGATTCACCCTAGGGAGATTGAGAGGGAGAGATCGTTTAGGATGTCGCGGCAATGGGGTATCCCTCCAATCTAGGTATTTTTTTTTCAATTATATCCGCGTACTCTCTTTATAATTGCCTATTATTCTCCACCTTGCTTTTGTATTAACCTTTGAAATGTTTTCGGCAGTTCTTGAAAATTTTTAATTGAGCAAGCGGGAAGAGAAAAGAATTGCCAAGGTCGCAGCAGTTCCTGCTGAGGAGAAGAAATTCAGCGTACTTGTAACTTCTGCCTTTGTATTTAAATCATGATACTTACCGAGCAAGTCCATACCAAAAGAGTTGGCCACGGGAGGTAATAATTCTATCAACAGTTTTGTTTTGAGGTAATTATTTTCTAAACTTTAGATATTTACTGTTTCTTTTCGTCTTTCAGGTGAAGAGGTTGATAGGGAGATTTTGGCTGCCCAATTGGCAGAGATGGATCAGGATGCAACTGTCCTTAATAACACTGTTAGGCACAGAAAGAGGAAGAGTTCCAAGACCAAGGCTCTAGCCACGGTTCCTTCTAGCGACCAAAATCTGCATATATTGACCCACCATCAAGCCACAGAATCAACTGCCCCTGCTGCACCCCAACTCCAAGTTGGGGAGTTGGACCCTCTCGAGAGGCCTGAGGGTACTTTCGATGACGATATTGGGGCTAATTTGTCCGCGGCAGGGCTTATGTCAACCTACGATGGTCCAATCCATTCAAACTCAACCCCACCACTAATTATCACAATAAATTCCAACTAGGCTCCTCCTTAGTGTCGCGCCAGCGTCGGTATTAATAGTCATTCGCGGCCATCGCTTAGGCAGCCCAACCCTGAATCCTCATGGGACACGACTACGAGGGCTTCCCGTAGGATGAAGAGGGTCCCAAACATCGTGGACCTTGATTGGCTCGTGGATGAAGATCACGATGACTTGGAGGACTATGGTCTCCACAGTGTTTTGAGGGTAAGTGCAAATACTCTCAGCTCTATTTATGCATTCCGTACCTTTCTCCTAACTCATTATCTTGCCAGGCCACGGACGTTATGATTATTCTGAAGATGAAGTATGAGGCCTTATACAAGTTGAAAGAGGCTGCGGAGAGGGTACATGCTACTAACTTGGAGATCACAAGGAGTTATTCATTTGAAGATGGTAAAAAGTCTGCTACCGCAGCACTCTAGACAGTTCAGATGGACCTCGAAGCTGCCATCAAAGCCAAGGGGGAAGCTGAGGAAAATTTTCATCAGGTCGTGGAGTCCCTTAAAATTTATCAAAGATAGGCTACGAAAGCTGCCAAGGCGACGGAGTTTGCCAATAGCAAACTTAAACTTCTGCAAAAGAAGTATGAGGAACTGGAAGCCAATGCTGCCAAGGATGCTGAAGCCCATATTGCAGTGGTCAAGAAGATGGGAGAGGATCATGGTGCGTCCCTTCAATTGGCTATTGATAACATGTTGGAATCATTCAAGGGGTCCAGAGACTTCTTCCTTATCAACAATAGGGCCTACCTCCGCGGCTACCAAGAGCTCAGGCATAAAGTTATAAAAAAATTCCCAGACTCTAAAGAGATAATTCTTTACTGGGGTCTTGATGATGCTGAGCACCAGCAATGTGTGGCTGAAATCAAGTCCGCGACAAAGGAAAGAGCCAGGCTGAGGGTTGAGGTTGAGGCACCGGCAGCTGATGAAAATACCATGATGGCTACGGACGGAGAAGAAGGAGATGAAGTTAACGATGATGAATCTTAATGTTGCGTCCCTCTTTATCTTTTATTGCCTCTGTCTTTTTGTTGTCTGTAACTTAACATTAATATTTGTAAAGATTTTTGGCTCCCAAACTTCATTATCAAGGCCGCGGCCACTTTTAATGCTGACTTTCTCCTTCATTTTCTATTATTTTTTTATTCTCCTGCTTTTCTTGTCTAGTTGAATGAACTTGTAGAACTAATATATTAAGGCTGCTGCACTTCTAGTATAAATGTTTTCTTCTCATTGTCTATGGCCAGTTTCCTTTACCGTGGACTTTACACTTATATGCTGGTATATTGTTACAATCTTGCATGTTTGATGGTGGCTGCAGACTCTTTTTTAACAAGGCTGCAGCACCTTTGAGTGTTTGAATCCCATCTGTTATAGCTTTATGATTGTAGCTTTATAATGGGATCTTAATCCAAATATCACATGTTTTCTTGAACGGGGATGCAAAAGGTTAACAATCATGTATGTCGTTATCTATCGCGTCTACTAAATGAATCCACTTAATGGTTGCAACCATACTAATACGGTTACGGCATTTTTTTAGCCCTTTAAGAAATTGAGTCCATCCTTCTGTATCTTTGGCGTGCTTCGTGACCACAGCAACACATCCTCCTTTAGTCACTTTGATTGCCTTTTGTGACTTTCCTTTAGTCATTTCAATTGCCTTTCATGGCGTTCCTTTAGTCGCTTCGATTGGGTTATTATCACCCCCCGGTCTAGGTATTATAAAGCTTCCCCAAGCTTATGTGGATATATATAAAGCCTTCCCAGGATTTAAAAGGATTTTCCGCAGACAATTAAGTCTTTGGCCCCTTCAAATATAGGATTATCCGTAGAAAATTAAGTCTTCGGCCCCTGTGGGTTATTTTCAGGCCTTCCCGGGCTAGGTATTATGAAGCTTCCCAAGCTAATATGAGATCACCAAGTTAATGATGTTTAGTCTCATATCCACCAAGTTAATGATGTTTGTCACGAGAGTAACCTCCTCGAGCTAATGACGCATCCCGAATGCTAAGAACGGGCATTGGAAGCCCTCGCTGCTAATGACGCATCCTGAAAACTAAGAACGGGCATTGGAATCCCTCGTAGTCAAATGACGCATCCTGAAAGATGTTTTCAAGAATGTAGTCATTGCACGCTGAGATATTGTCTCCACATGCGGAATTATAAGTTAATTCCTCTATTGCTCTCAATAGTTGCTTTCACTATTTTAAGTTATCATTTTCCTTCATATGGTTAGGCTTATCGACGGGTGTTGATGTCCTATTTAGATATAATCATTCCCAATATAATTCGATGTCTCCATATAGAATTTGTCTAAGACAAGGAGTTTGTAATAAGATATCATTTAATGGAATCGAGAATTTAAAGTATTATATTCATTAATTCTCATAAGCATGGACATAAAAAGTCAAAATGAAATAAAAGATAATGTTCACTATAAATATAAACAAAAGGAGATATAAACTAAATCATAAATATAAGGGAAGTATGGCCCATCAGGCTAGGTTGCATCCCCTAAGCATCTCTAAGGAACCTCTGTAGCATTCCTTACCCAATTAGCCTTTCAATTTCATCCTTCAGAGCATAGCATTGCTCAGTGTCATGCTCATGGTCCTGATGGAATCTGCACCGAGTATCTTTGTTCCTCTTATGGGGTGGAACCCTTAGCTTTTTTGGCCATCTCAACAGCTTGTCCTCTTTGATGAAGTCAAAGATGTCTTCAATCGGTAAGCCCAACAGAGTGTAGGCCTCAAATCTCCTCTCTGCCTTCTCCATTCTCCTTTTTAGGGCCCTAATCGCGGCCTTGCCTTCTGCGGCCAGTGCTTTTAGCTGGGACACTTCCTCGGATGGAACTTTTGAAGTTGCAGCAGCAATGACCCTGGGTGCCGCACCCACATTGGGTGAGGCTGCAGCCTCAAGCATAAGGACCCTTTGATTCAAATAGTTGACTTGGGTCTGGAGTGAAGCATGACTGTTGTAAAGATGGTTGAGGTGATTTTACAACTGCACAATCTCATTTTTGACTTTTATGCTCTAGCTAGATTCTCCTTGCAATTTCTGCTTTTGTTAGTCTTTAAAAAGTATATATAATCTCAGACAAAACTAATAGAAGTGAGTAATCTCAGAAATACTAGAGTAACCAAGTAGGAAATGGGGATGCAGCGTTTGAACTGTTGCATGATATTCTGTTGAGGCTGCGGTCAGTAAGGCACACAGGTGTGGCCTTTGTATGATATTCACTAAGGTTAAGCTGAAGACCATCTGAGTCCGTTCCCTGATGTTTGAAATCTTCTGTAATGAAGTCGCGCTTGTAGACACCGCAGCTATAAAGGCATTTGAACTGCTAGGTCGCATCCCCTTCTAAGCAGCGAAGGGAAAAATCCCAAAATTAAAACCCAAAAACTGACTTTTTCTCTCCTAACATGTGAAGAGCATACCTACTAGGGTCTATTAATGAGAGAACACCTTCACGGTGCACAAAACGACACATTTTCAATGATAAACCCTAGATCATAGGTCGAGAACAGTAAAAATGGGAGTAAATACAATCCTTCCCTAACCATTCACTTTTTGGGGCTAAAGCCATCATGCTTTTCAGCACTATCCAGATAAAATGATGTCACAGGGGTATGTAAAATAGATCTAAGGTCATTAAATAAAGACCCAAGAACAGATCGGAATATATAAAATACCCATTTAAAGGTGTAAATATAAGGTAGAACTCAACAACTAAAATTTAATCATGAGACGATGACCTAGAGGATCCCCATGAATAAAATAAGGTGTTTAAGAACTCAAAATATAGAGAAACAAGATTGATATATCTCGTTCTCACAGACGGCGTCAGATTGTTGATATGAGAAATCGCTCATAAGTCATCCTCATATCAGCAAGTCAAGTAAAGAATAGAAATAAAACAAGTAAAGAGGCATTAAGACAAAATATAGAGTGGTTCGGCTATAAAAGAGCCTACGTCCACTTTGGTGCCTCCCTCTCATTATATTCATATCATTGTTGTACAAGTTTATAATGCTACAATGGGCGTATAAGATAGATAAGAAATAAGAATGCATGACTATAGAGGTTTCGGGAGTGCCGGAGGTATGACTACGATGTAGATGAGTAGCCCCCAAGGTATGTGTTGAGGTTGTGTAGAAAGAATTTGGCAAGGCTTCGCCGGTACTGTAGAATCTGACCCGGGGATCAGGAATAGAAGCAACCCCATATCCTGAGGTGTAGAACCCTATTTATATGAGGTATGTGAGTTGTGTCACGTGCCTTGATCACATGACATATGAGTCTGGAGCAGCTATAATGGGAGGGATGACGCCTATAAGTGAGATTTGAATTGTGGGTGCCGCACCCTATAGTATAAGGCTACGGCCTATATGTAAGGCCGAGTATGTGCCACACCTTGCACTGGGTAAGGCCATACCCTGTGCTGAGTAGGTCCGCGGCCTATAAGCTTGTGTATGCATGAGTAACGTCCGCGGAAAGGTGCTATATTTTCCATAAAATGCAAATACTTTTATTAACTGTAAATACTTTTATTAACTGCATATACTTTTATTAAATGTCGAATAAAATAAATTTGAGAAGAACTGTGAAATAATATACAACAACTTTGATTAAGTGTTATTCAACTAACTTGATTAGTAAAAAACTGTTTGCCGAATTCAATATTTAGAGCAACCTCATCCATGTCTTCATCTCCTTCAACAATTTCCATATAAAAAAGAAGTGAGTTAAACTCCATCCATAAATCCCGATAAATTTTAATAGGTGATTAAGTTACTAGTTGGTATGTAGGTAACACAATATATAGTGACCATTTTTGACATCTCCACACAAAAAGTAATGAAGATTTTTAGCCTTTCCACAACGAATGAATACTTATTAAAAAATATATTTGATTCGACATATCCATAATGAAACATAATGAATATGTTTGGCATATCCACAATATATGTATACTTATTAAAAATAAAATTAAATATTTGATTCGTCATCTTCATAATGAAATATAATGAATATGATCGACATCTACAGAACCGAAGAAAACTTATTCAAAAAAAATATATTTGATTCGATAACGTGATATCCAAAAATGTCTTCGTTATCAGTATCTTGAAATCTATTGGGCCTATAATTACTTTACCGCCATTTTTTCAAGTAGAATTCACATTAACAAAACAACATAATTAGTTCATAGTTAAACTCGTATGCCCCTTGTATAATTTTTGGATTATTTTGATGTGATGTTGAAGCCCCAAAACAGCAGCATTTTGTTTTTCACTTTCCATGGTTTATATGGGTTGAAATGCTAATTTTTTTTAATCAAAATGGTCATAATAGTATTTCATAATCAATGTAATAACAATATATATTGAGAAATTAATTTTTTTTAGTGGTTTGATTAGGTTTGTATGGGAGAGTGGAGACCTAAGAGAGAACATCAACTTTCAGGAGTGTTGGTTGAATGTGGAGGTTTTTGAAAAATAAATATAGGACCGTTTGGTTATTTCAAAAACATTATATATAATGTGATGATAAATACCAATTGACAACTTAAATTCTAGTGTGGAATTATGAAGTATATTTGCGGGTGTCAATTGTAGCACCCATGTAAAGTTAATGATATAAAGAAGATTCTCATCTTTATGATCATCTCAATTGTGCACCTCATAGGGAGATGTGGTTTACAAAATCCCACAATGTACTTTTACATAATTTAAAATCTGGAAAAAAAAGATTTTTCACAAAACTATCGTTGAATAAAGTGTCATTGGAAATAATGAATACATATCATATCAGAAAAGGCATGAGAACTCATAATTCTAGTTGACTAAATCCTATAATTTAGTCGACTATGTAATAGTCCATGGAACAATTTCATTTTCTTCTAAAACTAGGCTTTTCCCTCTAAAATAACAATCCTTCAACTTAAGAAGTGGATTGTCATATTAGTTCTTACACATCTTCCATATTGTCTTGAAAGGTTTTTTCCTTAAATGGATATTGTCTTATCAAGATCTTTCTCTGAATGAGCTATGATTAAAGAAAAAAGTTTCTTCAACATGTGGGCCTACTATTTACTAGTTTTTTGGGATGTCAAACATCTATAGTTCACGGGGGTATGGTGTAATTTATCCCATATATATATATTTATGATGATATGTTATTAAACCCTTCAACTTCCAAGGGATCTTAAACCCCTTCAATCATCCACAGATAAGAACATACACTCCTTAGTTGACTTCAAACCTTGGACAGAGAGATACGTGGTTCCAAACACCTTTGTTGCTCCCAGAAGTAAGCTATAGGCCTATAGCAGAACTCAATCATGTCTTCTACCATCTAAAAGGATTAGTCATTCCTGTATACCTCCTATAGTGAGTTTAGAGACCATAGGATAAAGCTTCCGACATGTTCGATGCTCAACACATATATCAGTCGGAAGGAAAATTATCTTTTTTGGGTTGTCTAGCCCTCAGCACTAAGTTATATCACCCTAAGACACCTCGAGAACAACCTAAGGACAATTTGTGGTAGGTCCCAAGCTCAAAAGCCCTTAATAGAGCCTCCTCGAATAGTATAGAAGATAAAGTAAAAAGCACATCATTATTCCACCATCCACCACTATCCAACTCCAATTTTATTGAAGGTTCCCATAAGTATATAATGAACTCAAGAAATGCTTTACATCTCCTAAAAATACTTTGTCCAATAATCTACCTCCGTCCTGTCACCATCAGACTTCAAACTGTCGAAGCCATGCTGTGATAACCAACTCGTTCTCTCTCCAACAGTTTTTTTATAAGTAAGAAGATTATAAAATGTGAGAGGGGAGAAATATCAAGAATTCTAAGAGATTAGGGTAACCAATCAATCAGGTTTTCAAGATGGTCACGATCTCCTCTCTTTTATGGATGCTTATTACAGGTATAACGAGATCATGATGGCCCATACTGATGAAGAAAATACCTCATTCATCATAGAAAATGTACTTATTGTTATAAAGTTATGCCTTTCGGACTAAAGAATGTAGGTTCCACTTATCAGAGGGTGGTGAACTCCATTTTCAAAGACCTCGTGGGTAAAACCATAGAGGTCTACATTGATGACATTCTGGTTAAAATATTGGAGGCTAAGAACCACATTCAGAACCTCAGAAAAACTTTTAGTGTCATTAGAAGGATCCAAATAACCTTTAATTATAATAAGTGTGTTATCAGGGAGGATGAAGGCAAGTTCATTAGATCCATAGTCACATGTCAAGGAATTGAAGAAAACTTTGAGAAGATCCATGCCTAATGGATATGCAATATCTGATAATAGTAAAGGAGGAGAAAATCTTAGTTGGAAGGGTTTCTTACTCAACTGATTCATATTCAAGGCCACAGAACCGTTCCTACTATTCTTCATGGTATTCAAAAAAAATCTTTGAGTGAACCCCTGAGGCTGTGGAAACTGTAAGAGCGAGTTTTATGATTGATCATTAGATTTTAGTTTGGCATTTTTCGTTACACACCACTTCACCGTTATTTATATTCTCAAGACTTCAAGTGAAGAAAATTAAGTGATCATATGCGATAATCAAATAGTGTAGATCATCACTACATTTTTCAGAGAATGTATATGAACTTGATTTATTGTAAGTATTTTATTCAGGGGTAAAGTGTTTTTTTAAATGTTACAAGACTATTTATAAAAGATTTTAAAAAGAAAAATATATTATGTTTTTAAGTCGTTCGAGCGACTTTATATTCTTCGTTCGAACGAGATGCCTTTGTCATTCAAACGATATTCAAACGACAATCGAACGAGTTTTCTCTATTTTCAGAATGAATATTGTTTCAAGCTCGTTCAGAATCTATTCAAAGGAGAATAACATATTTGTTTGAACGCGTTTTTATTTGGTTAAAAAAATATAGTGTTTTCTATTTAAAAGGGTCATGGCATCATCTTTTAATAAAACTTTTTGTAAGAAAATACATTCCCCTACAATTCCAAAAGGTCTCCAAACCCTAGATTCACCAAACACTTCGTATTTTCCAAATCCCATCCCCTTGGATGTTTCATGAAACACTTTATTAAACCTAGAAGGAAACATACCATGTTCTCATCCTTGTGGAGTTGAATCTCCATTACTGAAGATAGGAAAGGAGTCTCTTGAGGCTGATCGATGAACACTAATGCATGTGGAGCTTGTTGTGGGGCATTGATGGATCTGCATCGCATTCTATCAACAATAAGGAAGGAAGACATAATTACAATACTTATTGGAGTCTAAATCTATAAGTACTTTTGCGTCAATTGTAATACCTTGTAATTTTTCCTTGTATCTTGTCTTGTGATTTGTGATTTGTTTGTTTCAATTTAGATTCAATATCTTTCATGTTTATGTTCACCTAATTAATCAAGATAAAATTGATTAAAATTTATTTTGGCTTATGATTTACCCAATCTATGAATTCTACTTTACTTATATTTAAACCAGTCAGTAATCCACATTTTCAAATTGGTATTAGAGTTTGTTTATATAAGGTATTTATCGTAATCCTGGTGGTTATATGGAGAATTCCTATCATAAGGCACCTTTATTTGATGGCACAAATTATGACTATCAAAAAACTCGTATGAGATCGTCTCTAAAATCAATAGATGAGCGCACTGGGCTTGATGTTAAAAGGGGGTGGACTCCTCCTACCGTGAGTAATAAAAATGTTGTTACTCTCAAGTTAGTCGTAGTTTGAACTAAAGAAGCCTTTAAATGGAGCAACGTTAACTCCCGTGGCTTGAATTCCATTTTTGGCACTATTGTGGCTGACAAATTTCATCGTATTATGATATGTACCATGCCAAAAGAAGCTTGGGATCCCCTCCAGCTCACACACGAGGGAACCAATGATGTCAAAGCTTTTAAGATTTAAAACCTCACCACATAATTTGAGACTATAGGCATGCTTGAAACTGAAAATTTTAATGAATTTTATGCATGTTTGTCTATTATTGTGATTTTTAATTTTAATTTGGGTGAAAAAAAATTCAAAAATGAGACTTATTAAGAAAATTCTGAGGTCTCTCCCATCTTATTTTTGTGCAAATGTCATGATCCTTAACTCTTTGGGAATTCTAGACACAATTAGGCTAGAAGAACTTGTAGATGATCTTTAAACTTACGAATTATACATGTTCCCAAAACCCAAAAGAAAAAGGGAAAAGGAATAGCTTCAATAAAAGAAAAAAGAGGAGGTTTTTGAATCTGGATCTGAATTTGATCTAGATGATCTTACCCTGTTCGCTAAAAAAATCAAAAAATTTCTAAAATTCAAAAATAAAAATTATGTCAAAGTGGAAAATAAAAGTTTTGAGAAAAGAAATTACAAAGCATGTAAGAACTTTTTTAGAATGATCAAAAGAAATCTAGAGGTGAATATTATAAGAAAAATGAATCAGAGAGATGTTATGAGTGCGAAGAGAAAGTTCACAAAGCCCATGAGTGTTCCATTAGGCTTAAGAGACAGAGAAAGACAAAAATGACTATAAAGCCACTCTAAGCAATGAATCAATGCATAGATGTAACTTCATCGCATTGATGGCTAGCCATGTTAGCACTTCTAATACATTTTACTCCAATGAGGACATTTCTAAACATGATATCTTCAAGAATTAGTTGAACCACTATGAAGAGAGTGAGGGTGGTGTTTTGAGTGAGGGAGAACATTGTCTTTAAGATGCATATTCCGAACTTTACATCGGGTCGTTAAAAACCAAAAATAAAAAAATGGCACTTATAGTGTTGTCTTTAGAGAAGCAATTAAAGGTTTCAAGAAAGAGTAAAACCTGAATTAGGATCTATTTGAGTGATCAACTTATTTTGGTGAGTAGGGAAAAGATTGAGTTGACCAAAAATATGTCTAGTCTTATGAGAGATCTGCAAGCATCATTAGAGACTCGTGAGAAACTTGAAGTCCATGTTTTCCAACTCCAAAACAATCTTAAACGTGTTTGAGATGTAAATTCACTGAGTACACATGTAAGAAGGCTGTAAATATGTTCCTAAGTCTATCTTTAAGTTTTAAAGAGAGGCAAAGGATATGTTATGAAGGTGAAACCACTTCCAATATTGCACACGAATCGGTTCCCAAGTTCGTGATGGACCCTTATGAGCCTCGATCTAACCCACCAAGGAGATCTTATCCTGGGAATTCTAACCAAAGCATAACGAAAAAAATATGTCTGTACCAATTTCAATTGAAGGGGTAACCTTAGGGAGTTATGCTACAAGATAGGTAATGTCTCTCAAACACATGCTCTCACACACCACTATAGTGACTTTGCTAGTCTTAGAGAGCAAGTGAGTTTTTAGTCACTACGTTAAAGACTCTAATGGAAGAATTTTAAAGGATGTCTATGTTTTTTTATGACACTTAAAATAGAAAGACTAATGCTAATAATGATAAGGGTAAAGAAAATGTTACCACTACTTGGGTACCTAAAAGTGACGAAAAATCCCCTGTTGTTCACGTTGCTCTTAAGTTTGAAGATACTTCTCAATGGTATTTTAATAGTTGGTGCTCTAGGCACATGAACCGTGACAGGTCTCATTTTACTAACCTTTAGGATCGTAAGGAAGGAAAAGTCACCTTTAGGGATGGTAGTAGTTCTAACATATTTGGAGGAAGTTGTGTGGAGATTTACAACTTTCCTATGCTAGACAATATGTTGTATGTTGAATGGTTGAAGTCTAACTTAATAATTACAAGACAACTTTGCGATGCTAACTTTGCGATAAAGTTTAGTTGATCGGAGTGTAACGGATCTATTAATTCAATGAAATTTTGCTACAAGGTGTAAGGACTATCGATAATTACTACAGTATCATTATTAAGTCATTTTTAACATGTAATAGTGATAAGGTCTACACCATGGACCTTTGGCATCAACGACCAGGTCACGTCATATTTTAAAGATCTTGAGAGATTAGTTATAAAAGACTTAGATCTTGGCTTAGAGACTCTTGTAAAACTAACTGTCTTGATTTGTGGTCCTTGGCAACAAGGGAAACAAAACAAAGGTCCTCATAAGATGTTAGATACCACAACCACCTATCATGTTTTAGAGTTGATACACATGGATCTTATAGGTCCCATAGGTATGGAGAGTATTAATGGTGAGAAGTATATTATAGTGATGGTTGCTGACTTTTTGAGATATTCTATCAATGAATTTTATAGAGAAGAGTCTGATCATGTTGAGTTTTTAACTGTCAAGTGCTATGTTCTTCAAAATTAACATGGTTCAACTATAAATCATATTCATAGTGAAAATAGCCATAAATTTAGAGAAGCATGAGTTGATGGTTTTTATGATAAAGTTGGCATCAAACATTAGTTTTTAACATTTATACCCCTCAGCAAAGTGGCATTATTGAGAAGAAGAATCGAACAATTCAAGAAATGGCTAGGTCCATGCTCCTTGATAGGAACGTGACTAGATGATTTTGGGTGGACGCTGTTAAGGTCGTATGATATAGGGTAAATAGGGTTTATATCTATCCACACACACTTCAGACTCAATATGAGTTGTGGATAAGGAAGAAACCCAATCTATCATATTTCTGAGTTTTTAGGAGTCCTTAATATATCCTTAGAGATAGAGATCATTTAGGTGAATTCGACTTTATAAGTGATGAGGGAATACTTTTAGGAGATTCATAAACTAGTAGAGCCTATAGGGTGTATAACCTTAAGCTATGATCACATAATAAATAAACATCATGAATAAAGATGATGCACCAGTAACTTTTATTGATCATGGTCTTACATGTGATAATAATGCATCCCTGGTGATGACCTTATTATTCCCCACACCACCACGGTGGACCTCGCTCTTGACATAGAGGATCGACCCTCTTGGGTTAGAAATATTAATGACCCTACCAATACAATTGGTGATCCCACACTAGATGTCAAGATTCACGCTTAACTAGGTAATTTGGTCAGCCACTTTTGCTACACTTCCACGGTCAAGCCCAAGAATGTAAAGGAAGAACTCAAGGATGAGCATTGGATAAGTCCTATGAAATATGAGTTGCTTTAACTTCAAAGGAAAAATGTTTGGTAGTGAGACTAATGTGATTAGTAGCAAGTTAGTGTACAAGAACCAGATGGATGAGAATGATACAATCATTCGCAATAAGGCTTGGTTGGTTGCTCAATATCACACACAATTTGAGGTTGTATACTTTCATGAGATTGAATATTTACTACATGGAAAAGCATGTCATTTATGGTTTTAGCTTTACCAAATGGATGTTAAGAGTTCCTTTCTCGGTGAAATTATTTAAGAGGAGGTTTACATGGAATAACCAAAGGGGGTTGAAGACCCAAAGCACCCGGGACACATCTTTTATCAAAAGAAGGCCTTGTATGATTTGAAGCAAGCAACCTATGCTTGGTACGAAAAACTAACTTCTTATCTCTTAGCTCGTGGTCTTCAAGAGAGGGGAAGTTGATATTACGTTGTTTGTTAGGAGAGCGAGTGGTGTTATCTTGGTTGCCAAATTATATATGGACGACATAGTATTTTGATCTACATATTCCTAACATGCTTAGAGTTTTTATGAGGAGATGAATGGTGAATTTGAGATGAGAATGGTTAGTGAACCTACTTTCTTCCCAGGTCTCCAAGTGCAACAACTCGAGAATGGATATTTATATCTCAATCTAAATATGCTAGGGATCTAGTGAAGAAGTTTTTTTTGGACACTGCTAAGCGCTCTCGCACACCAACAAGTTCCTAAACAAAGCCTAGCAAAGATACTTTAAGTACGAATGTAGGGAAAACACTCTATAAGAGTACGATTGGTAGTCTCCTCTACTCGAATGCTAGTCATCCCGACATAGCCTTTAGTGATGAAGTGTATTCATGATACCAAGCGTCCCTAAAAGAGTCACACTTGCTTGCACTTAAAATTATCATCAAATACGTGAGTGGGACTCTTTATTATGTCATTTGGTATTCCTTAGATTCCAATGACCATTGTCGGCTTATTCGGATGTCAATTGGGTCGGGGATATTAATGGTTGTAAAACCTAATCAGGTGGATTCTTTTTCCTTGGGAGTGCTCTTGTCTCATAGTTTAGCAAGATGAAAAAACTACATTTCTTTATCCATGACAGAGGTCGAGTACATAGTCGTCGGGAGTTGTTGCACACACCTCTTGTGGATGAAGCAAATGTTGGAGGGTTATGGGATTATTCAAGGCGCAACTACCATTTCTTGCAATAACATGAGTGAAATCCAAATTTCTCATAATCCCATCCAATATTCTCGTATGAATCATGTTAGGATTTGTGAGCACTTTATTCGTGATCTTGTTAAGGAGAAGATCGTTTCCTTGAGGTTCGTAAGTACCGAACGTCAATTGGCAGACATTTTCACTAAACCTCTATATGCAATTTAATATTGTGATCTTAGGAAGTCTTTAGTTATTTGTTCCATTGATTGAGTTCGAGTAACATTTCTCATTTAGGGTTATTTTCACATTGTTATCATTGTTCCTATAACTAGATTGTATTATTATGTTTATATCTTGAAAAATCCAAAATGATTGTGTTTTCTTTTATATAAATTTTAAAAAAACATTTTTTTTTATTTAGATAAATATTTTGAAAAATTCTAAAATAATTTTTATTTTGTCTTACACTGTATATGAATGCACAGTTAATATGTTCGAATCATAAGTTCATTCCATCCATTCATGGGACTTAATCATGGTGTTATTAGACTTGGCTACGTTTTTATTTTTGTGCTTAATTAATTATGCATGTTTAGCATTGCGTTGCTCATTATCGATTATTTCTTTCATGATAGACTCGTTATATCACCTCTCTTGTGCACATGCACGAACTTTTGAAATTGTACTTGCTTGTCATTGTTGAATATCATGTTATCATCTCAATCGTGCTTAATAACGAACCAAATGTACTAAGAACTAATTGTGCTCGTAAAAACCATTGCTCAAATTTTTTTACTAGAAAATTAATTGATAAATGTTTAAGCAATGAAAAGGGGCTACGAAGAAGCAGTCTTCTTTGTGTTAAAATACACCATTGGAAAGAACCTAAAAGATAAATTCGGCATACAAAAATAGAAACACTAAGGCTACTTTTTATTTCATTAATACTTCATTTAATGACCTATATGATTCCTTTTATATATATATATATATATATTATGATTAAATTGTGAATTTTTAGGGTAGTGTTAGTTGAAGATTAATGGGTTTGAACTATAAAATTCTCTCAAAAACACTAAATAATTTGGTGTTATTGATTTGAAAAACATTGAAATTCATGATATTTTGTATGAGTTGAGTCAATTTCACTATGTTAAATATTTTTTTTCACAAAAAATTGTGATGAGTTCTTTCTTTAGGAGTATCTCTTTGGCTTCGCTCACCATCACTTCGTATGCCTATGTTGGCATTACCATGCATTAAGCTCACACACTTTCATTCCATATCCATGATTAGGATGTTTTCGTTCTACTCCTTGGTGTGAATGTTTGTACTTATATGTATATTTTTATACTCAACTAAAAATATTTCAAAATTTTCATAAATAATTTATTGTTTGTTGAAATCTCATCGCATATGCTTATTTGTTTATTCTTTGTGATGATATTTCAAATTTGTATTCTCGTGATAGTAACGTTAACTTCAACCCTTTATCTATTACAGACAAAAAGGGGGAGAACTTATTAAGGGAGATAATTATTTTTTAAATTCCATGCATCATGGTAATTCCTTTATTTTTATATATGTAGGTCTTTTTGCGCATTGATGGTATCATAGACTACACGATGAAGATTTTCAGTTAAAGACAAAGTTACAAGTGTCTTTTTCTTTTCGACTTTAGGAGTAACATTAGTAAAACTTATTTTAGGGCATTATTTTATTTCTTTTTCTAGCTTGTGTTTTGTTCCTAATTAGAAAAAGGGGGAGATTTATAAGAGCAAGTTTTATGATTGATCCTTAGATTTTAGTTAGGCATTTTTTTATTACACCCCACTTTACCATCATGCACATTCTAAAGACTTTAAAGTGAAGACAAGTTAGTGATCGAAAGAAATAATCAAAGAGTTGAGATCATCATTACAATCATCAGAGAAGGTATATGAAGTTGATTTAGTGTAATGATTTTATTCAAAGGTAAAGTGTTTGTTTTTACAAAAATGTTTTTGGGCTATTTTTGAAATATTTTTAAAAGAAATATATTTTATGTTTTTAAGGCCTTCGAACAAGATGCCTTTATCATTCAAATGGCATACAAATGAACATCGAACGAGTTTCTCTATTTGAAGAATGAAAATTGTTTAAAGCTTGTTTGAAGTCTGTTCTAACAAGAATAACATGTTTGTATGAATAAGTTTTTAGTTGGTTAGAACGAGACAGTTTTTTTGTTCAAACGAACTCCATTTTTATTTTAACATGTGTCGCCTTGAAAATCATGTTTTCTATTTATAAGGGTTATGACATCAACTTTTGTTAGAAATTTTGGGAAAAAATAGGTTCCCATAAAATTCCAAAATGTCTCCAAACCCTAGTTTCACCAAATAATTTTTTTTAATTTAATCCCATTGGATGTTTTGTTAAACACACTATCAAAACTATGAGGACACATACCAAGTTCATATCCCTGTGGAGTTGACTCTCCATTTCTTAAGATAGAAAAGGAGTGTTATGAGGCTTATCGATGGACACTGAGGAAAGTGGAGCTTGTTGTGGTGCATTGTTGGATCTGCATCGCTTTCGGTCAAAAACAAGGAAGGAAGACATAACTGCAATACTTAGTGAAATCTTGGTCTGTAACTATGCCTGTGCCATTTTGTAATACCTAGTTGTAATAGTGCTGAAAAATATTTTTACCTGAAAAGTGTTTTTTCCTCATATGTTGTCTTGTGATTTGTGATTTGTTTATTTCAATTTGGTTCAATATCTTGGATATTTAAGTTCACCAAATTAGCCAAGATAAAATTGGCTTAAATTTATTTTGGCTTGTTTGTGACCTAATCTACGAATTCTACTTTATATATAACTGGACCACTCGGTAATCGGATTTTGAAAAGCCTTCCAGAACCTCAAAAGGTATCTAGGGTCTGCTCCACTACTACCTCGGACGATCGTAGGAGAAGACTTGTATCTATACCTCGCTGCCTCACCCACTACTGCAATCTCCACTTTTATCAGGGTAGAGTTTGGGGTATAACAACCCATGCATTATGTCAATCGAGCTCTCAGGGGGGCTGAGAGAAAGTAACTGTTGATGTAAAAAACTAGACTAGATCTAATTCTTTAATCACAGATAAAATATGTACATAAAAAATAAACGACACATGATTTTAAAGTGGTTCGGCTAGGTATGAAAGCCTACGTCCACTCTTATGATATTAATGTTTGCAATAGTTTGCTTACTTGCATGCTTGCCCTTGATGAAGGATGTACAATGTATTTATAATGACCCGGAGGCCAAGGGTTGGAATATCAAGGGATGGAATACTTTCATATTCAAGCATTTACATCCTTACATAATGAATGTGATGGTCGATTGTATAAATCTTATGTAATATGACTTTTGGTATGGTGACGCTTCACTGGTCTTTTTGGTCGGCCTTCCATGAGTTGGTCGGCATTCCTTGAGTTGGCCAGCCTTCTTCATGGTCATCGGCAGAGCTACTATTTATTGACTAAGATTTTTTCCATGTAGGAGGACACGTGTTTACTTCTAATTAGTCCACGTAGGTGGATAATTTTTGGCATCAACAGAACCTGCCAATGTTCCATGCTTGATTCTTGTTTGAAAGTATGGAGAAAGTCTGGGAATAGCTTGGAGCATTTTCACGATTTTTTGATCAGCATTCAACCTTCTACACTTGTAAAATTTTGCTTGCACTGTTTAAAATGGCACTTTTATAAATAATTCGAACTCTAACGAACTGCCAAAGGGTAAATGAGTATTTTCACTTCTGATTCGCGAAGCCATATGAATGTCAATCATTGGTATATTTAAACATTGCGTTCGCTTTTTTGGAGGTAGCCTATAAAAGACGGGAGATTTCTGCGGATTTTGCCTTACCTCAAATTTTCTAACTATAGCTTCCATCTCTGAGCTTTTGTGCGGTCGTTTGCCATTTCTTCTCCTTTTTTTGACAAATGTTATTGAACCCTTTAACTCCTGTAACAGTTCTTTTCTTCTCCTTCTTTTTTTATTTCTTGAACATGGTTTATATATTTCATACTCACTCTTTAGATGAGTTTAGGTGGGAATGGAGTATACTGAATTGGGTGGAGTTAGATTACACATTCCTCCCGTTGATATTTTTTCTTTAGCTGAGGGTCATTGAATTACCTCTTTATTCATTGTTGAGTGTGGTTTCACTTTCCCCCCAAATTATTTTTATTTGTGATTATTTCGATGATGTAATTGCAAGAATAGCCCCCAATACATGGAGGATAGTTAATGGGATTCATAGGCTTAACCGAATCCATGGGACCCATATCGATATCCCTGAACTCTTGTTCTGTTACAGTGGGTCACTGTACATATTATTTTAAAACTAGGTTTGTCAATAGAGACCTAGTTGTTAATTTTCCTAACTCCAACAAAGATTACTTCAATTATGGGGTTATTACAAAGAACTGGCAATATCTTTCTCTTCAAGGGGGTGAGGTGTATGATGGGTCCAGATGTCCTCAGGAGGGTCATGGCATAGGTTATAATGTGTTTTTTGTATATTCATGATGATGGAATATTTATTTATATGCCAATTAACCTCAGTTATTTTATTTGGTTGCAGTTGATAGGAAGAAGAAAAGTCCCAAGGAGAGTGATATCAATCTTGACGAACTCAAGTTCTTGTGGGGCCTTCATCAGAAAATTAGAGAGGAGCACATCTAGTCCTCCTTCTATCTATTAAAGTATAAAAGCTCTGTGACTTATTTTATTGCTCGGCCAACAATAATTTTTTTGTTCCTTCCAACGTGATAGACTTGGAAATAGATCTAATCTCTACTTCCTTGGCTAGTACCTCTATTGGAGTGGTGGCTGAAGTTGGTACTTCTACCTCTTTTGATTCTACCCATCCCCTTTCTGTGAGTATGGGTAAAAGGAAGATTCCCAATCTTTTGGAAGATAACTCTTCTACTAGAACCAAGAAGCCTACTGATACTGGTGCCTTAATGAATAAGACCGATGTTTGCAAGAAGCCCCCTGCCCACAAGGGTGATAAATCTTCTTTAAAAAGACTCAGGATATGTCCTGCTGATAAGCAGGTTGAGAAAGTTGTTGATGCCGACCGACAAGGCTTAGTCGGTATTGTTCCACTAGATTATGGATCATTTGTAGCCTTGAGTCCTAACTTAGATAGGAAATTGATTAAATCTGGTGCCCTTCCCGACTATAGAGTTGTTGCTGCCTCCTTTCCTCGATTAAAACTGTGATAGGGGACTACTAAGAGCTTAGCCTTAATAAGTTTTTAGCTTCAAAGTTTATTCGATATTATTCATATCTTCCTTGTTTTGTACTGACTTGGCTTTTTTCTTGTAGTTCTTGGTTAACTACAACCAAATGCTGGAGAAGGATGATCTTCTTCGTTCTTCTTCGAACGATGTAAAGGAGGCCTTTGTAGGTGATAGTGCGTGAGAAGTGTGCACCTGTAAGTGCACAATCGTTGTTTTCTGTCTCATCGTGACTATATAAAAACTTAAATTACGACTACACTTGCGAGGCAAGTCTAGCGGTAAGTCGGGTATCAAAAGATCCACAGGGAAGAGATGCTAGAATTTATATCATTTAGTGCTCCCAAATAAAAGTGCAAAAAGGTGATTTACAAACTAAAAAGAAAACGATGCATAAAAGGGAAAGATTAATCTAGGCAAGGGAAATGAAACTAGATTAAGAAAGAGAATAAAACATATAGGTTGCGTCGAATATCCCTCACCCGAGTTAATTTGTAAAAAATGGATACATGGGTCGATGAGTTATTTAGGATGCGTCTCGTTTCGACAGTTAAATGAATCAAGGGTTGTCATGCCTCTAAATCCGCATAAAATCCTAATAAGATTTTAGCGTCAACAAATATCCCGAAAATTGCGCATGCAAGGTCGTAAGCAAGGGACATACATGATATGCCCCGTCAAATCTCCTAAGCGCAATAACAAGGACAAGGCACCCGAAATAGACCCATAAGCACTATCACCAAAGCCAAGCAACGCGTCAACTTGAGTGAGTTCAATTCAAACACAACCTAATTTAACTTAGCTAGAAAGCATGTTAAAAACGCGATAAATAAAGAGAGTAAATAACCACGATAAATCTATACTAGAAAGCAAGTAAAGAAAACATGTAAACCTAAATTAGAAAGCATGTAAATTACACTACAAAGCAAGAAATAATGAAATACAACTTTATTAACGGAGATGGAAGATGGTAGCACAATCTTACAAGCCCAAATGGGTGTCAATCTAAGAAGAAAAGAACTCTCAAACCTCCAAAACCCTAAGCTATCTAACCTAATATGAATTGTATATGTTATTACAACAAAAATGCCTTATATACTAAGTTGGAATTAAATTAGAAAAGAAAAGAGAAAAGAAAAGAAAAGTCAAAATATCTCCTGGAAACAGGGGATCGATCAATCGACCCCTTTGGTCGATTGATCGATGATGAAAAAAATAGCCACTATCGATAAGGATCGATCGATCAATCATTTTAATCGATCAATCGATCAAGCAGGGGTGAGCCAAGGCAGCACACTGCATTCCCTTTTCTTCCTCTTCTCCTCCTCGTTTGGTTTTATTATTTTTCCTTCCGCTAAAAATCCCGTAACTTCTTCATTCTGAATCGTAATCATGCACCGTTCATGGCCACGTGAAGCTAGCGAGGAGGGCTACAACTTTTGTGAGATGTTAGGCCAGGTGCCCAAGTTGTGAATTGACTAATTTTCCCTTGAACGTGCGACTGTGTATGAAAAACGAGCGGAATGCGTCTGAACTTCACACTTAGCATCCAAATACCTATAAAAGCTGATATTAACCCCTGAAAAATATGTTAACATAGAAATCTAATGTTTTCTGGTTAACGAGCATAAATATAGGGAATAAGATAACCGAGGGGGCTAAAATCCATCCGTTCAGAGGATGAAATACGCAATATTTACGTATCATTAGTAAGCTTTAGGAAATCTTTACTGGATTCCCAGCGAGCCTTGGAGACAGAGAAAAAGGCCTGGGAAGAGAAGATAAATACTATTGAAGAAGCTCAGCAGAAGGCTGATTCGATTGTTGCCCAAGATGAGTGCAAGGCAAAGGCTGCTGAAGAATAAGTAGCTAAGTTGACAAAAGACCTTTCTACTGATAAGGCCAATAGGAAAAAGGCTAGGGTGTATTCCTCCAACAAGGGTTGGGAATAACCTATTTCTTCCACTTCTGCTCAAGTTGGGTATGCTGAGAAAAAATTCTTCAAAGAAGGTTAGTCGGCGGCATTGAAGGAAGTTGGTACCTTAAAGGATTCTAACTTTTACTTTGGCATGACCTTGACTCTCCCCCCAACCTTAATGGAGAGAATGAGGATGTCAATGGTTCAATGGAATCTTCTTTATCCTGACTCTGCAGCTCCTCACACTGACCAAGAAGATACTTCTGCCATTCCATCTAGCGAGTAAGAGATCCTTAATGTTGAGGATGATAAGAAGAATGTGTAGATTTGCTTGGCTGGTAATCTTTATATTTTTTATCTTTTTGGATCTTCTTTTGGTTTCCTCTGATGTATTTGTATCACCATCATTTATTAATTAAAGAACTTCTCTAGTTATTTTATGTCTTTATTTGTGATTAATTAATTGTTTCTTTATCTACTTAGTTCATGACCAAGAAGGAATAAATTTTTGCCAATGACTTTGACCTACTCAAACGTTGTAATGACTGTTAAAGGCTGGTCACTAAACCTTAATAAATGAGGACTTGATCAACTTACTCGGTGCAGATGCTTCTCTTCAAGCTAGAAATGCATACACTTACCTTAAATTCCTTCTTGATCTAGCTATGGCCAATAACGCCAATTCTGAGATGATAGAAGATCTACAAGTAGAGCATAATGAAGATAAAGCTTTACTCCATGCTGATTATAAAGCCAAGTACAAGGCATTGAGAGAAGTTTGGGGATTTGAATAGAATCTGGAGAAATACGCTTCTACTTTCAAAAAAAGGAATTTTTATTGAAACGTGAAGTTGATGAGGCCAGAGAGATTGCTACATTTTTGGAAGAAGGTAATAATAAACTGAGTAATAAACTTGGGTATTTGAAGAGTTCTTCCATTGCTGTTGTCGATGAACGTGTGTCTCTTTTTGAGGAGGAAAATGCCAAATTTTGGGAAGAACTTGAAGCTATAAAAAAGTCCAAACTCGCACAATCTTCAAAACAGAGATCTTGCAGAACAGATGTAGAAGAGGACATGATTGAGAAGACTTTGACTGATTAGGCTACCCAGCTGAAGGCTAAGAATCGAGTTGTTGTTGATCTGCCTACAAAGTTGGAAACTAAAGAGAAATCCCTTGCCAACCAATTCTCTCAGTTGAAGACAAAGGATGAGGTTTTAAAGAGACTTGAACATCAAGTTGAAAGATTAACCTTCCAATTTCATTAGCAACCCAGAGAGGTATGGCTGTATGGCTATAATGAAGCTTTGGGCCATATAGATGATCACCTCGGTCAATCTAATCATGAAGGTTATAAATGGGGTTTCACTAATTGATCAAATATGATAAAGGTTGATAAAGATAGCAAACTCTGGTATTGGCACGATCCCAGTTTCTTGAACTACCAATAACCTCCATTCAAGTTGAATGTCAGCTAGATTCGTATTGAATCAATTCCCCAATGCTTGATATCAAAATACTTAGGGGGTTATGAGTTACATGGTGATCTTGAAATAGTTCGACCTCCTCATCTAACCAACACGTCGAGTAGTGGTAATAGAAGGATGCTTAAAGATTTAAACTTCATCAATACTCCTTATACACTGGGTGATCCTCCTTATGTTATAGAAAGAGTGCAATCATCTTTCAAAGTTAAGGAAAACGTCTAGTTGAATGATTATCATGTATTTTGTAATTCATTTGAATGTACTACAATTTTATATGAATAAAATATATTTTTTTTGTTAACTTGAGATTATTTTAGTTAACTTGTGATTGTAATTCCATTAGTTCTACTAATACACTTAGATATATTCATTCAAATTCAGTATTAGTTACCAGTGGTTGCCACTGGTTCTACCAATACACTTAGATTTATCCAAATTTAGTATTGGTTGCCATTGGTGATACCATAGATTCTACTAATACACTTAGATTTATTGACCTAAGTTTAGCATTAGTTATCAGCGGTGACCAAGCGTATGAGGAATATATGTTTATATTCTGACATTTAGGAATTTTTATAAGTCTTCCTGCATTTGTCGTAGTTCGGATAAAACTTGTTGATTTTTATACAAAGTTTTACTACCTATTCTTGACCAACTATTGAGGATTGGAATCCTGTTTTGACTTGGTTTTAGTTGTTATTTTTGAAAGCCCGGCCAAGTATTGAGGATTTTAATCCTATTTTTCCTTGTCTGGTTATTTTATTGCCGACCAAATATTGAGGATTGTAGCCCTATTTTAACTTGGTCGGAACTGAAGAATATATGTATTGTCTTTGCTCTGGGGGATGCATATCACCATACTCCGAAAAAAATCAAAAATTTGAAGAGACTAAAACCAACGTTTTATTGATATTCAAATAAACGCAAACAAAATATAATAATTGAAACACTTTGAATTACTGGTAATACTTTCAGAGATGCTCGGCATTCCAAGGGTTTTTTAACTCTTCACCTTCCAAGGTCTCAACTCTGTAAGTTCTTGGTCGGAGGACAACTGGTACACGATATAGGCGATTCTAGTTTAGCTTGTTGCTCTTATGTATTACCTTTTTAAGAACATAATCTCCTTTTTTAAGGTTGGTCGGTTGACCCTTTCATTATATAAGTGAGCAGTTCTTTGTTGGTAGGCAGCATTTCACAAAGTAGCATCTTCTCCGACTTCCTCTAGTATGTCCAAATCTAGTCGCCTCATCAAGTTATTGACTGGGGAATTAAAATTCAAAACCCTACGAGTTGGTAACCCGATATTGGATGGTACCTTGGCCACAGTTCCAAACGCAAACATATATGGTGTCTCCCCTGTTGTTGTTCTTGACATTCTTCTGTAAGCCCATAGGACTGAGTGTAGCTCATTGATCCAGTTCCCCTCAGTAGCATCAAGCGTCTTCTTTAATCCATTCAGCAAAGTTATGTTCGTCACTTCTATTTGCCCGTTACTTTGAGGATGGCCTTGTGTAGAATGAAACTTTTGGAATTTAGAGTGCACATAATATGCTTCAAACTCCTCATTATCAAACTGTGTGCTAGGATCTGTAATGAAATCATATGTCAAAACCATATCAACAAATTATATTCATTCATATGAACTGATACACCTTCTCATAAGGTATGTTGACCAGTGGCTCTGCCTCAACCCGTTTGGTAAAATAATCAATAGCAACGACTAAATACCTAAAGCTTCCTCTGGTGGTTGACAATGGTCTAACCAAATCTATTCCCCACATAGCGAATGAACAAGGTGAAGTAATTGGAGTTAGATAATCATTTGGTGATTTACAAACAATAGAGAACCCCTGGTGCTTGTCACACTTCCTTGCAAAGGATGTACAATCCACCCTCATGGTCGACCAGTAATATCACTGAGTGTTGATTCGTTAAAGCAATGTCCTTTCAGCTGAATGAGCTCCACAAGCACCTCCATTGACTTCTTGGATCAAGTCTTTCACCTCTATTATGTGCACACAGTGTTATAAGGAGGTCGTCAATCCATTTATGTATAAAATTCCCTTATCTAGTACCTATCTCGATGCCTTGTATTTTAGCTTTTTGGCTTCTATGGGATCTGTTGGTAAAGTACCATTTTCAATATAAGTTCTGATGGGATCCATCCAAGAGGGTCCAAAATCTTATGAAATAAAATTGAACATTAGGTCTTCAACGATGCTCCGATTAGCCAAAATCTCTATCGGGATCGTCCTTCTAAGCTCAATCCTTATTGTTGATGCTAGCCGCGAACAAGTGCATCAGCCCTGGCATTTTCTATTCTTGGAATCCTATTCATCTGAACGGTTGGAAACTTGGTAATTATCTCCATGGCTTGAACGAGATACCCGGTCATCAATTCTCTTTTTGTTCCATACAAATTTATTACTTGGCTAACAACCAGTTGTGAATCCCTATGCACCACAACTTGTTTAAACGGCTAATAAATGAGCTAAATTCAATCCCTCTATCAAGGCTTCGTATTCTACCTCATTATTTGATGCTTTGAACTGGAATCTGAGAGTATACTCAATATCAATATCATCGGGAGTATTAAGTATTATACCTGCTCCACTACTAGTGGCACATGAGAATCCATCCACGTACAAATTCCAAAATGGAATATAATTTTTGAAACTTTCTATTATCAATAATCCATGCTAGAATATCTTTTTGCTTCCCTTTGCATATTTTTGGGCCATTTCTTGAATTTTATATGACTCGAGTTGATGGGAAATAATTTCATCTAAAGGATCCTCTTCCAAATTTTACTTGACAGGCAAACGTTATTGCTCAGGAACCTCCAAATAAGTAAATTCAGCAATAAAATCTACTAAAGCTTGTCCCTTCAATGAAGATCTTCATTCGTAAATAATGACATACTCTCATAATTCTAATACCCAGTACATTAGTCTTCCTGACTTCACAGGTTTGTGGAGTCTTTACCGTAGAGGCAGATCAATATATAAAACTATAGTGTGCGCTTGGAAGTAAGGTTTCATAAGTCTATAAACCTCAATAAGTGATAGGGATAGTTTTTCTAAACGTGGGTAACTGGTTTTAGCTCCTCTAAATGCCTTGCTTGTATAGTAGACTAGTTTTTGGATTCCATTGTCTTGTTTGACCAAGGCCAAGCTAACAACTGACTCAAAAATAGCTAAATATAAGTATAATTTCTCTCCTAAGACTGGTCGGGAGAACAATGGTGGTGATCCTAGGTACTTTTTCAACTTTTGGAATGCTTCTTCACATTCTGCATTCCACTCAAAAGTCTTTCTCAGCACCTTGAGAAATGGAAAACACCTGTCCTTTGCTTGGGAAACAAATATGTTTAGAGCTACTACTCGCCCAGTGAGCCTTTGTACTTTCTTCTTATCGGTCGGTGATTTCATTTTAATTAAATCTTTTATTTTTGCTCGATTAGCCTCAATTCCCCTCTAGTTAACTATGAAGCTTAGGAACATTCCTTCATGTACCCTGAACACGCACTTAGTCGGATTCAGCTTCATTTGATGCTTCTCCAACTGATCAAAAGTCTGATTGAGGTCGACGATATGATCTAAAGATTTTTGGCTTTTTGTCAGCATATCATCCATAAAAACCTCCATGTTCTTGCCTATATGCTCTTTAAAGACCCTGTTCACCAACCTTTGAGGCATTGCTCCTGCATTCTTGAGACCAAAGGGCATTACATTATAGCAATAAGTTCCTCAAGGGTGTGAAGTCTTTACTGTCCTTGTCTTCATGTTTCATTTTTATCTAGTTATAACAAGAATAGGCATCCATAAAACTTAAAAGTTCATGTCTCGACGTACATCTACCATGTGATCAATTCTTGGCTAAGGAAAATGATCATTTGGGCAAGGTTTATTTAGATCCGTAAAATCCAAGCACATCCTCCATTTATCATTTTTCTTTTTTACCATAACAACGTTGGCCAACCATTTTGGACACTTCACATCTTTGATAAATCGGGCCTTTTGAAGCTTCTCTACCTCCTTTTGGATAACGTGATTCTTCTCAGGGCTGAAAACTCCACGTCTTTGCTTGATCGGCTTGGCATCCTTGCCAACGTTGAGCTCATAACAGAGGAAATTAGGATCAATCCTAGGCATATCCTCATGGCTCCAAGAAAATACATATCTCAATTGCTTTAGTAAAATAGTCAACTCGTGTTTGAGGGCAGGATTTAGTGTTGAGTTGATCGGTGTAGTCCTTTCTGGTTTGTCATCATCCAGAATGATTCTTTCAGTTGCTTCCATAATTCGGTATTTAACCAAATCTATTTCATCCCATGGATCTAAGTTTTCAACCTTGGATCCATTGTTAGGCTCAGTGGTATCCACTTGATAAGTTGTAGTCTTCTTTTTTAATTCAATCTGGTCTTCTTGCTCGACTGAGGAGTAATAACACTCTTTGTCCACCTTTTGGTCTCCCTTCACAATGCCTATGCCAAAATGAGTTAGAAACTTCAAGCATTAATGTACTGTTGATGGTACATCTTCAAACTTCTTCAATCCTACCCGACTGAGGATCACATCATAGGCAGATTGAACATTTCTATCCATCATGAAGAAATGTATTTTCTCTGTACAACTTGCTTGCGAGGTGACGAATAATATCTCTAATTTGATTATTCCTAGAGGATAAAGTTTTTTCACCGAAAAAAACTATTAGTTTCCTGTGTTATGGTTCTATTTGGCTAAGCTTCAAATCTAGACTTTGAAAGCAAGGACAAAACATTATATCTGTCGAGCTCCCATTACCAATCAATATTTTGGCTATGAAAATTGTAAGGACACAAGTCTCCAATTGAGTCTTATGTAGTGTTGGCTCAACTTCGGATAAAAATATTTGAGTTATAGGATAGAGTTCATGTGTATCCTTCTAACCGTATGACATGTTTGTTGAAGACGTAGCGGCCAGATTTGTAAAGCTTTATCATTGTCGAGTTTCTAGTGCCTCGTTTCTTCATCATCAACTTGAAGATTCCATAGTCTCCAAAGGTATGAATTCTTTTATATATTTATAGGAGACTTGTATTAAGTTTAAAGGGTGTAATTTTATTTTATAAATAAATTTTATTTTTAGAAAGTTATTTTAGAACTTTGAATAAAAAGTTTTTGGGATTAAATTGAAAATTGAACATTCTTACATTTCGTTCGAAATTATCATTCGAACGAGAATTTTTTTCGAACGAGTTTGCCAACGAATTTTCCCGTTTGGCCACTGGAACATTGTTAGATGTTCGTTCGAACGAAAATCTCGTTCAAATGAGATTTTCGGTGTGAAAATATTTTGGCAGTTTTCTCCATGTTCCCACTTCTCTTTTCCCTCTAACTTTTGACAAAATTAATATGTGCGGGAACCTACATTGAAAAACTAACTTTTGATAACTACTAAACACTTTTTGATAGAAAATTTGGAGAGAAATTTGCCATAATCAAAAGTTCATTGTTTTGTGTTTTTGTGAATCCATGAAATAATTCCTACCAAAAACACATACACCCAACTATTTTAGTGTTTATCCAAGCTTTTACATCTATATTATTTGCTTGGAGTGTTTGGCACTAGGTTCACTTTTCTACCCAAGAAGGAAAGAGTTCTGGGTTTGCTTCTACATCCTTCAAAGAAGAAGAAGCTTTTGTTTTGCTGCTGCATTCTCACATGGTGAAAGGCACCATGTTTGGTTGATGGTAGCTTGGTCCTAATTGGTGGACTCTAAGGTTCCTGTGGACTCTAGGATTATTCGCTAGGTGGAGGTTGAAGATCGAAGGAGCGCGTCAAGGCTTGAAGGAAGTCGAGTCGGTTGTGTAAGTCCTCTTGTCGAGTCTTTCTAAAATTCATACCGTACTTAGTGAATTTGTTAGGCCAAGGTCGTTCGAGGTTTTTTTCCCGATTTGGGTTTTCCCTCATACATCGCGGCGTAGTGTGTTGTGAATTTATTATATCTTGCAAAATCACCTAGAATGCATACTTAGGACTAAGAGATAAAATATGGTTTAATTCACTTCTCTTGTTTAATTTGGTGCTAAATTAGTTTAGGTATAATTTAATTAATTTAATTCAAGTCATTAACCTTAATTTGGTAAAATTTGGTTTGGCCTAATTTGCAAAAATTAAATATTTATTGTTAGGCAAACTTCTAGGACTTCTATTAGAGCCGGAGCGCTAATTTATTGCATTAGGGTCCTTTTAAATATTTTTGATTAAAAAGGAATTTTTCTCATTTTCAAAATTTCCTATTTTCGATGGTTCCAATTATGCATATTGGAAAGCGCGTATGAAATCGGCACTAAAATCTATCGACGAGAGGGTTTGGTTGTAAGTAATTAACTGGTGGTCTCCACCTACATATTTGTTAGAAAATGAGCGTGTTCCCAAACTCGCGGATAGATGGAGTCAGAATGAATTTGAACTTGCAAATTTTAAATCCCGAGGTTTAAATGACGTGTTTAGCGCGATCACACCGGATGAATTCCGACGAATTATGACGTCTGACACCGCTAAAGAAGCTTGGGATATTTTACAACTCACTGACGAGGGAACTAGTGTCGTAAAATCTTTTAAACTCCAAAACCTCACCACTTAATTTGAAACCATCAAAATAAATGAAAAAGAAACATTCGATGAGTTTTATGCTAGACTCTCCGATATAGTAAATTCTTCATTTAATTTAGGAGAGAAAATACCCGACGACCGAGTTGTAAAGAAAATCCTTAGGTCCCTACCCGAGAGATTTATTCCTAAACTGATCGTTTTAAATTCTTTACCCACCTTGAACTCTAGCGAACTTGAGGAACTAGTAGGTGATTTACAAAATTATGAACTAGATATGTTCCCCTCCAAAAATGAAAAGAAAATCGATAAGGGCATTGCTTTAAAATCCCGTAAGGAGGAAAAATAAGTTGTGGAGGATGAGAGTCATAGTGACTCGGAAGATATGGCTATGTTTGCTAGGAAGTTTCATAAATCTTTTAAATTTAACAAAGATAAATTTAAAAATGATTTTAAGAAATTTGAAAATTCTAAGCATGACAAAGCAGAAAAGATCCCTAAAACCTTTAATGAAAATTTAAATAGGGACGAGTCAAATAGGTGTTGCTATTGTGAAGGGTATGACCATAGGGATTTTGAGTGCCCCACTAAACTATGGAGAGAGGGTAAGCAACCAATTTCCTACAATGCAACCCTTAGTATAGTGATAAGGAAGAGGGACCCAATTCCCCCATTGAGCGCAACTTTACCACGTTCATTGCTAGTTATGTAAGTGATAGTGATAAATCATCCAATGATGACATCTTAATACATAACACTTTTGAGGCCTTTGTTTGTGAAGCTCTAAAAAATTATGGTAGTGATAGTGGAGAAGAAAGAGAGAGTGAAAATGAAGAAGAGGTTAATGTGAGTGAACTTCAATTTTCATTTTAATAACTATATGAAGAATCTATTAAATTAAAAAGAGAAAATTTGAAGTTAGAAGAAAGTTTCAGAGAGCGTGCCAAGGTCGTTGATGAAAGTGAGTTAGTTGAAGACCTTAGGACACGAGAGAGAGATCTTCGAGATAATCTTGTTTATGTAGAAGGCGAGAGAGATAGCCTTAAGGGCTTAATGGAATCCTTGAAAAAGGAGATTCTCGCGTTTGAAGAGCGCATTATTTTATTAGAGCCTCACATTTTAAATTTAGAAAATAAATTAAAAGACTCTAGTAAAGTCAACTTCGATTTGGAGTGTCATTCGGAGAAATTAGATAAAATCTTAGGAACGGTCCAAATTAAAAATGACACGTGTGGTTTAGGCTTCGGTACATGTAATTAGTCAACTCATAAAGTCAAAACCAAAGTTTTAAGAGAATCACCTAGGAAAAACTTTAGAGATCAATCCTTAGGTTCCACCTTTTGAGGTCTTTTTACTTGTTCACACTACGGTCAAAAAGGTCATCTTAAGAAATTTTGTTTTGATCTTAAAAGATTTTCAATAAAATCCAATCGTAAGGCAACCGAGGTTGCCAAGATTCCTACACCCCGAGATCGTCATTTGTCATTAATTTGGGTTAGGAGATCCGACTTCGTAGCTTTACAAGATAGGATTTTATATTCTCATTTACTTTCACACGATACCTCCCTTGATAAATCCAAAGGTTGAATGTGTTAGTTGTTTGCATACTCTAGCTTTTGTGCTTCATATTATATATCATTGCTAGGTGTATGCATGTTTAGTCATTTTCTAGTCATTTCTTTATTTCATATCTCATGCTAGAAATTATGACTTGTTAATCTTTTGTATTATATTTATTTTGTTTGCATTAAATGAAAAAATACAAAAAGATTTTGTTTATCATTTGTGTTTTACCGTTTTAGTAATTTAGGCTTAATGAAAACTTCAAATGATTTTGGTTTGTCTTTTGAGAAAATACTTTTGTTTGGTTGGTTAAAATTTTCAAAAACTCAAAAAGATTTTTGTTTTGTGTGTATTTTAGTCTGACACGCTTTATGTGGCATATACTTGTGTTTGAATAACTTCTTTCTCGCTTCCATGTGACTAGAATTTTTTGTTAAGATTGTAATCCTTAAAATGTTCTTTGCCATGACTACATGGAGTAGTTTGATTTTGTGTTGCTTAATGGATTCTATTTTTAGATGCCTCAATTCACACATGTGCGAGCTCATTTGAAATTTTAACTTCACATGTATATTTGAGCTTTATGAGGTGTTCTCCTACCAATCTAGTTATCTACATATTATGTGACCTAGGAGGATTAGTGCATGTTAAAATCCGTTGCACGTGAGCTTATTGAGTGTTTAAAAAATGTGTTATATGAATGTGCACGGGGAAGGGCTCCGAAAGGAAATTTATCCTTTATGAGTAAGCCACCGTTTATAATGGACCTAAAAGAAATACATGATCCAAAGTCCTAAGAGAAAAATATAGAATTAAAAGAAAAATAATTTGCCAAAGCCTATTTTTTTTAGTTGATATAGTCATTCCATTACTATATACTTATTTTGAGGGAGTTTGGATGGTATATTAACGATTTTGCACAATGTTCATTTATCCTAGTTCCACTTTCATTGTCATGACTCTATTGGTTTGTAGAATCATCAAAATTCTAGGCTTGTATGCATTGTGTATGTTTGTACATTGAGTTCAATTTATATTGTCACATGAGGCCATATCTAAATGTGATAAAATTTTGCAATCAAATGAGAACTCCGTGAACATGTTTTAAGTGATTGGGTTAAAATTTAATTGTTACTAGTTCACACCCCTACACTTCCGTTTACCACATATATTTGGACACATTTTTGTCATACGAGTGTGAAAAGCTTATTGTAGTTTGTGTCATGCATGGTATTTATACCTATGTATATGTGCGTGTGCATTAGTGCTATTCATTATGTATACATATATATATGGTATTTTTTTAGGCTTTTCCATGTCTAGCTAGTCCATTCATGCTTTTAATTCATATTTGGTATTCATCATTGCGAAATTACTTTGATATCACATACGTAGTATCCTATTTATCAAATTGGTATCCATATATCCTTGTTGTGGATTAGTTCGTGCTATAGTTGCCCATATGTTTTCATGTCCTTTTCACTTTATGATCAATCATGTTTACGTTATTTCCCATACTTTATCCATTATGTAGTTGTTAGGGGGAGAAATGGTACTTAGTTAGATTGGGGGAGACTATGCACTTAATTAATTCCTAATCCTTTGTCTATTCCCAAACAAAAAGGGGGAGAAGTGGTTTCTAAACCTTTAGTTTAGGAGATTTAACTTAGGGGGAGTCACGACCTTCTTAGGTAGATCATAGTGGATATAAGAGGAGAATTAATTTAAGGGGAGTATTTATTTTAATTGCATTTAATACTATTAATATTCCCTATGCGTTTAATGTTTTGCGTAAGTGTGCAAGAATTATTGTAACGGAAACTTTCATCGGCAACGATAGCAATCATCCTTGGGTTTTTGAGTCAAGCTTGAAATTTTTTTATTTTTGGGTGGGAAGTTTTGAGGCTAGTAGAGCTTGACAGTCCTGTAGCATTTTATTTTGGTTTTTGTCCCGAAATAGCCAAAGTGGGAGATTTGTCAGGACACAAGTCTCCAATTGAGTCTTATAGAGTGTTGGCTCAATTTCGGATAAAAACATTTGAGTCATAGGATAGATTTCATGTGTATCCTTCCAAGCTTATGACATGTTTTTTGAAGACGTAGCACCCAGATTTGTAAAGCTTTATCATTGACGAGTTTCTAGTGCCTCGTTTCTTCGTCATCAACTCGAAGATTCCATAGTCTCCAAAGGTATGAATGCTTTTATATATTTGTAGGAGACTTGGAATAAGTTTAAAGGGTGTAATTTTATTTTAAAATGAAATTTTATATTTAGAAAGTTATTTTAGAACTTTGAATAAAAAGTTTTGGGGCTTAAATTGAAAAATTAACATTCTGATACCAAATTTAATCTGCTGATATGGACCAATAATAAGACGACACGTGTCAATCTACATGGCACAATAACAAAGAGGAAGTTTATTTCCCCCGACCAAGTCATGTTCTCTCCGAGCAACGAGGAGGACACCCCGAGGAACTCTATCATCCCGAGATACTCTAAGCACTCCGAGGAACTCTTGATCAACGAGCAACTAAGGCGGTCCGAACTGCATCTCGGCCGTATCATTAATTACCAGACGGACAACTGTTCAACTATTCATTATATTCTTGACGCACACGCTGCATTAAATGTATTACCCTTTCATATGTACATCATTTAATGTGTTGGACCTTTCATGTACAGCCTAAAGGCTATAAATACCTTGTATCATCCTCATTCAAGGGGACCGGAATTTCTTGAAAGAACTTGTAATCAAGAATTCTGCAAACACTCAGCAATAACATAACAGTGGACGTAGGCTTTATTCCTAGCCGAACCACTTTAAAAATCTTTGTCTTATTTATTTATCTGTGATTGAATAATTAGAGCAATCTAGTTTTTTACATCAACAGATTGGCGCCGTCTGTGGGAACGTGTTACAAGCGTTGTTCTCCACCAAAAGCTAAGTTTTTATTTTCTCTACGTATAATCAATTATACATACATCTTTTGATTGAATCGTGATTTTTATGTTTATATACATAAATTAATTGTCCAATTTTTATCTGCAAAATGTTGCATCTCATGATTTTTAAATCATAACTATTAGATTCATCCTTATTTAGAAATCTGAAAAATAGTAGATTTCATAAATCATAATTTTTTGCTTGATTCTCAAGTTTCTATTTTATATCATGGAATAAATATTTTAAATGATTACATATGCCAATATATGCGACGATGATAAGATTTGATCATTTTCATTGTTGATTTTGAAATAAATTTTGTAAGCTATTTGATGTCTATTCAAATTCCCATCATATTTTTAATAAAAGAATGGGAAAAGGTTAAAGACAATGAAAAGTCTTCTCATGGAAATCATGACCCAGATCTATTTTTTCTCTCTTCAAGTTTAAGTCTCTTTGTATTCACTTTTATGATTTATATACTTAATTTGGTTCATCTTCCATCTATGTCAATAAAGTCAAATTGATTGATTTTTTATATAAATTTGGTAATAACTTTAATCATTCACCATATTTTTATCTCTCCAAATTGGGAATAGGAAGGGATCAATATAAAAAAATAATTTTCTCTCACCTGAAAAATCATTACTCACCTCTTGTAAAAGAGGATCAGTAAAACAATCATGACCATATCAAGACTTTGGGCACAAATTTGATATGTTGGCACCTCGTTCATCACATCACAAGGTTTCTTTGTCGAAATCACACGATCTAGTGGGTTATATATTTATTCATTTAATTAACATTCTTAAGGCTTAAATTTTACATTGAATGTTATTTTTTGATCTAAAGATTCGAGATATTCTAGTCATCCAACCATATATTCTATAATTTGAGATATCCTTAAATGTTGGTCGGCAACATCCATGTTGTTTGTCGGCAGCAGTAGAATCTTGGGGTATTAAAAAATGCTAAGCACCCCCGATATTTCTTTAAACACGAGTTCGGCTTGGGGACAAGTAGGGGGCTTAAGTCTTTTTAACTTATGATCATCCAAAAAATATTTTTAAACCCAAGTGATAAATAATTTTCAAACAGCAACTAATACCTCATTAGTTGTTGGAGACTAAATAATTTTACGTCTTATTTATGATGCATATTTGATAATAATTTGTCCATCTCACACACATTTGGCATATTATTAATATTTTTATTTCTCAAGCATATACATATCATATATTGATTGGATGAGTAAATTATTCTCATGACTAATCAATTCAGCCTACACATATGGTAGAGCAAATTATTAATTTTTACAGGCCCAGATATCTGCTCCAGCACAAATGATTCTATATATCGATTGGGATTCATATTCTATATTCATCTCAACATGGAGCTCGGCGAGATACTTATTATCATATTCAGCTTTGAGGAGAACTATAACATTTATTATATTTCACCCCCAACGGATAGTTGGTCGGGGTAATTCTTATTTATATGCAGGCCCAACAAAGTTCTCGGCCATATTCTTATGTTCTGGAAAATATTATTCTTATTCGGCATTCTGCAATTATGCCTCGACAAGATACTTATTCAGCTTTAAGGAGAATTACAACATTCGTTCGGATAATTCTTATTTATATTCAGGCCTGACAACGTTCTCGACCATATTCTTATGTTCTGAAAGATCTTATTCTTGTTCGGCATTATATGATTCTACCTCGACGGATCGGCGAGGCACTTTATTATTTTTAATTATTCTTTATATCTATTTGGATGCATATTCTATTCTCATTTCAGCAAGGATGTCTCTAGCATTTATTATATCTTATTCAGCTCCAAGGATATCTCCGGAATTTATTATATCTTATTCCCAGCAATCTGTTGGTCATCGCCGAGGAGGTATCCTGCATTTATATTATCTTATTCCCAACAATCTGTTGGTCATCGCCGAGGAGGTATCCTGCATTTATATTATATCTTATTCCCAACAATCTGTTGGTCATCGCTGAGGAGGTATCCTGCATTTATATTATCTTATTCCCAACAAATCTGTTGGTCAGCGCCGAGGAGGTCTCCAGCATTTATATTATCTTATTCCCAACAATCTGTTGGTCAGCTCCGAGGAAGTCTTCATCATTCATTATCAATTACCACCAACTCCGATTGGTAGATAAAATCCAACTCCGGTTGGTAGAAAAAATCCAACTCCGGTTGGTAGATAAAATCCAACTCCGGTTGATATTGGTCGATAAATCTCATTCAAAGTTCACATTCCACAGTTGGGGGCTTCTATTACAGATATATTTGTTCATTTGGTGGCACATTCTTATATCATCATGCAGTCGAGCATCAAATTCAACCCCGACTAATCACTTTCTCAGGAGAAATATTGAAGTTCAAGAGGTATATTGAAGTTCAGGAGGTATATTGAAGTTCAAGAGGAATATTGAAGTTCAGGAGGAATATTGAAGTTCAGGAGGTATATTGAAGTTCAGGAGGTATATTGAAGTTCAGGAGGAATATTGAAGTTCAGGAGGAATATTGAAGTTCAGGAGGTATATTGAAGTTCAGGAGGTATATTGAAGTTCAGGAGGTATATCGAAATTCAAGAGGTGTATTCAGAAGTATCAGGACATGATGAAAGAAAGCGAAAAGTATTCCACCGAGGAACTCTGTCAGACCAGAAATTAGAAGACAAATTGCCTATATGGAGACTATATGTAGATGGCTCATCTTGCACTACAGGCTGTGGGGCAGGGATCGTTTTGAACAGCCCAGACGAGGTCGACATGGAATACGCCCTACGTTTATAATTCAAAGCTTCTAATAATGAGGTTGAGTATGAGGCCATGGTTGCAGGTCTTAATTTGTCAAATACTATGGAGGCACATCAGGTTATTGTCTTCAGTGATTCTCAATTGATCGTAAATCAAATGTTGGGAATATATGCAACCAAAGGAGAATTGATGATCAAGTATCAAGCAAAGGTGATGGAGTTGATATCAGAGTTTGTTGCTGTTCAACTGGTAAGAATATCAAGAACGGAGAATGTGAGAGCATACGCCTTGGCCCGATTAGCATCAGCTAATCGTACCGAGCTGTGAAGAACGATACCAATTGAAGCATTAGAAAGTCGGAGCATAGATGAAGACCTGACGATGAATATTATTACCCTTGATTTAGGAACATCTTGGATGGATCCTATCAGAGCATATATTAAGGAGGAACAATTACCGGAGGATAAGCTCGCTGCCAAGAAATGGAAGTTTAAAGCTGCTCGGTATGTACTAATTAATGGTATTCGGAGGATAAGTTCACCGCCAAGAAATGGAAGTTTAAAGTTGCTCGGTATAATGGTATTCGGAAGATAAGCTCGCTGCCAAGAAATGGAAGTTTAAAGCTGCTCGACGAGGAATTATGGCAGGTTTGCAAAGATGTGTACATCCCTCCGAGATGAATTGATTAAAGAGATCCATGAAGGGCCCTGTGGAGCCCATGTAGCAGGACGAACACTTTTGCAAAAGGTGATGATGCAGGGATACTACTGGTCGACGATGAGAGCTGATTGTACAGCTTATGCCAAGAAATGTGACAAGTACCAATGCTTTTCCTCCATCCGAAGAACTTCACAAACATTGTTGACACCCATCATTTATCCTTGGCCATTTTCCATGTGGGGATTGATTTGGTTGGACCATTGCCGACGACTCGAGGAAGATTCAAATACCTCGTCATCGCAGTAGATTATTTTACTTAGTGGATAGAAGCTGAGCCACTTATTGACATGACATACGAGAAGGAAGGTGTACCAATTTGTTTGGAAGAACATCATCTGCCGATATGGTCTCCCTCATGCCTTCATCACAGACCATGGAACACAATTTAAAAACGAGGAGTTTGCTGCATATTATCATCAGTCAAACATTTTGAAGGTTCATTCAGCGCCAGGATATCGTCAGAGCTAATGGACCAAAAGTGCTATAAGTAGCCAAAAGTGCTCTAAGGAGCCAAAAAGTGCTATAAGTAGCCAAAAGTGCTCTAAGGAGACAAAAAGTGCTATAAGTAGCCAAAAGTGCTCTAAGGAGCCAAAAAGTGCTATAAGTAGCCAAAAGTGCTCTAAGGAGCCAAAAAGTGCTATAAGTAGCCAAAAGTGCTCTAAGGAGCCAACCTCCTTTGGTTAGGAGGACAGCTCTAAGGAGCCAAAAGCTCTAAGGAGCCAAAAAATATTCCTTTGGTTAGGAGGTGTACACCAGCATGATCAATTACGGTTGGTAAGATAAAAATATATTCTCACATTACAACTTATGTTGGTCGGGAGGTAATATTATTACAAAAAGTTCTTTGAAGAACAAAATATTCCAAAATACACCAAGTATAGTTGGTCGGGGATAAAAACCCACTAACTGTAGTTGGTCGACGAGGATAAATTATTGACCTTAGTTGGTCGGACACTTTTTATGAAAATATTTGAAATTGAACCAAGTATGGCTGGTCGGGGATAAAAACCCATCAACTGTAGTTGGTCGACAAGCATAATTTAACAACCTTGGTTGGTTGGAAAAATTTTAACATTTTTATACTCATTACTTTATAATTAAGTGATCGAGCAACGTTACTAATACTTGTAACTTCTTTATTACTAAGTTGGTCGATGAACAACACAATATTGTTATACATATGCACACATGTAAAGTATTTTACAAGACAATAGCAATTAAGATTGCGAATAAAAATGAAAGTCTTTCGTTAAATTCAAAAAATAAAATACATTGAGAATGAAAATGTATACTAACTATTACATTTAGATTCCTATTCTATTGGTTTCTTTTCCTTCTACTTTTGAAACAGGTTCCTCGCCAGCAGGAGGATCATCTAAAATATAAGAGGAGTTTATGAAGTTAAGACCTTTCAACATTCTGATATTCATCACAGATGATCTATCCGAGAAGCATTAGCCCATTCCTGAGAAGCACTTTCTCGTCCCTGAGAACCTCTTATTCGTCCCCGAGCAAAGGTAGAAATCAAAATCAACATCAACAGTATTAAGATCTTTGCTACTACTATCCCAACCAATATTGAAGAAGAAGTTATATGAAAATGTTTCGAAGTCCACCACTAGCTCATAGGAGGCAGTAGGTCGGCTAGCAAACCAATCAACATACTTGAAGATTATGACAAGCTACAAACGGCATCATATGTCGTCCAAAAGATAATGCACTTTATGTTAAACAAATCAAGAAGGTAGATCAAGAATTTCACGAGCACCGAGCAACATTGCAGAATAAATACTCCATCCTTTCAAGTAGCCCATCAAGCATGAAGCATTGGGGGCTTCTGTTGATACCAAATTTAATCTGCTGATATGGACCAATAATAAGAAGACACGTGTCAATCTACATGTCACAATAACAAAGAGGAAGTTTATTTCCCCCGACCAAGTCATGTTCTCTCCGAGCAACGAGGAGGACACCCCGAGGAACTCTATCATCCCGAGATACTCTAAGCACTCCGAGGAACTCTTGATCAACGAGCAACTAAGGCGGTCCGAACTGCATCTCGGCCGTATCATTAATTACCAGACGGACAACTGTTCAACTATTCTTTATATTCTTGACGCACACGCTGCATTAAATGTATTACCCTTTCATATGTATATCATTTAATGTATTGGACCTTTCATGTACAGCCTAAAGGCTATAAATACCTTGTATCATCCTCATTCAAGGGGATCGGAATTTCTTGAAAGAACTTGTAATCAAGAATTCTGCAAACACTCAGCAATAACATAACAGTGGACGTAGGCTTTATTCCTAGCCGAACCACTTTAAAAATCTTTGTCTTATTTATTTATCTGTGATTGAATAATTAGAGCAATCTAGTTTTTTACATCAACACTGACATTTCGTTCGAAATTGTCGTTCGAACGAGAATTTCATTCGAATGAGTTTGCCAACTAATTTTCCCATTGGGCCACTAAACATCGTTAGATGTTTGTTCGACCACAAAATCTCGTTCGAACGAGATTTTCGGAGGGAGAATATTTTGACAGTTTTTTCCATGTTCCAACTTCTCTTTTCCCACTAACTTTTAACAGAATTAACATGTGCAGGAACCTACATTGAAAAACTAACTTGTGATAACTTCTAAACACTTTTTGAGAGAAAATTTGGAGAGAAAATTTGCCACTATCGAAAGTTCATTGTTTTGTGTTTTTGTGAATCCATGAAATAATTCCTACCAAAAACACATACACCCAACTATTTTAGTGTTTATCCAAGTTTCTACATCTATATTATTTGCTTGGATTGTTTGGCACCGGGTTCACTTTTCTACCCAATAAGGAAAGAGTTTTGGGTTTGCTTCTACATCCCTCAAAGAAGAAGAAGCTTTTGTTTTGCTGCGGCATTCTCACATGGTAAAGGCACCATGTGTGGTTGATGGTAACTGGGTCTCAATTGGTGGACTCCAAGATTCCGATGGACTCTGGGATTATTCGCTAGGCAGAGATTGAAGATCAAAGGAGCGCGTCAGTGCTTGAAGGAAGTCGAGTCGATTGTGTAAGTCCTCTTGTCGAGTCTTTGAAAAATTCATACCGTACTTAGTGAATTTGTTAGGCCAGGGTCGGCCGAGGTTTTTTTCCCGATTTGGGTTTTTCCTCATACATCGCGGCGTAGTGTGTTGTGAAATTATTTTGTCTTGCAAAATCACCTAGAACGCATGCTTAGGACTAAGAGATAAAATATGGTTTAATTCACTACTCTTGTTTAATTTGGTGCTAAATTAGTTTGGGTATAATTTAATTAATTTAATTCAAGTCATTAACCTTAATTTGGTAAAATTTGGTTTGGCCTAATTTGCAAAAATTAAATATTTATTGTTAGAAAAATTTATAGGACTTGTATTAAATTGATTTTGGGGCTTAAAGTAAAAATTCACAAATTTGATTTTTAGTATAATTTTAATTTTGAGAAAATTAAAATTTGTTTTACTTTAGTTTTAATTTGTGAATAAATTAATTTTTAGTTTATGTAGTTGTTTAGTTGAACCATCTCTATTCTGCACGTGTTAGGAAATTCTTTTTGGAAAATTTAAAATTGGCGGTCTTCGTATCCTTCAACAATATCTTAGATTTTGAATTTGACCACCAAGGGATCGTCATGGAGATCCCAGAGAGGTCATTTTTGGAGAAACCAATCACTAGCTTGTCTTTTCTTTATTTTCCTTGGTCGATCTTCTTTGACTAAAATGATCCTTTGGATATAGAACAATCTTGGGCCTCATTTAAGTAAGCTTTTCTTTTAGTAGTATGGTCACCTCCTCCTGCATCGCCATCTGTCATCATATGACAGTCAAATGAACTAAAATTGATCATAAGTACCTCATGTTCTGACTATATGGGCTTCTTCGGTAGGTCGGAATCATCCTCATGATCATCTTTATGATTTCTCTTTCTGTCATCTCTGGTCTTGCATGGAGACTTTGAACTTCTTCTAGTTTCTCTGTTATCTCGTCGATCAACAAATTTATCGAATTTTCCTCAACGGATGAGGGATTTTATCTCATTTTGTAATGCGATGCAAGTATCCGTTATATGGCCATGGTCTTTATGGAATTCACAATATTTGGACTTGTCCCTCTGTAACACCCCGTATTTTTGTACATTTAATATTTAATTAATTCGAGAATTTTAAATTACTTGTGTGTTGTAATTTTAATTGAATTAATTATGGCAATATATATATATTTAAATATTAATCGGGGAGTGAATGGTTAATGTTTAGGGAAATTTATTTACTAAGCGAATAGTAATAATTTAATTACATCATTTCGAGTAGTAATGATGAGGTATACACTTATCCCAGCCGGGAGTCGGTATAGACTAAATTGGGTGTGAGATAAGGATTTTTATAAATTAATTCGGATGTCAATTCTGAGTGCGTGGTTGAGTCCGGATGGGTCGAGATAGTCATAAAAAAGTACCCGGGGATAGTAATTGGGTCTCGGGGTATTTTTGGGCATAGCCGGGCCCATACGGGGTGAGTTGGGCCACTTTAATTAAGCCCATTAGGTGAAAAACGGGATTAAGGGTTTTTAACCTAATTGGGAGATTAAGGAATGACAGCCAACATAACTCTAAACCTAGGGTTTGAGAGGGGATTTGGGGGAAAGCAAATCAAGAGCGAATTAGAGGTTATTGGAGCCAAATTAAGGGACATCAAGAACGGATCAGACACTACGAACACTTACAGGCAAGTGGTTAACTGTTGTGATTTCTAAATTAATGATAATCAATTCATATCATAGTGATGTGTAAACCAAAATTCGTTTTGGGGATAAATGGGTACAAAAAGGGGGTTGTTAATGGAACCATTGAATGAAATTTAAGGTAAGAATTAGTTGTGTTATATAATTCTGAGTATGATTATCTGGTTTGAATGAGAAAAATCGGAATATAAAATGATGGAATTTGAATTTGAAATTGGGATTGTACCCTAGAAAATTTGTGTTCTTGGGTGGGTCAAGATTCATAGTGTTAATGATGTTAAAGGGTTTAGATGATATTTTTAGTTCATGAGAGATGTTATGAGATGATTAATAGACTGATTTGAGGTTGGTTTTTGGGGAAAGAAACCTTGAAATTTCGTTAATGGTGGAATTCAGCAAGGAAGGAGAGTTGGCACGAAGGGATCGATCGATCGATCGATCGGGGGGCATCGATCGATCGACGATGGGAAATTCTGGGCAGTTCGGCCTGGGTGAGATATAAGTGGGATTTAATTATAAATTAATTTTCATACATTTATTAGTGATAAATAATTGTGAAACAAATATTCCTAGCAATTTTGAGAGAGAGTAATTGGGACTAGGATGAACTTATGTGGGGCAGTTAATGGATGAATTTGAGAGATTTTATTCCAAAATAGTGAGACACGGATCAAGTGAGTGAATCCGGGTATATTGGTCAAGCGACCCCAAGGTAGTGAACTAAGTTTGGAGATAAACTAATTAATTTAGAGTCGGGATATAGACTCGGGAAATATTTAATTATGGACCAAGTGGACGAGTCCGGGTATGTTGGTAATTATAGGTAAATATAATTGGAGAAATTATGGAAATAAATGTGTGACACATTGTGGGTGAAAATGTGAGAATGAAATTTTGAGATGTAAAATGGACAAAGTGAGCGAGTCCGGGGATATTGGTTAAGTGGCATCAAAGTATTAAATTCATTATTGAGAGAAAGTAATTAAATTTAGAGTCAGATTATAGACTCGGGTAGAATTAAATTAATGGGTGTGATAATTAATTTAATTAAAGTCGGATTTTAGACTCGGTTAGGATTAAATTAATAAGTGTGATAATTAATTTAATTAGAGTCGGATTTTAGACTCGGGTAGGATTAAATTAATAAGTGTGATAATTAATTTAATTAGAGTCGGATTATAGACTCGGGTAGGATTAAATTAATAAGTGTGATAATTAATTTAATTAGAGTCGGATTATAGACTCGGGTAGGATTAAATTAATAGGTGTATCAATTAATTTAATTAGAGTCGGATTTTAGACTCGGGTAGGATTAAATTAATAAGTGTGATAATTAATTTAATTAGAGTTGGATTATAGACTCGGGTAGGATTAAATTAATTGGTGTATCAATTAATTTAATTAGAGTCCTATTTTAGACTCGGGTATGATTAAATTAATAAGTGTGATAATTAATTTAATTAGAGTCGGATTGTAGACTCGGAGAGGTGTTAAAATAAAATGTGTGTTAGTTAATTTAATTAGAGTCGGGTGATAGACTCGGGAAGGTATTACATTAATAAGGGTATTAATTAATTTAATTGGAGTCGGACCATAGACTCGGGAAAAGTATTATATCAATTGAAGTGTGAGTTAATTATATTAGAGTCGGACCATAGACTCGGAAGACTAGAAATTATTAAGTGAGAAAATTAATTACGTTGAGTCGGGCCACAGACTCAGGAAATTGTAGGCAGTGTATGGGATTTTTGGTACACGGTAAAGCCGGTGTTTATAATTTATATATATATATATATATATATTTGTGTACATATTGGGTATGATATTAAGTTACAAGCAGTGCACGGGATTTTGAGTACACGGTAAAGCCAGGGTTCGTATTATATATATATACGGTGTAGTGATAGTATATATATATGTGTATATATTGTGTGTGATATTAAATATCAGTGACTAGATATTTATTCAATTTAATATACTCTAATGCTATCAAGGGAGGTTGCACGTTGTGGGTGAATCCCCTAGCTTGAGGAGTAGGGCGAGTATATCCCCAGGTCATAGCGTCCAGTATATATGGGTGAGGGATTTATCTCACTTTCAGGGAAGGAATATGACCGCCTCCACTACGTTTATATTTTGGGCCAGGTTGGTGAGCGATTCCAACTTGGGGAACTAGGTCTTATGAGCACACCTAGTGAGATAGCATTTTAGAGGGAATCATCCGGTGAGGGTATACTCGAAGGGATGGATATACGTATGTTATATGTGTGGATTTTGTGGCAAAGGCACGTATATAAATGTAGTAAATATTATATACGGGTAATATTACAGTGTGTGATGTTTTTTCTTTATATAACTTGTGACACGGTTATATAATACTATTTAAGAGGAATTAATTAAGTTAATTGTGAAATAACTTATAATTCAAGAATCATTATACTCAGGTTAGAGTAGTATGGCAAGGGAAGGTTATACCATGACTAGTTGGATGGGGTAGTACAACTAGGTGGGGTTAAGATAACCGGTAGGTGTGCACAATAGTGGAGGGGTGAGAATGTCCACATGGGAGTGCGACACTAACTTAAATATGAAGCGCATTCATGAATTTTAAATTACTGCAGTTAATTCACTTGCTAAATATTTTCAAAATGTTTTGGGTTCTAACCCTTGCTATAAAACTATTTTCAAAACCTTTTAGGTGTCCATCCACAGGGACACCAGGATTGATATTCTATTCAAGGGACACGGAGCTGTAGCATATGTGGATGCTAGCAGGAGTTTGGATTAGACGCATCATTCATTCATTCCTAGAGTAGGAATCTTGTATCAGTTTCAGTTTTAGTTAGGGCTTGTCGCCCAGACTTTTCGGTACAGTTTTCAGGTATAATTTATTCAGGTGTTGAATATTTGTATTGGATTTTTCTTGGTGGCCGTTGATTTATTCGGCAAGTTGTGTAATTATGATTCAGCTTATTTTCATTCAGTTGTGTGAATGGTTTATATTTTAATTCCGCATGTATTGTTTTGTTTAATCAAAAAGTTAAAATTTGGCACCAGCTTTTGGAATACTAGGTGGTTAGTAAAATTTTAAAAAGTTTTCGATAGTGATGCTAAGGATGATCCAACTGGGATTCCTATTTTAATTTGGTATAGGACTGATCACCCGATATTTTATTAGGCGGGGTGTCACAAATGGTATCAGAGCATCAGGTTCTAGTTTCCTTAGGATCTGTGCGGATTTTCACGTTTCGGCTTGGCAATCTTTAATATAGAGCCCTATTATAGGATTGTTGTATTCCCATACGTATGCGCATATACGTTCTTCTGCGAAATTTATAATTGAGAGTGAACTCATACCAATTCGATTCTGATCCCGGATGATGCCCAGGAGAGAGAGAGAGAGCAGCTAGGGCAGCAGGGGGAGATGAGAGAGGCTCTTCAGGGGCAAGAGCAACCACAGCAACTGCCAGAGATGATTTTGGCAGCACCTGTAACGGAACTAGTGGCGCAGGCGGTTGAAGCGACGGTGGTCGCAAAGGTAGGGTACTTTCCACGGGGTCAGCCGCAAGTGTTAGTGGCACCGGATGATCAGACTCACGCGGAGTCGTCGGGGTGGAAGCAAGAAAGAGAGGTTATTTGTAGTGGGAACCCACCAGAGTTGCGAGGGGGATAAAGATGTAGTGCTAGCGTGTCAAGGAAGAGAGATATCCAGCGTCACCTACGCATGCGAGATTGCGATGAGGTGCGGAAGCAAATGCTAACCACTTTTAGTTTAGTGGGAGCAGCGCTACAGTGGTGGGAGTCGATCACCACAGTGAGGAAAGGGAAACACTAGCTATTGCAGAATTTTGGGTGAGGTTCGACTGCAAGTATTTTCCTCCAGCGGTTGAGAACGAAATGAGGAGAAAATTTAGAGAAGTAACTCGGGGATACCGTTAAGTGGTCGATTACGAGGAAGAATTCACTCGTTGGCAAAATTTTGTACCAGATAAGGTAAGCAGGGAAAAGAGAAAGAAAGTAAAGGTTTGTGGACGGGTTAGTTTGGAGAATCAGACAACATTGAATTGGTAAATATGCATTAGTAGTTTATACTGATGTCGTTCACGCATCACTCCGACACTGTTAGGGACATCGCTTCCACGTGAAAAGAAGTGGGAGTGGAGAGGAGACTAGTCAGTCGGATAAGGCAGGAGGGAACAATACCAGTAGGGTATCCCAACAGCAGACTGGGGGAGGTCAGGGGCAGGATTTTTGGCAGGGAAATCATGCCAAACGATTTAGAACTAGAGGCCATCGGCCGAATGGCCAGGAATTTCAATAAGGTCGGCATGGAAGGGACCAGTTGCAGGGTGAATGTATGAGAAAGTGTTTCATTTGTGTGGAAAGCGAGACACTTGAAGAGAAATTTTTCTTAAGCAAGGTAGGGGTCAACTACAGGACGAGGTCCTGGATGTACAGCCACTAAAGCAGGCATGGGCGCATTCGGGTAGGGAGAAGATGCTCCGGAACCCGAGGATCAGCCATTGCAGCTGGAGTATGGAGGTAATTATTTTTACCCTATGGGCGTGGGGTATATTTTTGAGTGACAAGGAAGATGTCACAAAATAAGACTTATTTTTCACTAGAGTTCGCGGGTAAGTGGAACTTAGTGGGTGCATTGGCTGTAGCACCCATAATATGTGGATAAACTTTTCGTAGGGTAGCAGAGTTCCTTGGTGTTCTTCACGAGAGAGTGAAGATGTACACTGAGTAAAGGTTTGAATTATGCGAGGAGTAACTACTTTCGAGAATTATGGGAGTAAGGTTGATAATATTTCCTAAATATCGGTTGGATAGCGATGGAATTTAATTATTGTGGATAGTGGAATAAAATTTTGGTGTTCGCGACACCAGGGTATGGTTGGTACTTGGTATCACCTGAGAGGGAGTATAGCCTATATATATATATATGTGTGTGTGTGTGTGTGTGTGTGTGTGTGTGTGTGTGTGTGTATGTTGTATTGTCTGGTGCGATACCACATAGTGAGGTTTTGTGTTCTCACATTTTATCCCGGTAAGTGGGGATGTTTACTGAAGTGAATCAGGGTGGTTAGATCTATTTTCGAGCAAAGAGAGCTAGCTCGGGGTTTATTTTGCGCAAGGACTAGTGGTAGTAAGGGCACGGTATTATGTTGTCTTTGGTAGCATAAGGGTAAGCATATATACTTTTGTGTTGAGGGACAAGTATTTTGTGGGAAGATGTTTGGACGTTAGCGCATGGGTTGGGTACCCGGGCAGTAAATATATGTATATATATATATATGTGATATGACTACGGGTTCGAAGTTATATTACGAATTACGACTAGCATAGTCGGATAACTTTCGTGCGGTAGAGCGCGGGGATAGGGTGTATGGGCACCGGGTTAATTAAGGCAAAATTTTGTACGATTAAGCGCGGGTATAGGGTGTATGGGCGCCCTGGAAAATTTTAAATGCATACTTGTGTAACGTATGGTTAGAAGCGGATGGGATAGATATGGCGGACTTGGAGGTGCATGACTAGTGAGTAATATGTGAATATTGGAACACTAGGTTTATCTAAATTTCGAGGACGAAATTTTTTTGTAAGGGGGGGAGTATGTAACACCCCGTATTTTTGTACATTTAATATTTAATTAATTCGGGAATTTTAAATTACTTGCGTGTAGTAATTTTAATTGAATTAATTATGGCAATATATATATATTTAAATATTAATCGGGGAGTGAATGGTTAATGTTTAGGGAAAGTTATTTACTAAGCGAATAGTAATAATTTAACTACGTCATTTCTAATAGTAATGACGAGGTATATACTTATCCCAGTCGGGAGTCGGTATAGACTAAATTGGGTGTGAGATAAGGATTTTTATAAATTAATTCGGATGTCAATTCTGAGTGCGCGGTTGAGTCCGGATGGGTCGAGATAGTAAGAAAAGAGTACCCGGGAGTAGTAATTGGGTCTCGGGGTATTTTTGGGCATAGTCGGGCCCATACGGGGTGAGTTGGGCCACTTTAATTAAGCCCATTAGGTGAAAAACGGGATTAAGGGTTTTTAACCTAATTGGGAGATTAAGGAATGACAGCCAACATAACTCTAAACCTAGGGTTTGAGAGGGGATTTGGGGGAAAGCAAATCAAGAGCAAATTAGAGGTTATTGGAGCCAAATTAAGGGACATCAACAACGAATCAGACACTACGAACACTTACAGGAAAGTGGTTAACTGTTATGATTTCTAAATTGATGATAATCAATTCATATCATAGTGATGTGTAAACCAAAATTCGTTTTGGGGATAAATGGGTACAAAAAGGGGGTTTTGTTAATGGAACCATTGAATGAAATTTAAGGTAAGAATTAGTTGTGTTATATAATTCTGAGTATGATTATTTGGTTTGAATGAGAAAAATCGGAATATAAAATTATGGAATTTGAATTTGAAATTGGGATTGTACCCTAGAAAATTTGTGCTCTTGGGTGGGTCAAGATTCGTACTGTTAATGATGTTAAAGGGTTTAGATGATATTTTTAGTTCATGAGAGATGTTATAAGATGATTAATAGACTGATTTGAGGTTGGTTTTTGGAGAAAGAAACCTTGAAATTTCGTTAATGGTGGAATTCAGCAAGGAAGGAGAGCTGGCACGAAGGGATCGATCGATCGATCGGGGGACATCGATCGATCGACGATGGGAAATTCTGGGCAGTTCGGCATGGGTGAGATATAAGGGGGAATTAATTATAAATTAATTTCCATACATTTATTAGTGATAAATAATTGTGAAACAATTATTCTTAGCAATTTTGAGAGAGAGTAATTGGGACTAGGATGAATTTATGTGGGGCAGTTAATGGATAAATTTAAGAGATTTTATTCCAAAATAGTGAGATACGGATCAAGTGAGTGAATCCGGGTATATTGGTCAAGCGACCCCAAGGTAGTGAACTAAGTTTGGAGATAAACTAATTAATTTAGAGTCGGGATATAGACTCGGGAAATATTTAAGTATGGACCAAGTGAGCGAGTCCGGGTATGTTGGTAATTATAAGTAAATATAATTGGGGAAATTATGGAAATAAATGTGTGACACATTGTGGGTGAAAATGTGAGAATGAAATTTTGAGATGTAAAATGGACCGAGTGAGCGAGTGAGTGGATATTGGTTAAGTGGCATCAAAGTATTAAATTCATTATTGAGAGAAAGTAATTAAATTTAGAGTCAGATTATAGACTCAGGTAGAATTAAATTATTGGGTGTGATAATTAATTTAATTAGAGTCGGATTTTTGACTCAGGTAGGATTAAATTAATAAGTGTGATAATTAATTTAATTAGAGTCGGATTTTAGACTCGGGTAAGATTAAATTAATAAGTGTGGTAATTAATTTAATTAGAGTCGGATTATAGACTCGGGTAGGATTAAATTAATAGGTGTATCAATTAATTTAATTAGAGTCGAATTTTAGACTCGGGTAGGATTAAATTAATAAGTGTGATAATTAATTTAATTAGAGTCGGATTATAGACTCTGGTAGGATTAAATTAATAGGTGTACCTATTATTTAATCAGAGTCCTATTTTAGACTCGGGTAGGATTAAATTAATAAGTGTGATAATTAATTTAATTAGAGTCAGATTGTAGACTCGGAGAGGTGCTAAAATAAAATGTGTGTTAGTTAATTTAATTAGAGTCGGGTGATAGACTCGAGAAGGTATTAAATTAATAAGGGTATTAATTAATTTAATTAGAGTCGGACCATAGACTCGGGGAAAGTATTATATCAATTGAAGCGTGAGTCAAATATATTAGAGTCGGACCATAGACTCGGGAAGACGAAAAATTATTAACTGAGAAAATTAATTACGTTGAGTCGGGCCACAGACTCAGGAAATTTTAGGCAGTGTATGGGATTTTTGGTACACGGTAAAGCCGGGGTTTATAATATATATATATATATATATATATATATATATATATATATATATATATATATATATATGTGTGTGTGTATATATTGGGTATGATATTAAGTTACTGGCAGTGCACGGGATTTTGAGTACACGGTAAAGCCGGGGTTCGTATTATATATATATACGGTGTAGTGATAGTATATATATATATATATATATGTGTATATATTATTTGTGATATTAAATATCAGTGACTAGATATTTATTCAATTTAATATACTCTAATGCTATCAAGGGAGGTTGCGCGTTGTGGGTGAATCCCCTAGCTTAAGGAGTAGGGCGAGTATATCCCCAGGTCATAGCGTCCGGTATATATGGGTGAGGGATTTATCTCACTTACAAGGAAGGAATATGACCGCCTCCACTACGTTTATATTTTGGGCCAGGTTGGTGAGCGATTCCAACTTGGGGAACTAGGTCTTGTGAGAACACCTTGTGAGATAGCATTTTATAGGGAATCATCCGGTGAGGGTATACTCGAAGGGATGGATATACGTATGTTATATGTGTGGATTTTGTGGCAAAGGCACGTATATAAATGTAGTAAATATTATATACGGGTAATATTACAGTGTGTGATATATTTTCTTTATATAACTTGTGACACGGTTATATACTACTATTTAAGAAGAATTAATTAAGTTAATTGTGAAATAACTTATAATTCAAGAATCATTATACTCAGGTTAGAGTAGTATGGCGAGGGAAGGTTATACCAGGACTAGTTGGACGGGGTAGTACAACTAGGTGGGGTTAAGATAACCGGTAGGTGTGCACAATAGTGGAGGGGTGAGAATGTCCACAAGGGAGTGCGACACTAACTTAAATATGAAGCGCATTCATGCATTTTAAATTACTCCAGTTAATTCACTTGCTAAATATTTTCAAAATGTTTTGGGTTCTAACCCTTGCTATAAAACTATTTTCAAAAACTTTTAGGTGTCCAGCCACAGGGACGCCAGGATTGATATTCTATTCCAGGGACACAGAGCTGCAGCATATGTGGATGCTAGTAGGAGTTTGGATTAGACGCGTCATTCATTCATTCCTAGAGTAGAAATCTTGTATCAGTTTCAGTTTTAGTTAGGGCTTGTCACCCAGACTTCTTGGTACAGTTTTCAGGTGTAATTTATTCAGGTGTTGAATATTTGTATTGGATTTTTCTTGGTGGCCGTTGATTTATTCGGAAAGTTGTGTAATTATGATTCAGTTTATTTTCATTCAGTTGTGTGAATGGTTTATATTTTAATTCCGCATGTACTGTTTTGTTTAATCAAAAAGTTAAAATTTGGCACCAGCTTTTGGAATACTAGGTGGTTAGTAAAATTTTAAAAAGTTTTTGACTGTGATGCTAAGGATGATCCAACTGGGATTCCTGTTTTAATTTGGTATAGGACTGATCACCTGGTATTTTATTAGGCGGGGTGTCACACCCTCTTGTTAGGAGGTGCCCTCAACTTCTCAGGCCATCGCAACTCCTTACTGTGCTTGATTTCTTCCAAGATATGGTGGATTCTAACACTCAATGGAGTGTAGTTCCTATACGTTTTGAGTTTATCCTCCTTCTTTTGCTTGGGTTCCTTCTTCTCCTTTTGCTACGTCTTATCAGACTTCGCGTCAGGCTTCATGATTGGAGTCTGCTTTGCAGCCATGTCTTCCTCGATGATCATTATTTTTTTGTAGTCACCATCAGTTCAGCCATAGTTTCGGGGGGATCTTTAGCCAAAGTATAATAAAGTTTCTCGAGAAGAAAACCATTCATTAGAGAAGCGCTAGCTATTTTTTCTTCATAATCAATTTTTTCCAATTTTTCATTGTTAAATCGGGTAATATACTCCCTTGTACTTTTCCCTTCTTGCTGCCTTACTCTTAAAAGATGAGCTACTCTTTTCACTAGCTTAGCCCCAAAATAGAAGTTACTAATGAATAGCTCAACAAGTTTATTGAAGCTGAGATTTGTCCTCGGGGAAGGCTATTATACAATATTTGGGTTGAACTCGTGATGGTGCGTAAAAATGCCCTGCACCTCATTTCATCAGGAATCACGTAAATATCCGATGTAAATTGATATTGCTCGATATGGAGAACATGATCAGTTTTAACGTTGTACTTGGGGGTAACCACAGGGGATTTAAACTTAGATGGAGTAGGAAAGTCCACAATTTTCTGAATAAAATGAGATCCCTAAACTCTGTTGCAAAGGATTCTTTGCTTTCTCCATTTCACCCAATCTATTTTCCAGTCGTTGGATTGATCCTTTCCACGAAGGGTTACCTGAATCAGATCTATGTAAATCAGCTCGATTGTTCCGACCATTTGTTTGCAGTGAAGTCTCCTCTTGAGAGGTCTACTCGGCGTGTACAGATCATAAGACGCTTGATCTTGATCGGACTAAGGCCTCATATTGGTCTGTTGGACATTGAGTGTTCCTGAATAATACCCTGGGACGGATTATATTTCCTCTAGGTCCCAAACGATCAAAGGGAGAAGCTCTTCTTAGCCTTTCCAAGATAATTGGCCTTTCAAGAGAAATAAAATAAACATCATAGGGTTCTATAGACCTGAGGGACGAACTTGCTCCTGGGCGATATGAAGTATCTCATGACGTTCTAAAATAACTTTATCTGCCGGATCTTGGAGGTGGAGGCATCATTTCTCTCTGTCTGACTTGTAATGATTGATCCAGTTGTCTAATTGTGTCTTGCATGACCTCCTATCCTCTGGCGCGACTGACGGGGATTCCATTTAGATCACTGTTTGGTGGTGGAACAAATTGAGCGGGCGGGTTGCCTTCGTTTCTGATACTAGGCTCAAGATCATTCATCTTACCTGAACAAGGGTGTATAAGAGTGAGAATGACAATTAAAAACTCTTTCCCACAGACAGCGCCAATCTGTTGATGTAAAAAACTAGACTGCATCTAATTCTTTAATCACGGATAAAATATGTAAATAAAAGTAAACGACACAAGATTGTAAAGTGGTTCGGCTAGGTATGAAAGCCTACGCCCACTGTTATAGTATTAATCTTTGCAACAGTTTTCTTGCTTACATGCTTGCCCCAGATGAGGGGGAACAATGTATTTATAATGACCAAGAGGCTAAGGGTTGGAATATCAAGAGGTGGAATGCTTTTATATTTAAGAATTTACATCCTTACATAGTGAATGTGATGGTCGATTGTATAAATATCGTGTAATATGACTTTTAGTATGGTGACACTTCACTAGTCTCATTCGTCAGCCTTCCATGAGCTGGTCGGCATTCCTTGAGTTGGTCGATCTTCTTTATGATCATTGGCAGAGCTACTACTTGCTGACTAAGATTTTTGCCATATATGAGGGAACGCGTTTACTTCTGATTGGTCTACGTAGGTGGATAATTTTTGGCATCAACAGTAACTAAAAATATAGAAGCTAGCTTTCTACCTCATCATCTCAGCAAAATGATTAAGGCCCTACTTTCAATGCCATTCTATCGTCGTTATGATCAGCAAACCCCTCTAACAGGTCCTCCACAAGACTAGAACCTCAATAAGGCTTGTCAAATGGTCAGTAGATTTGAGTGAGTTTAACATCAAATATCAATCTTAAAGTGATGTCTAGGGAAAAGCCTTGTTGACTTCATTACAGGGTTCAATAACCTGTAGGAAGTGGAAGAAGATTTAACGAGTTTTGCAGCTAAAGTTATAGAAATTCCCCAAGAGCCTAGGAAACCCTTAATCTAATGGACCTCTGATATCCCCTTGGTTATTGCATGTAGATGGATCCTCAAACAACTCAAGTAGTGGGGCTAAAAACCACCTAAAAACTACTAGAAGGGGGTATTATTTATCTCTCTCTTCACTTTCAATTTACAGCGTCTAATAATGATACAGAGCATGAAACCTTAGTGGCGGGACTGAGCCTTGCTATCCACTTAAAGGCTCAAGAGGTGGAGTCATCAATGACTCTCATATGGTGGTTAATCAAGTCATTGAAGTATACAAGTCCAAAGTCAATGAGATAGTAGGGTACCAGATAATTGTGCAGTAGATCATTAAGAGGATACCCAAGTTTGCATCATGAGGGTCCCCAAAGCTGAGAACTCGGAAGAGGACCACCTCACGCGATTAACTTCATAAGATGAAATAGGTCTAGAGGTCCTAGTTACCACTCTTGATTAGCCAAGCAATATGTAGCTATATATCAACACCGCAGAGGTCAACCAAAACCCAAAATGGACCACTCCCATTAAATCCTACCTTAGAAATAGCAATCTTCCCAAAGACAAGCTCCGGGACAAATGGGTGAATTGTACAACCTCTAGGTACTACCTAGAAAACAAAGTATTATACAAAAACAAAAACTTCTCATCACCCCCAAAGATGCTTGAAATCATTTGAAGCCAGTTACGTCTTAAGGGACCTCCATGAAGGTGTTTGTGGTTCCCACATAGGGACAGAGACCTTAGTCTACAAGGTCCTAAGGTAGGGGTACTTCTGGCCAACATTAGGAAAGAAATCCAAGGACTTGGTGCAACGTTGTGACAAGTGCTAGAGATTTTCTTTTGTTCAAATCATGCAGCAGAGAAAATGGATCTGATGTTAAGCCCAAGTCCCTTTGCTCATTGGTGAGTGGACTTGGTGGGATCACTCCCTCTCAGTAAAGGTCAAAATAGATTCTGCGTGGTAGCCCTTGATTACCTCGCTAAGTGGGCTGAGGTTGAACCCTTATACACCATCACTGAAAGAAGAACACTAGCTTCATCTGGATGAACATCATCTATAGGTTTGGAATACCTAAGTTCATTATCGTAGACAATGGCAAGCAGTTTGATAACCCATTATTTAGGGGGTTCTACTTAGTCTATGACATAAGAAATCATTACTCATCCCTAGGCTACCCTCAATATAAAGGCCAAGTTGAAGTTACTAACAAAATGATCTTCCATGGATTGAACAAGAGACTATAAAAGGCCAAGGAGCTATGGGGCGAAGAATTACCAAACATTCTTTGGGCTTCTAAGACTATAGTTAGATCTCCAATGGGAGAAACTCCTTTCTATTTAACCTTCGGTATTGAGGCCATAATCCCGACTGAGGTTGAAATATCCATGAAAAGGGTACCTCAATTTGATCCAAAGGCTAATAAATAAAGTTTAAAGGTATCTATAAACGAGTTAGAATAGATAAGAGAGGTTGCACCGATCTGAATGCTAGCCTACAAGGGAAAAATAACCTCCTACTTCAATAAAACATTTTGCCATAGGGAATTCAAGACGGGAGGCCTGGTCCTAAAAGAGGTCACTGTGGCAACTAAAAATCCTAGTGTGGGGAATCTAGGCCCCAAAGGGTAAGGTACACATGTTATGACCATAATTTCATGACCTGGAGATTACTACCTCAATAACATAGAGGGATAAAAAATCCCTCATCCCTAGGATGTTGAGAACTTTAAAAAATACTACTAGTGATGTATTCAATACTCGAGTGAAATTAAATGAAGATTTTGTTGCCCATGATGTGTTCTTTATAAGTATTCTTTTAGATCTACAAGGACTTCAATTATGCATATAAAAAAAACTAAGGTCTTATGACACATAAATCGAGTTGCAAGGACTTTAGCCTTTTCTCAAAACTTAAACCAATTTAAGGACACAACAAATAGTTCCAAGGAATTCAACCTTGGGTTTAAGCTAAGGTCTTAGGATCCAACTTTAAAGTTACAAGTATTTCATCTTTGGATTAAGGCTAATAGTCAAAGGTGTCAGGTCCCAAAAGGACTGCAATCCTTAGGTTAAACAACCCAAAAAGCATTGTCAAAGGTCTCCAGACCTATAAAAGACTAAAAGGCATTTCTGATATTTTCATCCAAAATTTCAAAAGTCCAAGGTCTAAAGACCTATAAATAACCCATTTTCGTACATTAAAATCTTCTATTTACCATGGAATTGTACAATCTTGCACCCCTCAGACATAACTTTGGAAAATGTTTAAGAAACCTTTCTATTTTCAATTTTTTTTTTTTTTTTGGGGGGGGGGGGGGATAAGTGTTCAAATAAAAATCTTTGTCTAAAATTATAGTTTCTAAAAGTAAAGGTGTAAGTCCCAAAGTTAATAGGTCATAGATACCCTTCGTGAAACCCCAGAACATCGTCCTTAGAGTGACTAAGGTCTAGAGGCTTTTTAGCTCCATACGACCCACAAATGTTTTCTAAGTTCGGAAGTCTCATGCCCTTATAAGAACTTCAAATTACAAGCTTTCAAAGTTCAAAGGTCTTAGGACCCTTTGTGGGACTTAAAATTCATGCTTACCTAAGTACGAAGGTCTCTAACCATTATAAGGACATTGGATTCAAGTTTTTTTTATTTTGAGGTCTCAGACCCTTATAAAAACTTCAAAAGTTTAAAACATTCTAAGTTCAGAGGTCTTATAGACCTTTGTAGGACCGTAGGTGATAATTTTTTAAGCTTGGAGGTCTTAGAACCATTATAAAGATTTCATATTTCAAATGTTCAAGTCCAAATTTTAAGCCTAAGTTCTCAATATCCCTTATAGGTGAGAATGCTATGGCGGTTAAAAAACACAAGTTCAAAATTTTTAAATTTTTCCAATTTTGATGATTGAACTAAATTCACCCAATTAAATCTTTTTTTGCGAAAACCGATTCACCAAATTTTATCCTTTTTACCTTAAACTTGAATCTAGGTGATAGAAGATAAATTAAATAAATTATACCACAAGACGCCGATTTACTAGAAAACCACTAAGTGAAAAACCTCGGACGGCCCAGCCAGACAATCACTATGATATGGTTTTAGAAGTAATAGACAATAGACTTACACAGCGACTTGATTCCCCGCAAATCTTGATGCTCTTCTATCTCCAACCACTCCTCCACAGTGCAACATAAGAATTCACCTACGCAAGTTCCACAACACATGAGTCGACGTGTACTCGGGTATCCACCGATGTAGCTCAACAACCTTCTATAATTCAGAACACGGAGTCCATTGATTCTTCACCGTAATTAGCACACACGGAGTCCACCGCATGAAATTGTTCTTCTAGTGATGCAAGAAATAAACTAGGTGCCCAAAAAAGATCTCAAAGTACATGAGTTATGAATCTTGGATCAAGTAAACAAAAGGGTGAAACTTTTGGAGTTGGAACTTTTGAGAACATGTCAGCTTTTCATTTTCATCAAAAGTTCGTCTCTCAAATAGAAAACTGAGTCTAAAAATCCTTTTATAGAAAAATTAAGGCGGTACATCATTCGGACGATTTAAGGCTTTCGTTTGAATGTGATAGAGATATCATTAGAACGAGATTTAATCTCGCTTCTAACGACCCTATAAAAACAAAAACAGAAGACTTCGTTTGATGCACATTTGATCACATTCTTCAAGTGACCTTACTTTTAAAACTCTGCCTATAGTAAAATCAGGAAAAAAATTCAAAAAATTAAGTTTCAAACAATTTTGAAAATAGAACACCCTTAAACGAAATTTCTAAGGACTCAAAAACTATATACGTTCATACCTATAAAATCCTTGACATATGTGAAGACAAACATGGCATGGTAAACACAGATTCAAATATGTACTCTTTGAAGCTTGGACTCTACATCTTCATAAAACAACATCACGTGCTCATGGGATCATCAACTCAAAGTCCATCCTATGACTCAGATATTTTTTCAAAATTATGCCAATTACATAAAAATTGACTTGATTAGAAATTTGTCCTAAAAAATATCCCCATTTGGGTATTCCAGGACAAAACCAAAATGAAAATCCTATAGGCCGTCAAGCTCTCTAAATAGACTCATTCCCCAACCCCCAAAAGGAAAAATTACAGACATGAGTAGTTTTGCATTGCTTTGAAAGACGTTTGACGTAGGAAACTCAACCTACAATCCCCCGAACTTAAACACACCTTCAAATGCAAAAAGAATATAACAAGTATAAATTCGTAAATGAATAAACATCTAACAATGACTAAAACAATCCCAACTTAGGTAAGACTTATCCCCCTAAGATAACGAAATCTTAGTATTGTAAAGGAAAAATACCATTTCTCTCCCTTTTTGTTCAGGATTAGACAAAGTAATACAGTACAAAGAAATACTCTTAAAATCGATTCTCCCCCAGAATGTATGATCATAAGATACCAATACTAAGCAAGGGATATGTGAATAAATCATGCAACGTTGTAGTGTAGCAAGCACGCGACAGGGTAAATCAAGCACAAATAATCCAAAAGATAAAGCATGTGATAAACATGGACTAAATTTAAATCGCAAAGACTCAAAATCCAATAGCACATAAAAAAATGCAAAACATATTAAATAAAATTTGGCACACATATAGGTATAAACGACCAAAACGCTTGACACAAAATACCTAAGCTTTACACACTAGCATAGTATCGATGTGTCTAAACATGTGGGATGGAATGAATGGGTATGAACTAGTAACAAATGAATCATAACCCAAACACTCAAATATGTTCGAGAAGTTTTAATTGATAGCAAAAATTGAGCAAACTAAGCTTTAGTGTCAAGTGAAAAATATAGTTGAACATAATGAACAAAACAAGCACAATCTACACAAGCCTAGAATATTGATGGTTCTATAAATGAATAAGTTCATGAAAAAATAAGCATAACTAGGTATCATTGTCCAATGCCGTTGATCTTCAACTAAACTCCTTCAAAAGATAAACATGATATTTTTTCTTTTCTTTTCAATGATCAATCAAACTAAACTATTTTGGACCCTTTTTGGCATATTTCTCTTTTTTATTACCTTAATTTTTTCTTAGGCTATATTCAAACGGTGGCTTTCACGACAAGTTCACTTATCTCTAGCATCCCTTTACCATGTACACTCATATTTTTTCAATAATAAACAGGCTCTCACGGGCAACGATTTTTACATGCACAAATATCCATAGCCACATAAACATATAGATGAAAGAATTGATAGGATAACATCGCACCAAGATCAAATATACATCATGAAGTCAAAATCCAATAAGCTCATGCATGTGTGTGTGGAGGCATAAATAAATTCGAATCCATACAATAAATCAATTTCGAAACAACTCCATAAACACGGTTATGATCAATCTAATCCAAAGTCATAACTAAATATCCTAACCAAATGAAAATTGTGTAGGGATTGGATTCAAACGGACCAATATGCCACACCAATCGTGTAAAATTAAAATACACAAAAACTAAAAATATTTTTGAGTTTTTCAAAATATTTTTCAAAAACCAAAATGTTTTTAAATTTTTCAAAAATGACACAATAATAGAAAAATATAATATAAAAAGTACACATGTCATAATACTAGAAAATATATAACATGAAGCACAACTAGCGTATGACAAACAAAATCATGCAAGCAATCATCCGTAAGATATATCATGTGAATCATCATGTGCAAGCTTGTGAGAATCAATCAATCTAACATTTAGCGCCTCCAAAACATATTTCCTAACCCAAACAGGCATATACCTAACTCGAGGGGTTATGGGCACTGACAGGACAATATCCTTAAGCTTCCTAGAACCTTTTCCAAGATCAAAACAAAAACGCCTAAGGTGATCTTTCCTACTGCAATGTCAACATGCGTAAATGGGAGGAATGTTACCTATGTGTTGACCTTCTCTAACGTCATTGGTTTTGGTTGACCCTCACTCGAAGCATTAGAAAGATATGAGCCATTACCATTACTACACACACTACCGAGCCTTTAAAATTATCTTTTGACTTCAAAATTTTAGACTCAAGTAAAGAATTAGACTCCTCAAATTTCAGGGTCTCCTTATTTAAATTTTCAATTACCTTTAGAAGGTTATCTCGCTCCCCTCAATGTGAGCAAACTTATCCCAAAAAGTCTTCACATGTGCCTTATAATCCTTAATCAAATTGTTTTTATCCTCATTGGCACAAACACAAACCCAAGAATTTTCAACGTCCTCTAATTCTTTATCCAGAATAAGGACTTTATTATCACTATCTTCCTTGGATAATTTTAAACATTTAAAGTCATCATACAATGCAACAAACTTCTCACAAATGATATATGTTTGAGTTTGAAAAGTTTGAAAATATTCAATAACATTATTTAAATGAGAATTTTCTTCTTCAAGAAATTCAATTCTTTTTGCAAACTTCAAATTCAAAAGATTTAACTTTTCAGCTAGGTCAAGAATCTTATCAAACACATCTCGATTGTAAAAAACGTTATTACTAAGGCAATCCATCGAGATAAAATCAGAATAGAGAAAACAAAACACCACCCAAAAATAACACTAAATAGGATCTACATAATAAGTTAGTGCAACCATCTCTGATACCAATTTGAGAATGATATGGACAGTTCAAATAAACACAAGTTTAATATTTTTATGTTTCTAATTTTAATGATATAACTAAATTCACCCAATTAAACATTTCTTGTGAAAATCGATTTATCAAATTTTATCCTTTTTACCCTAAACATGCATCTAGGTGATAGCAGATAAATGAAATAAATCAAACCACACGATGTCGATTTACGAGAAAACCACTGAGTGAAAAAACCTCGGACAACTCACTATATCATGTTTTACAAGGAATAGACATTAGACTTACACAATGGCTCAATCAACCACAAATCTTGATGCTCTTCTATCTTCAACCACTCCACAATGCAATGCAGGAATCCACCTAAGCAAGGTCCATAACACACGAGTCTATGTGTGCCTCGGTATCCACTAATGCATCTCGTCAATCGTCTATGATTTATAACACAAAATCCACCACTTTTTCACCATGATCAACATGTATGGAGTCCATGGCACGAAAACTTTCTTCTGATGATGAAAGAAACAAACTAGGTGCCCAAATAAGATCTCAAAGTATATGAGTAATGAATCTTGAATCTTGTAAACAAATTGATGAAACTTTTGGAGTTAGAACTTTTGATAACGTGTCTGCTTTTCATTTTCATCAAATTTCGTCTCTCAAACAGAAAACGAAGTCTAAAAATATTTTTATAGAAAAATCAAGGTGGCGCATCCTTCAAACGATTTAAGGTTGTCGTTTGAACGGGATAGAGATCTTGTTTGAACGACACTTCATCTCGCTTTTAGCGTCCTTATAAAACTAAAACAGAAGACTTCGTTTGATGCATGTTTGATCACATGCTTTGAACGACCGTTCCATGTCATTTGAATGATATGGAGATGTCGTTTGACTAAGCTAAACGGAATTTTAAAACTCTGCCAACAATAAACTTTTAAAACATATTTTCCAAAAAATTAAGTTCCGGACAGTTTTGAAAATAAAACACCCTTATAATATATTTCCAAGGACTCATAAATTATATACGTTCATACCTACGAGATCCTCGACGTATGTGAAGACAAACGTGAGACGGTAAACACAGCTTAGAATATGCACTCTTTGAAGCTTGTCTGCTATGTCTTCATCAAACAACACCATAGACTCATAGAATCATCAACTCAAAGTCTATCCTCTGACTTAAATGTTTTGTTCGAATTATGCCAATTACATACAAATTGACTCGATCGAAAATTTATCCTTACAACAGGTGTGGTTTATGAACATTTATGCTTAAAAAAAATTGGGGAAAAATATTCGTATAAAAATTATGGGCTTTAAATCCTAAAAAGTGTAAGGATCAAGTGTTCCGTTATTTTAAGGACAAAGGAGCCATTACAGACTCTCAATCTTAACTATAGTAAAAAAAAATTAAAAATGTGTGACTTCGAATCTTAGGGGTCTCAGTACTGCCCCTACAGGTTCACAACTCAAGTTTCTTTGCTTTAGTAAGTAATCTTTGGGCCTAAGGGTATGAGTGCTAGGTAAACCTCATACAAACCTCAAGCAGTGAAAAAAATTAATTAGCAAAGCAAAAGAAGAAAATACGAAGTAAATATTGAAGAACGACACATTTCCATTAAAAATAATTGTTTAAAGACGAAAGATTGGAAAATTACATCCAAAGGCAAATGGCAAATCAACAGTTCAAAACAAAACATTGCATAAAGAGTCAATAAAAGCTTGATATTTTGGGAATACATGGGAGCTTTAATTTTTGGATGAGAGATACAGGTAGGTGCATCTCTCTTAAGCTTTTTAGGAATGCCTTCATTATTTGAGATCTCCCTTCCAAATTCAGGAGCCTCGGTAAATATGCCAAAGATATCCACCTCAGGAAACAAGATTTGAACCTTCACTTGGTAGGCAATAATTCTAGACCTATAATTTTGGAAGAGGTAACTCTTGTATGACTTAGGCCAAAGATAGGCATCCACGTTCATCTTAACAATGGAGTGAATCTCCACCTAAAGAACATAATAGAGTAAGGAGACCCTAACATACTCTTTTTGAAGCTCCTGACCGTCGAAAGTTAGGTCCTCTTTCACAGAAGTGAGCTATTTGACTAACTATTTCAGATGTTCTAACTCATCATCAGCATGAAGAAGCTTGTTCTGCAAGCTTTGGATCTCTTCCTTTTGACCCTAGAATGTCTCTTCAATCTCTATAAGTTCAATTTCTCCAAGGCATAAAGTTTCTCTACCTTTTCCAAGGAATCCCACACGACACCCTATAAGGATGTACTTTCCCTTAGAGTCTTGGAATCCATAAGCTTACCTTACTCTAGAACTATAACCTGAGTCTTCAGGGCCTCATCCCCTTTTATTATGGACAACACTCTCCACTTCCAGTTCATTGATTGTCTGATCCAATTGCAATTGGGAAAGATTCTACCCTTCCATTATCTTAATAACCTTTTACCATCCCTTACTAACATCAATTGCATCATCTAGACGAGCCTCATTCAAGTGTCGCCTACAGAAAGATAAAGAAATGTAAAAATAGAATACGAAAGGTAATAGTTGACAGAGATAAAAACTAGAGTAGGTTTAAATATACCTTTTCCAATAAGTGAATAATCTCCTCAGTATTGACATAGGTCTTATTAGTCCTCCATTTGTCCGTAATATTAGAGATTTCATCTTTGCCATTGAGTGGAGGGAGATCACTAGAGAAGCATAAAAGTTTAACTCCTCAACAGACGGAGGTCGGTAATACCTCCCATGGGCAAATAACCAGTATGAATGGTTAAGGGTTTTACCATCCTTCTTTGGGACCTCATCCTCTTCAGTAAAACAATCTTCTCCTTTCCTTTAATTTTTGACATCAGGGACTGTAAGACCCCTAGAATTAAAAAACAAACTTGGGTTTCCCCAAGGGTTTTACCTTCCCATGGTAATGTTTGCAACAATGCCATAGTTTTGTCCCAAGGCTCTAATTCAACCCATTTCACTAGCTCAATCTCAGGAGCAGGGGAACCCATCAGTGTATCAAAATTAAAATCCTTAGTCATAAGGGACCTCTTTCCCTTGGCAATAATAACCTCGATTGATGTATCCATTAAAATCCACCTCATCATCCTTCTTTATTTCTGTTTATTTACTATATCAAGTAATAAGGAAAAGTTGGATACCAGAATGAATGAAATGAATAAAGAAAAGTAGGACAGGAGGTCAACCACTTACTTGGTTGTTATTTTTCTTCTTCATAACCTAATAGAATCACCCCCTTAACCATTGGAGGAGGATTAAATTTTCTTTAAGATTAGTCTACTTCCTTATCATAAGCCTCAGGGACCTTAGACACCACCTTGGTAATAACTTTCCTCTTGGGAAGCACCATCGCAAGTGGCTCAAACCCCAATAATTCCCCCACGAAGATCATGGGGGATTTCCATCTTTCCAACCTCTTTTTCAAACCATCGAGCTTCGTTATGCTAGAAGTTACTTTGGGGGTCTTTCACATCATTGAAATGGTGTTTAATATCATGGCCGTTGTAAAAAGCATGGGAAGACCCACTTTCAAATTGTGTGTCGTTATCCCTCATTATTATCCTGGGTACCCTAAAATGAGTTATAATGGTCCTTTAGATGAATATGATCATATCAATATCTCTAATGTTTTCCATTGGATCAACCTCAATCTATTTTGTGAAATAATTTATGCCAACTAACAAGTACTTATGATTTACTGGTGTAGTTGGGAGTGTCCCTACAATATCGAACCCCCAATGTACAAATGGTGAAGAACTAGTTAGAGACTTCGAGTCGTTATCCAGTTGATGAAGCATGGGAGAACTTTTGGCACTTTTCACACTTTTGGCCATAATTTTTTGCAATTCTTTGCATGTATGGCCACCAGTAGCCTTCTTTGATTGCTCAAAAATCCAGGGATCTTCCTCCTACATGGCTTCAACTAACCCCATCGTGAAGTTCGTAGAGAACTTAATCGACGTCTTTTGGATACACATATTGAAGGTAGAGGCCTGTGAATGATATTCCATAAATTTTTCCCCAGGTCCAATGTAGAACCGTACATCTTTTACCCTGACTTAATGAGCTTGCTTTTTATCGATCGGTAAGGTATCATTTTTAAAGTTAGTGATTATCGGATACATCTTGCTATGAGCCTTTTATATGGAGAGAACGTGCTCTAATCCCACCATGTTTGTAATGTTAGGTTTGTCGAGGAACTCCACTTCAATTATTATCCTAATATTAGAATCCACTAATAAACTTAGGGCTACCAAAGCATCGTCATGACTATTGTACCCCCTAGGGAACTGTTGAATATGGACTTCCTCAAACTCTAATATTAAATCACAAACCACTTATAGGTATGCTGCCATCCTTTTGTCCTTGTCATTGAAGTATCCACAGACTTAGTTGGATACTAGCATTGAATCTTAATACACTTTAAGGTGGTTTGCCTCTGACAAGTGAGCCTTATATAGTCCATCTATAAGATCTTTGTACTGGTTATTGGAGGCTTCAAATCCCAGCCTGATTCTTTGTCCGATCATGGCATCCTCTGGTGTTACGAGAAAAATTCCTATTCCTAACCCTTTAGAGTTGGAGGCATCACCAACATACGATGTCCACTTATTGGATTGATTAAGCCATGATTTTTTAACAGGGCGATGACATGTTGATCGATATGGATCTATAGAAAATTCATCTATAAAATCAACAAACACCTGCCCCTTAATTGTTTTTCTTTGCTGATAGTGGATATTGAATCTCTTGAGTTTGATTGACCATTTGCACATGAATCCAAATAGGTCGACCTTACGAAAAACAACTTTAAGAAGGAAATATGTGATGATTTTGATGGAATGGGATTTTTTGGACGCAATGACCAACGAGTAAGACAAATTCTCCAGTGGAAGGTAGCGTTACTCGACATCCAGGAGCATCTTGATAACATAGTAAATAGGGAATTGTCTGCCTTTTTTCTCCTATACCACGGTTGAACTAACTGCGTGGCTTGAAACTTTAAGGTATAGGTAGAGAGGATCCTTTGTGTATGGAATTGCTAATAGTGGAGGTTTAATCAGATAAGACTTGATTTCTTCAAGTTCTTTTGAGAATTCATCATTCTAGAAGTGACCCTTTTTCCTTCTTGAGCAGCCGAAAGAAAGGCCTTCAATGCTCGGATGACTTGGACTTGAAACGATTTAGTGCTGCAAGCATTCCAGATAGCTTTTGAGTTTATCGTAATGTCTTTAGTGGATAAACATTATTGATCACTATTCTTTGGTCAGGTTTTGCTTCGATCCCTCTCTTGCTGATCAGGTAGCCCAGGAAATTTCTTCACTGGATGCCAAATAAGCATTTTCTTGCAATGATCTTCATCTAGTTATGCCTGGTAATTTCAAAGGTTTCTGCCAAGTCCTTAAGGTGGTCATTGCACTTATTTTTTTATGAGCATGTTATCAATGCACACCTCCATCATCTCTCTCATATATTTCTTAAACATCTTAGTGTCCAATATCTGGTATGTGGCACCATCATTCTTAAGCCCAAAAGGCATGACCTTATAATAATACAAGCCAGTGGGGTGATGAATGAGGTTTTATCTTGGTCGGTGACAAATAGGGAAATTTGATGGTACCCCGAATAAGCATCTAAAAAACTTATTCATTCCTGGGCTTATGTGGCATTGACCAGTTGCTCTATCTTTAGCAGAGGGAAGTTATCTTTGGAGCAAGCTCCGTTGAGATCGATGAAGTCCACAATGACTCTCCACCTACCGTTACTCTTCCTAATTACCACTGCATTTAAGGGACACTTAGATAATTGAACTTCTCTAATTGACCTTGCCTCTAGAAGTTTCCCTACCTCCTTTTCCACTGCGTTGGCCTTTTCTATAGCAGTGCGACGAGCCTTTTGTATGATTAGTTCAAATGTTCAGTTCATGTGAAGGCAATGGAAAGTGATTCGGGGATCAATCCCTAGAATGTCATATGGATCCCATGCGAAAACATTTCATCTTTACTTCAGAAAAATGATCAACTCCTTCCTTTATTACGTTGATAAAATGGTGTCGATTACGAACTTCCTTTCAAAACTTTCATCAAAGATGATGTCCTCTGATATGCTCATAACTCTGTTAGCGGTGTTGCGCACCCCAACCCAGTTACTTATAATTAAGTTTTAAAGTCAAAGTGAGTCAAACTATAATTAAATTTACCAAACCATAAACACGAGTCTTAATTTTTGAGTCATTGATGGAGATCCATGAAAAGTAAAAAAAAATCACAATATCAAAGTAGTTATACTTATACAAACTTTCTTGAAGGATAAGTTGATTTAATTACATCATTCACAATTGAATCAAATCATTGTTTACCCTTTCCTTCCTAACCCAACCCGACTTCCAAGATTTGATAGTGACATCACGTTACCTGAAAAACATATACATAGGAACCATGAGAAAAATAGCTCAGTGAATGCATCACTACTACATAAAATTAAACACAATAAATCATATTCATATAATGATGTATAAACTTATTCGGACCACTCATAATTAATGACCCAAATTTTTGAATCATGGTTTACATATTCTATCTGAAATAGACAATTATCCCCCATTCCTGGTCGAGGATTAACCCCTTGTCTGTAATAGACAATCCTCCCCCATTCTGGGTCGGGGAGTAACCTCCCATTTCGGTAAATCAAAATGAATAATTTCATACCCATAATGTCCTGATCATAACCATAATAATGTACAACTACAAATTTTCAGTGAGTGCACTCACCTTGGAAACCTAATGGGCTTTTCTTTTACCTTTGTATGGCACTTATTCAATGGGTTCTTCTTACCTTAGGGACTCTTATGTAATTTTCTATGGATTTTCTCCAATTTCTCCTCGCACTTTTCTTCCTAAGCTTCACTATTTCCTCTCTTCAAGCAAAATTCTCTCATGGGTGAATTGGATGAATAAAGAGGTAATTCTAAGGTGTTTAAGTCGTCCAAACCAGCCTTCCATTCCAACCAATCAAATTGAGATATTTGTTGCACTAAAAGACGAAATATCGCTTAAACGAATGGATAGATTTTCCCTTGTTTTGTAATTTTAGTATAACTTCTTGCTCGAAACTCCGTTTGATACTCAGTTTAGTGTGTTACAAACCTAATTCATATATCTACAACTATCTACTTTTTACCTTAAGTCGGTTGTTATATTATAAGGGTCAAAACTAGTCTCCAATATGAGCATTCCTATCAAAAACTTCAAAATTTTATGTTAGTAACCAATTCGATATTTCATGATTTTTGAAGGCAGGATTAGACTAAATATAATAACCTGACATTTTATATATTAATAACACATTATCCATATCACATAAGGTAAGCAATATTCAAATAGAATTTATCATAGTTATATCCGGGTTGTCACAACTTCTCCCCTTTAGAAAATTCCGTCCCCGAAATTTAATATGAATGTCACTTACCCAACAAATGGGGATACTGTTTCTTCACATTATCCACTATTTCCCAACTTTATTCTTTAATTCAATGCCTCATCCACATAACTTTATCTAAGGGAATATATTTATTCCTTAACACTTGCTCCTTACGATCAATAATTTCCATTGATTCCTCGATGTACGATAAGTCTTCTTTCAATTCAATAGGTTGAGTATTCAATTGATGAGATGGATACGCCAAATACTTTAGAAGCATGGATACATGAAACACATCATGTAGAGAGACAACTCTGAAGGTAATGCAAATCTATATGCCAAGGTCCCAATTCTTTCCAACACTTCATATGGTCCAATGTATCTTGGATTTAGCTTCACATTTTTCCCAAATCTCATGACATTTTTCCACGGTGAAATACGTAGGAATACAAAATCTCCCTTTTGAAATTCCAATGGATACTTTCTCTTATCTCCATAAAATTTATGTTTGTTGTTCGTTATCTTTAGTCGTTCCCAAATCATTTTAATCTTTTCAGTTTTCATATCTATCAATTCAGGACCCATAAGTTTTCTTTCACCTGCTTCATCCCAACACAAAGGCGTTCTACATCTCTTCCAATATAAAGCATCATAAGGAGTCATACCAATGGTGGATTGATAACGGTTATTATAAGAGAATTTTGATAATTGAAAATGATCATCCCAACTACCCTTGAAGTCAAATACACAAGCTCGTAATATGTCGTCTAATATTTGAATCGTCATTTCTAATTATCCATCTGTTTATAGAAGAAATGCAGTACTAAACTTCAAAATGGTGCCTATGGCATTATTTAAATGGGGAACGTGGGTATCTATTTGATATAATTGACACTGGTGCCCAATGTAAATGAATAATCTCATAAATGTAAATACGTGCATACTTATCAATAGCGTGGGTCTTGACTTCATCAATCGATCTATAATCACCCAAATAGAGTCATAACCCCTTTGTAACTTTAGTAATCCTATTACAAAATCCATTGTTATATTCTCACTCTTCCATTTCGTAATAGGCAATGGCTGCAATAATCCTGTCAACTTCTGATATTCGACCTTCACTTGTTGTCATGCGATTACTTTTCCATTCTGCATAAGAACACATCTTAACCCTTAAAATGAAGCATCTGTATAGATTACAAAAGACTCATTCCTACACGGAATAGTAAGTATAAGAGCTGAATCTAATCAATTCTTTATTTCTTTAAAACTCCTCTCGCATTCTTCTTCCGCACAAATTTCACTTCTTTGCAAGTCAACTTTGTCAACGATAATGCTATTGATGAAAATCCCTTAAGAAATTTGTGATAGTAACCCGCCAATCCTTGAAACTCTTAATTTCTGTCACATTCTTAGGGCTCTCCCATTCAACGATAGCTTATACCTTCTTTGGATCAACATATCTCCCATTCCCCGAGACAACATGCCCTAAAAATATAATTTCATTTGACCAAAACTCACACTTGCTGAATTTAGCAAAATAATTTCTTTTCTCTTAAAATCTGCAATACAAGTCTCAAATGTTTCTCGTGTTCCTCCATACTACACAAGTAAATCAACACATCATCTACGAACACAATTATAAATGAATCAATGAAAGGGTGGAATACCCAATTCGTAAGATCCATACAAACTGTTGGATTATTAGTTAATCCAAATGGCATCATAAAAAACTCATAGTGCCCATATCGAGTCCGAAAAGTAGTTTTGAAAATATCATTATCTTTTACTTTCAATTAGTGGTAACCCAATCTCAAATCAATCTTCAAAAAACAATGGCCTCTTGTAATTGATCAAACAAATCATTGATACTAGGTAGAGGGTACTTGTTTCCAATGGTCACCTTGTTCAATTGCTAATAATCAATACATAATCGTATTGTTCCATCTTTATTTTTCACAAGTAACACTGGGGATCCCCATCGTGAAACACTAGGTCGAATAAAACCTCTGCTTATCAGATCTTGTAGTTGCACTTTCAATTCTTTTAACTCTATTAGTGACATTTTGTATGGATCAAGGGAGATTAGACTTGTACATGGAACTAATTGTATGAAAAATCTACTTTTCTATCGAGTGGCAATCTTGGCAACTCCTTTGGAAAGACATCGGAAAATTCTAACAACTGGTATATCTTCAATTTAAAGTGTCTCCTTGATATTATCAATCGCGTAGGATAAATACCCTATACAACCTTTACTTATCAACTTCATGCTCTTAATTGCTGATATAAGACAATTAGGAACAAAATTCCTTTCTCATGTAAACGAAAACTCAGATTCACCTAGCGGACAAAATGTAACTTGTTTTTTAAAACAGTCAATGGAAGCATGATATTATGATAACCAATCCATCCCCAATGTAATATTTAAATCATGAATGGCCAATGGTATTAAATCAATATATAAATCTCGCTCACCCATTCGTAAGATATCATCTTTATAAACATGCTCAACCATAATTACACTTTCCATTGGGGTATAAATATATAAAGCACAATCGAGAAATGAATATGGTCTACCCAAATATGAAATAATAGGTGATGCAATGAATGAATGAATAAATCTAGGGTCAATGAGAATATATAGATCTTTATTTGCAATAGAAAGTTTACCTGTAACAACTTTTGGTATAGCTTGAGCATCTTGCAATGTCATTGCAAACACCCATCCTCCAGTCTTTTATCCACTTGCTTGTCCTATACATCTTCCTTTAGTTTCATTTATGTAAATGATCCTATACTAAGCCCCACGCTACTACTTGAAATTATTTTGGCTAACATAGGACAATTATTTTTAGATGACCCTTCTAATGATAGTTAAAACATTTTATATCTAGTAACTTTGGGCAATTTTTCCTTATATGACTTATGTCCCACAATAGAAATAAGTCTTTGGATTTCCTTATGATGAAACAACTGAAATTCTTCCACTACTAGCTTTACCCCTTTGCGAATTACTTACCATACCTCTACTATGCTGAAATTTTTCCCTCCAAGCCTTGAATATTATGTATCACTGCCCTTTTGATAATTTGGATCAAATCTACTTATCTTTGTGCCTTGTTCTTGTTTCACTCTTGCTTCATTCACATCCTTTTCTATTATCATGGCATTGTTCACCAAGACTGAATAATTAATAGTGTCTAAAGCTAGCAACCGTGATTTAATGACTAACTCTAGTCCATCATGGAATCTACTACACATGTCTTCCTCATTTTGTATAAACCTCGAAGTAAACATACATAAGGCTATAAGTTTTGCTTCATATTCTCTAATTGTTATGCTTCCTTGACTCAATATAAAATATTATCTCTCCTTCTGTTTTCAATACATTGGAGGGAAACACTTATCATATAAAGCTTTAATAAAATAATCTCATGAGATTGCATTCCGACCTCTAAGAGTAATCAGCAAATGTTTGGTGGCATCCCACCAATACTTATCTTCTCCTTTAAGCATATACATTGCTAGGGTCACTTGTTGATTTTCAGGCATTCTCATTGCCCAAAATATAAATTCAATATCTTTAACCCATACGTCTGCCTTAGTAGGATCAATTGCTCTTTCAAATGATGGTGGATTCATCTTAATAAACATCTCATGTGAAGTATTCCTCTCTTCCCGGTGTATTACCTCCCTAGCCCGTCCAATGCTTATACTTCTAGTTGCATGGCCTATTGCTCTTCCATCTAAGCTATAAACCTAGGTTTTTGCTCAACCATTAAAGTTATAGCACGTGCCAATTTTTGCATATATGTCAATTATTATGTCTCGGGTTCTACATTTATACGAACAAGTTGTTCAACCTCCGCATCTGCTAGCAAATTAGAAGCCTCATATTCTATTCTCACATTAGTACTCCCTCATTCCATTCTTTTATATCTGAAATGAATCAAATATATAACAGCATGCATATATACATATCTACCCTAACATAATCGTTAGTATATCACAAACATATTTCTTATATTCACTACCAAATCTAGACTCTTCTAACTTCAGACCTCTAAAACTTGGGCTCTAATACCAAAAGTTATCACACCCCAACCCAGTTACTTATAATTAAGTTTGAAAGTCAAAGTGATTCAAGCCATAATTAAATTTACCAACCCATAAACAATAGTCTTAATATTTGAGTCATCAATGGAGATCTATAAAAAAGTAAAAACTTTTCACAATATTAAAGTACTTATGCTTATAAAAACTTGCTTGAGGGATTGATTTCATTGCATCATTCACAATTGAACCAAATCATTGTTTACCCATTCCTTATTAACCCAACCCGGATTTCTAGATTTGGCAGTGATATCATGTTATCTGAAAAATATATACATAGGAACCGTCAGCAAAATAGCTCAATGAATGCATCACTACTACACTATTGCATAAAATTCAATGCAATAAATCATATCCATATAATAATGTATAAACTTATCCAGCCCATTCATAATGAATGAACCAAATTTCCAAATCATGATTCACATATCCTGTCTACAATAGGCAATTCTCCCCCATTCATGATCGAGGAGTAACCCCTTATCTGTAATAGACAATCCTCCTTCATTTTGGGTCGGGGACTAACCTCCCATTTCAGTAAACCAAAATGAACAATTTCATATTCATAATGTTCTGATCATAACCATAAAAATAAACAACCGCAACTTTTCAATGATTACATTCATCTTGGCAACTTAAGAAGCTTTTCCTTTGCCTTTGTCTAGCACTTGTTCAATGGGTTATTCATCCCTTAGAGACTCTTACGTAATTTTTTATGGATTTTTCTCCAATTTTTCCTCGCACTTTTCTTGCTAAGCTTCACTATTATCTCTTTTGAAGACAAAATCCTCTCATGGCTAAATTTACTGAAGAATGAGATAATTCTATGGCGTTTAAGTCGGCCCAACCAGACTCCCATTCCAACTAATCAATTTAAGACATTTGTTGTACTAGAAGACGAAATACCACTTAAACAGATGGACAGAGTTGCCCTTGGTTCAAAATTTCAATATAACTTCTTACTCGGACCTCCGTTTAATATGTTGTTTATTGTGTCACAAACCTAACTCATATATCTACAACTATATAGTTCTTACCTTAAGTTAATTGTTATATTATAAGGGTCAAAACTAGTCTCCAACATAAACATTCCTATCGAAAACTTTAAAATTTTATGATTGTAACCAATTCGATAGTTCATGATTTTTAAAGGTAGGATTAGACTAAATATAATAACCTAACATTTTATATATTAATAGCACGTTATCCATATCACATAAGGTAAGCATGATTTAAATAGAATTTATCATAGTTATTGCCGGGTTGTCACAGCGGTGGACTCTCGTTTCTTCCACCCCTAATCGGCCATGCTTTAATTACTATTAAAAGGGGAGGCTCCATACTGAGACGTTTCAAGGATGACTTCCTTTCTTTTCATTCTTCTCTTGTTTGGGCCTGATGGCGGCGATGTAGCATCTTTAAGAAATATCCTGATCGGATTTGATCTCCATTATGCCCAAGTATCTGATAATTGAGTTTTTACATGGTAGGTTGAGGGCACTACTCTCACGGCATGTATACACCCTCTCTAATGGATGGTGTGGTAAGTTGAGTTAATAACTACTACCACAAACTCGATAAGTTTATAAATATTCCACTCCCCCACTAACAGGACCATGTTCCCCAATGGCATGGTCATTTTTCTTGCGAATCCGACCAGTGGGACTGTCACTTCTTTCAAATCCTATATCTTTAGTTTGAGGATGTGAAAAATCTCCAAGTACATCATTTCTGAAGATCTTCCTAGATCCACTCGTATCTTGACCACATCCCAATTTAAAATCATGAGGTTTATTACTAATTTATCGTGGTGTTGGGTTCATATCCCGACCAATCCATCCTCTTTAAACACTATGTGCTTGTTATAATACACATCTTTTGGTCGCTTACATTTTCCAACTTGGCTTTTGGCGGGATCTATTTAAAAGGCCTCCATCACTATTATGACCTTCTTCAGTTCCATCTGAACTGCATTTCACTGGATCTGCTTGAGTTCGTATGCCCCATGTGTAACATCAAACTCGAGTCCTTCTTTATTGTCCAGCACATCATCTATTGTGTATCAACATTGGTAACGACCTGATCATCTTTATTCTCAATGTACCCATTTATATTCCATGCCTGGGCCAACTCCTCCATATAAGATTTTAGTGTTTTCTAATTTTCGATCTTGTGTCTATATTCGTTATGAAAGGCACACCTGAGTATGTTATTCCTCTTGCTCGGATCTCCTCTCATCTTCTTTGGCCACTTAAGAAACTTTTAGTCATTGATATTTCTTAGAATTTGGTAAATTGGTCCCTTGAAAATCTTTTCAATATCTTGGAAAGTTTTAGATGAATCTTTTTTGCCCAAATCTTGGCTCCTTCATTATATTTCTTATTTCCCTTTTATGGGTGTTCTCTTTGTCGTTGCCTTTGTTTGTCTTAGTGCGACCAGTTTCTGCTAGCTATTATTGACCATGTCTTATACCTTGGCATATTTTTCACTGCATGACATGAAGTCGCCAATGGTGTTTGCCTCCTTCTTAGTGAGGTACTGGTGTATCATAGAGGTAAGGGAAAGATGATCTTGAATGATTCTACGGCTATCTGCTCCGAGTAATCTTCCACTTAGTTAAAAGTCTTCTGGTAGCATTTGGTATACTCCCATAAATTCTCATGTGGATTTTTCCTCATGATGAGTAAAGAATCCATCCTCTTTAGATGTGAGCTACTGGTTATAAAATGAGTTATGAAGGCCTCAACAAGGGACTTAAAGATCTTAATCGACATGTGGGGAAGCCTCTCAAATCACTTCTCAGTGACATCTCAAAGGCTTGATGGAAATATGCGACACATAAGAGCATCGGTATGATTCCAAGAAGTCATTTCTAGCCTATATTGGTGAATATGATTTATGGGGTATGTCCTTCTATCATATATTTTGAATCTTAGAGTTATAAATTTCTTCGGAGGTTCCTCCTCATCAATTTCCCTTGAGAAATGGGACTTCATCTGCGTAGTGAGGTTCCCTTCTTACCAGCCCTAATGGATCTAGATTCTAGACGTGATGGATGTTAGTCCATCTTTTTTTAGGCTAAACTCCTTATATCCTTCATGTGGCATTCTTCATCCTGTCTCATTTCACTAGGTGTATTTCGTGCTTCAAAAGGTCCTGGTCGCATCAGTTTAGTCCTCGATTGTGAGTTTTGCTTGCTTGAGGGATATGAGTCCGACCATGGCATTTTCGATTATTTCGACAAATTTATTTCTCTATCTTATCCAATTATCGATGGAGGCATGCATTATCCTCTAGTTGGAGGCGAGTTTCCACCTATCAATATTAGATTTGTGCTTCATAAGCGTCAACCAGCCGTGAGATGTGTGTTGATTTAGGCTGCTCATTGCTTTTCTCAAAAAGCTGGTATTTCAAGAGAAATCTAGGATTCCTCTCTTAGAGAATCTCATATTTGATCCTGAGTGCGGCTAGGTCAGCTTGCACTTCACCAGCTAGGGGTGCACTATTTGGGTGATGAGTCATTGTGTTTATTTTTTCCTCTAAGATGCTTTCATAGAAAAGAAAATCGATTCTCGCAGACGGTGTCAATTGTGAGTACAAGAATTCATAATTAAATATATTTAGAAAGAATGGGTAATAAAAGAATAAAGTAGATAATTACAATACAAGAATTTTCATGGCTCAGTAACTGCCTACGTCAACATGGAGAGGATTCTTGATTGTTTTTCTAATTTCTCAAAAGTTCGAAATTACATGCCCCTTTACTCCGAGTTGAGGCTTGTATTTATAATAGTGAAAAGTAGTTGAGTTCTGCAAAGAACTCTTCTAGCTTCTTATTGGCTCATTGGTGATCCCTGTTTATCTTGTTCGAAAATATAGGTAACCAGTTGAGTTCGTATTTACCCACGTTATAAGCCTTTGTAATTATACATGCGGTGCTGAATTTAACTGGGGCACCGTGTTGAGCATTCTCGGGCCGCAGAAATTGGGATTTTATTGTTTGGTCCCCACAGAAACTTATGCTTCCAAATACATATTGTGCAAACATATATAAAATACCATTATTCAAAGATAAGAATACAGACTATGGTATCCATATCCACTTACCAATACCAACTTTTATAGCACTAATTAGTTGTTTGTATAACAAACTTCATTTGGCCAGATTGTGTCAAAATCTTTATACTTTTATTAAAAACCCTCGTTGTGATTCTTTCATATCCTTACTTCAGTAAAATCCTTGTTACAAAAAAAAACATACGTTAACAAAACCTTTGTAATGATATGCGACACATGCAAAGCTTGTAAAAATGTCGATTAGTTACCTAAACCCCAATTATTTTTCAATCCTAGTACATCATCATAATATATACAATGTTATTACATGACTTACGATTAGGAAATGGAACAACATTAGAGACGCTTCATACAATAATCCTACAACTTCAAAAAATATTTATTCATTGGAAAATCTTTTTAAAATTTCGTATATCTTAAGATCGTGTAATACTCACCATAAGAGTCTTAAAATCTTATAATACAGTAAATTTTAAGGATAAAATTCTTTTTAAGGTAGGTAGAATGTAATAACCCACATTTTAAAAATATTTTGAAATTTAATTTGAGTTACTTCTTACTCGAAGTAAAGTTTATTTTAACTAAAAACAAATCATACAATTAAAAGTAACATGTTATACATAGGACCCGTAAATTCTTTTAATTTTTTTTTATGTCTAACCTCATTAAACCTTTAGTAGCATATATATATATATTTAGCTAAAAAGTCATTACACATTTAAATATCATTTATTTACCGATAGTAAAATATGTTTTTATACAAATTTACTTTTAAGCTAAGTCATGAATTTAGTCACAACCCAAATAAAGTTTTACGCGTTAAAACATTTAGATTATAGTTAAAGAGATACAAAGTTTAATTAAATGTTAAAACTTAAGGGGGAAAGTATAATGACAATAATATATACAGAATATTTAGATATTTTACTCATTACCTTCTTTATTAAAACTTATACAGACTCTTTACAAACCTACACTACTTTCTACTAACCTATACCCATCAGAGCCTAGTTTTAAACCCACCTCCTCATTTCCCTTATAACCCGTTGTTCTTCCTGTGTTCATATAGATGTATACACACTATAAATGTTTAAACATTATATATATATATATATATATATATATATATATATATATATATACTGTTATTTATATAAGTGTTGGAAGGAAGAATATTTTTCAGTAAGTTCTTCTCCAATCTATTTTCACGAGTATATACTGGGTTTCTTATGTATGGATTTGAGTTATGTGGGTGTGGGTGTGTATACCATGAGTGCGTGTGTATACATAAGTAGTGTGTATACATAAGTAGTGTGTAGGTGTGTGAAAATCGAGAGTTTGTAATATATATTTGTGGGGGCAAAACATATGCCTACGTAATAGCATGACATGTGGCGAGCACCCCGGTCAAGATGGCGACGTGCCAGCAATATAGGGACGACTAAAGTCCTTAATAAACTAGAAGACCAAGGAGTTGTATCTGATTGGAATCAAACTCCACGAAGATAGGACTCATCCATATTTGTTACTCATCCACATTTGTAGCCCTAATGTAACCCCTAACTCTATATAAAGGGGACACCCCCAATGTGAAAGGGGGCTTAGAAGTTAGAGAAACACTCTCATGTAAAACTCTCTGATCATTCTAATGAAACACACCAGCAGCCCCGTGGACGTAGGCCATTCATGGTCGAACCACGTAAATCTTTGTCTCTCTCGTATTTATTTTTATACTTGTATCGTGATGAATTGGCACCACCTCCCCCCCCCCCCCCCCCCCGGACGGGTGAGATTTTTTGCACCTACAATTGGCGCTGTCTGTGGGAAACGGAACGAAAGGCCTTCCCCTTCTTTCTAGAAGAGATCTAGGTTTACATTCAAGAACAATGGTCCCTACACTACGCACATAATCAAAAGATAAGTTTTCCTTTTTGATCTGTGCACGAGCAGTTATGTGTTTCATATATAATTATGTGTTTTGAACAAATATCGTTTCATTGATACATGATTTCGCATACAGTTATATTTATAAATCCTATATTTAATTGTTATCTGCAAATCTGCACAAGAGCTTTGATTCTAGATAATTTTCATTGTTTGTTTCAGAGGGAATTCGTTATCAGAGATGTCTATGAAGACTCTCCAAATATCTGGACTCTATCGAGAAACTCCGGGTCAAACACGTTTATTTACTAGGCTACATCATATCTTGATTCCCATATCCTAAATTTTCGGGCAGGGTAACCGTCTAAAAGTTTCTCTCTCATGAGAGATCTTGAAACATATTGAAGGAAATTATCTCAAAAGATGTTTTCATAAAGATACACACAGATCTGGGCACATAATCAGTCATCAATTTCGGTCTCCATCCATACAATTTCTGCGATCTGAATGAAATCGTGGGAGACAGCAATTTTTTTATTATCTCTTCCGGTCAATAATTTTCTCCAACCTATAACTTGGGACTACCACCCACCTGAGCAAATAGTTCATATCTTAACTCTTAGGCGACGGAGTCACAGCTCTATGTAATCACAATTTGGTGTGGAACCAACGAAAAATTTCAATCACCGGACTTTTACACACCGAATTTTTCAATCGAAAGCTACGCGCCTTGGAATCAGAGGCCCCATCAATCTGCAATCACCATACAACAACTCTCACACAGCTGGCTGGGAGTAGCGAGACCCATTTGGGGTTTTGGCCATTTTTAAACCATCAGGCAATTAATCACCAAATTTATTATGGAAATCGCCAACTCTGGCAACAAAAACTCATGCGATGTATTTTGGAAATTGATCGAGGACCCCATGATAGGGTCGTATAAATCTCTCCAAGGTCGGCGACCACCATACAAAGGCTTCCACATGTCAACGACCTTCCCTACCACCCTTCTTGGCCGGTGACGACTAATATGCTACAGCGAGGAGCCAGGAGGGAATTTCTTCAATTCCGACCATATTCGCTGGTCCACATCCGCTACAAGCTCGGTGACATCCACTACAAGCTCGGCAAATAGGGCACCACAGCGGCGAGCTCGGTGAACAGAGCGCCACAACGATGAACTCGGTGAACAGAGCGCCATAGCGGCGAACTTGACGAATAGACTCAGCGAACAGAGCACCACAAGCGGCGAGCTCATCGAACAGTGCACTAGACCAAACAACTGGTCGGCGGCGAGCACGCCCGGAGCGTTGACGAGCACGAACAAAGTTACTTTAGGGCTTGGGATTCTAGACCTATTTAACTTTATTAAAGGAGTGTGCACTTCGCCTCCATCTCGTGGCCATTGTGCGACAATAATGGAACCCATTAGTTGTTTCTCACCACTTTTTTAACATCTGTTATTTTCTTCTTCCTTGACAGCCTTACGTGGCTTTATGAGGAAACATATTTTTAAAATTCATAACCGAGTATTTGCTTGAAGTCCAAACATTTTTGCAAAACATTTTTTCCCCCTATTTTTCTCCTCATGACAAAGATATGAAACCATCATACATTATGTGTTTGAAATTTACACAATTTTGCAAAAATTCAAAATCAGCCTTATATCTTATATTTGAGGTATATGTGACTAATTTTTGCAGTACTCGGTTCTCACTAAAAGTAAAATTATTTTAAGGGACCGTGCGATTTTATTACAACGATTTTAGTTGGCACTTTTTATGCGACCTTATTACGAATTATTTTGCTCACATAAATAAGTGGGGCGCAATTATATAGCACTCATGTCATTTATTCGAACATTTTAATTTTCAATATTGCATCCAGCTACAACAATTTAAGCTCACCAGAATGAGATTATTAGCTATTTAGCTCAGCCCCAACGGATGCTTGGGCACAGTTATCTCAGTGAGATTTTTATCATAAAAATCATTGGGCCATTTATTACATTCATACGCTACTATGAAGTTTTTTTTTTCGGCATATGGGCGAGTGGATGCATATCGTATATACTTTGTTGAACATATCATTTTTGTGATAACTTCTATCTGATTTAGCCTCAACAGATGGTCGGGGAATTTACTAACTTCCACAGGTACAAGATTCAGTCCCGACATATGCTCGACAACAATCTTAAGTCCTTGGAAACCACATCGATGTTTCGATAGATGCTCGAGCACGAATTGCTCGCTATATCTACTCGGTATTCTATAACTTTTTCCGATAGACTATCCAGGCACCATTCATTTTATTAATGCTCCAACAGATAGTCGAGCACACTATAGCACCTTAGACCCAAAGAAATGCTTGGGCAAAATTATTATTACTCCGACTGAAGCCCGGATTCTATGATTCGTAACCTGAAGGACGGTCAAACACATTCGAGATTCATGTGGGCAGATAATCGGCAAAATATTTCTATATATTTAGTCCCGAAGATATTTGCCACACATGTCGCACTTTATCCCCAGTGGATAGCTGGTCGGGATAATTCTTAGATTTAGCACAACCCCACTTGATGGATACACACATTTATTTATGCATTATTCGTTTCCGTCTCATAATACTTTATTTGCTCACAAATTATGCTCACAATTTGATCATCATAAATTTGTTAGCAGGGGGCGATATATACCGCATACTTCATAATTGTCACTACGCAAATTTTCTGTGAAAATAATTTTTTGAAACCAACTTGATATTAAGTATTTTCTTGGAGCTATTTGCAGAAATTCCAAATTCACTCCTATGTCATACATCTGGATATATTTGATAAATTTTACATCTTTCATTCGACTTTGTTACAATTATTTTGTCCACATAAATATTGGGGCGCACTTACAGAGCACTCATGTCATTTATTCGGTCATTTAATTTTCAATATTGTCATTAGCTACTATTGATTATACCAATGGATGGTCGGTGTAATATATTTACTAATATTTCGCGTAGCCCTAACGGGTGCTCGGGCACGGCCATCCTCGTGAGATTTTATCATAGAAATTATGGGATCATTCGTGTCATTCATTCAATGCTATGAATCCTTTCCTCGACACATGTTCGAGCAGATGCACATCATATATTCCTTGATTGACTAAACAAATTGCATCGACAAATGGTCGAGCAACTTATTAACTTCCACATGTACAAGATTCAGTCCCGACGAATGCTCGGCCATAATCTTACGCTCTTGGAAATCTTATCAATACACCGATAGATGCTCGAGAATGGATCGCTCTCTATATCTACTCGGACCTATACAACTTCGCCCCCGCAGACCAACTTGGCACCACTTATTTTGTTAATGCTCCGACGGATGGTCGAGCACTTTACACCACTTTGGACCTAACACATGCTTGGGTAGTATTATTTATAACAGACAGATGCTGAGACGTTGATATTTCTTGAATGTCAGAATGGGTTATCTAGCTCAATGATTCTTGACATGCAGGATGATCGGGCATATTCAAGGCTCATCTCGGCAAATGATCGGCAAAATATTTCTATATATTTAGTCCCGAAGATATTTGCCACGCATGTCACATTTTATCCCCAACAAATGGTTGGTCCGGATAATTATTATATTCAGACTCAACAGATGGTTGGCACGGTTGATTAATAATCAACATTGCATTTATTGGAAGGATTGTTTTCATTAACACTATAGGATCATTCGTAATACTTTCTCGGTCCTTTTTGCCCCGACGGATGCTCGAGCTTGGATCACCCGTAATATCTACCATATCCTCTATAATTTTTGCCTCGACAAACATTCAGGCATCATTTATCTTATCAATGCTCCGACAGATGCTCGGGTATGGATCGTTCGTAACATTTACTAGGTCCTTTATAATTTTGCCTAGACGGACCCTCAGCTTCGATGGATAGTTGACATTGTGTGATCACGTCTCAAGCTCCAATAAACAGTTGGGAAATACCGTTCTTATTTAATTCAACCTCGTCGAATGAAAAGTTGGGCAATCTGTACCACAAAGATCCAATAACACATAAAGAATCATGAAGAGCAACGATCAACTATATTTATCAACAAGGACGAATCCAACCTGTAAGAAGTCACACATCCAATAAAATCACAGTCAACGAGCAAGACATATTGATAACAACACTATGCCATCCTGAATGTATCGAGAAACTTCGTCCGATAACCCACGGTGATCGACGATCACCAAGCAACGAATTAATGCGTCATCAACACTAAGATATCCACTCCAGAGGAACAACGTTTCTTGAATGCCATATCAGATCAACGCATTTCTACACAAGGACGCTTTGAACTCATATCAATTTCTTTAGGTGCACGAGCTATATGGAATCTTCCACGGCCTCCTAGAACCACCATGCATGGTCAGTGAACGAGTGTGCCCTAAGGAACGATACAATACGTGAAGCTATATGAGCAAGATAATCCTTAAATATATCCAGATCGACGAATGATCAACGCGATACTCTTCAATACAACGAAGCCTCAAGGACCGATCGGGGGGCACACTTATCATCCCGATTATAAAGATCAAATGACCCGATGGACAGTCGGTCAGCCTTCTCTTCACAGCCCGATTGGGGGCTCCATAGCAGCGATGACAAGTGAATAGATTCACTACAACATTTAAAGCAAAATAGAAGAGGTCAACTCAGGACAGATGCCAACATGGTTAACACTGGAATTAGTCTTTCAAATGACGATCATGATCAAGCTTGATTTAGTTACAACGGCCTTCTTGCTTGTTCCCACTAAATTAAGTACGTCTACAGGCCTTTGTTATCTCCAAACACAAATAGCCTCACGAGTTGCCCAGGCAATAATAAAAGCCCTACGGGGGATCCCTAGGCAAAAAGCCAACTCAGGTTGGTCGCTAACTGTGTTGGTCGGTTAAAATCCTGAAAGGGTGGATGACCCTTAAACCAGTAACATTTTTTACATCGCCTTTTAGGCCTAAGGAAGTGTGACGGTACAACCTAAAAGGTAAAATAGGTGGATATTTACATGCGAGGCATTAGAAAATGGAAAAATGCAAACGTAATTGGTATTACATTAAGTTATGGGAAAAATCTAATGCAGGGTCTTACCCCTACTAGGTACATACTCGAGCAAGGCTCGACGCATAGGCTTCTGGTCGGCCTCTCCAATTGGACCATATGAAAAACCTAAGGCAGGGTCTTACCCCTACTAGGTACATACTCGAGTAAGGCTCGACGCATAGGCTTCTGGTCGTCCTCTCCAATTGGACCATATGAAAAACCTAATGCAGGGTCTTACCCCTACTAGGTACATGCTCAAGCAAGGATCTACGCATAGGCTTCTGGTCGTCCACTCCAATTGAACCATATGAAAAACCTAAGGTAGGGTCTTACCCCTACTAGGTACATGCTCGAGAAAGGCTCGACGCATAGGCTTTTGGTCGGCCACTCCAATTGGACCATATAAAAAACCTAAGGCAGGGTCTTACCCCTACTAGGTGCATGCTCAAGCAAGGCTTGACGCATAGGCTTCTGGTCGGCCTCTCTAATTGGACCATATGAAAAACCTAAGGCAGGGTCTTACCCCTACTAGGTACATACTCGAGCAAGGCTCGACGCATAGGCTTCTGGTCGGCCTCTCCAATTGGACCATATGAAAAACCTAATGCAGGGTCTTACCCCTACTAGGTACATGCTCGAGCAAGGCTCGACGCATAGGCTTCTGGTCAGCCTCTAAGAGAAAATTTAAACCTTATTACAAGAGAGCCAGACATGCTCTAAATAAATATTTTACAAAAAGAGCTCTAAAAGCTAAATCTTTAATATAGTCCATTTTCGTTCTGTCCGTGAGCCTAAACGTTTCCTGAAAAATGGTTATTTATACAACATCAGCTAAAAGTCGAATGAGGTTCAATCTCTAGACATTCCAGGGTTTTCAGAAAATAGATACCTATTCAAGTCAAAAGAGAAGGCATATACATATATGGATAGGAACTTGCAGTAAATAGATATATATTTTGAAATGATAGTATATATATCACAATTGGATAGCTCAGAATAAAAAGAATGCAACAAATCAAATGTGATATCTTTTTCTTTCAATCATATCATTTTAATGGCCAAGTACACTCTAATACCATATTATTCTACTGTATTATACCTCGGTAGTTGAGGGTCAATCGAACTAGTTCACCACAACGCCTTATTTAGGTCACACCAGTGATAACCCAGCTGGGAAGGTCAGTCATTACAGAGGTCCCTTAGGCCGAATCATATTTTCAATATTCAATATCCTTTTAAATAATCATTTTAATCGGTATGTTTATATAGACAAATATAAGCATGTCACAATTGAATCAGTCATCGGTATCACATGAATTTTGAGAATAAAAGCAGTTCACAAAATATATATAGTTTGCATAATATCATATAATCAAAATACACAAGGAATGTCACAGTACTCACCCAAAATGGAGGTCAAATTTACTGGTATTGGTCTTCGATCACACGTTAATCTAATAAAGATTTAAGTACACATTCTAAGGTCCAGTTTATACTATACTAACCTCTTCTTTTAAAGGATTACTGAATCCCTATTTGTTAACTTTTAAAACTCATTGATCGTAATTAAAGAATTCAATTCATAGTCTTTCCTCATCAGTCGGTTCCCAGTAGAGATGGAGGGTCACAAGGGCACCACTTAATTACCATCTCATCTAGACAGAACATTTTCGGATTCATTCCCAGTAGAGATGGAGGGCACAGGGGCACCACTTAAATACCATCTCATCTAGACAGAACTTCTCCAGGCCTGACTTTGGAATTACTTAAATGGGATTCTATAATAACGAGCAATTTCTTTAAAAAGAATCATTTTTAAAAGCGTGCAAACAAGTTTATAAAATCAACTTGGATTTGTTCTAAATTTTAAGTTTTGATTAGTGAATTCTTTATTGTATTTTACCAGCATAACTACTAAGTAAAGCTATAAAATAATAAATTAAAACTATAAAGATGCATTATAACATTAAGATTACCTTAAGATGAATATCCCTAAGAACTTCTTCTTAAACTTTCTCACACGTTCTCTCACTATTTCTTTCTATAATTCTCAAGGAATTGGTGTGAGTTTTCAAATGATCCCTAAAGGCCCTATTTATAGTTTTCCAAAGATATCACGGCATTGACATGTGTCCATGATGACCAAACTTTTACAATAGGAGTCAGCGTTGACGTGTCGCGTAACGGAGGCATCTTGCAGTCTTATTTCACTGGACTGCGACACGTGTTTTAGCTTCTCCTCTAACGATGACACGTATTTTGGCTTCTCCTCTAATGACAACACGTGTACGATGGAGGTGTCAAAACCAAGCATGAGGTGGAAAGGTATTAAGTGTATAAGGGTCATTTTGCACCTGAAGGGCATTTTGGTAATTTCAACCATATATTTTCAATATTTCTTTTAGGTCCCTAGAAATATTTTATTTTCAAAAAGGCCCCTTTTATTTTTCATTTTGGTCCCTAAAACTTTCTTTATTAAAACCAAGTCCCTAAACTTTCATAAAATTATATTTTCTACCCCAAAACTTATCACTTAGCTTAGGATGTGCCATAAAATCTCAGTTTGACCCATTTTATCGTTGATTCTTCAAATTTAAAAATGGGCTTTATCATATTAATAACTCAGAATATCATATATGTAATAATATATCATTATTAGATAGTAAGTGTGACGAAATTGAAAGAAGACAATTATATATTGGCATAAGAAAATGGAGTCAATACATCCTACCCTCCTTATAAAAAGTTTGGTCCCCAAACTTTACTTACATGAATTTCCAAAAACGTATGGATATCGCTCTTTCATTTCATCTTCCCACTCCCATGTTGCTTCTTCAACAGAATGATTCTGCCATAATACTTTGACTAGTGGAATAACCTAGGTTCATAATATTTGATCTTTATGGTTCAAGATTTCCACTGGATGCTCAATGTATGTCAAATCTTTTCTAACTTGAAGAGGCTTGTGACTTAAGATATGTGCTGGATCAGGGATGTATTTATTCATCATTTAAACATGAAACACATTATGCACACTCGAGAGTTCAGGGGGTAAGGCTATTCTATACGCAACAGCACCTACCCTTTCAAGGATTTTAAAAGTCCCTATGTATCTTGGACTTAACTTTCCTTTTTCCCAAATAGGATTACTCCCTTTGTCGGTGATACTCGTAAGAAAACATAGTCTCCTCTTTAGAATTCTAACGGTCGGTGTCGATTGTCAACATAACTCTTTTGACGGCTTTGAGCGATTTAAAGTCGGTCTTGTATCAATTTCACTTTCTCTGTTGTGATCTGAATCAATTCTGGTCCCAATAATTTTCTTTCTCCAACTTCTACCCAACATGCAAGAGAACGACACCTTCTACCATATAGTGCCTTATACGGAGCCATTTGAATACTTGTTTAATAGCTATTATTATATGCAAATTCTACTAACGGTAAATGATCATCCCAATTCCCCTTCAAATCAAGTACACATGCCCTAAGCATATCCTCTAAGGTTTGGATGGTTCTCTCCGATTGTCCATCTGTTTGAGGATGAAAAGCGGTGCTGAAATCCAATTTTGTTCCCATGGCTACTTGTAGGCTTTTCCAAAAGCGAGACATGAATATAGGATCACGATCAGAAACAATTGAAACTGGGGTTCCATGAAGCTTGATAATTTCTCGTATATACAATTTAGCTAACTTTTCTAAGGAATGGGTAATCTTAACGTGTGATCGAAGACTCGATACCAGTAAATTCGACCTTTATTTTGTGTGAGTACTCTGACATTCCTTGTGTATTTTGATTATATGATATTATGCAAACAATATATATTTTGTGAACTGCTTTTATTCTCCAAATTCATGTGATACCGATGACTGATTCATGTGATACCGATGACTGATTCATTTGTGATATGTTTATATTTGTCCATATAAACATACCGATTAAAATGATTATTGAAAAGGATATTGAATATTGAAAATATGATTCGGCCTAAGGGACCTCTTTACTGACTGACCTTCCCAGCTGGGTTATCGATGGTGTGCCCTAAATAAGGCGTTGTGACGAACTAGTTCAATTAACCCTCAACTACCGGGGTATAATACGGTAGAAGAATACGGTATTAGAGCGTACTTGGCCATCAAAATGATATGACTGAAAAGAAAAAGATATCACATTTGATTTTTTGCATTCGTCTTATTCTGAGCTATCCAATTATGATATATATACTTTCATTTCAAAATATATATCTATTTACTGCAAGTTCCTATCCATATATGTATATGCCTTCGCTTTTGACTTGAATATGTATCTATTTTCTGAAAACCCTGGAATGTCTAGAGATTGAACCTCATTCGACTTTTAGTTGATGTTGTATAAATAACCATTTTTCAGGAAACGTTTAGGCTCACGGACGGAATGAAAACGGAATATATTGAAGATTTAGCTTTTAGAGATTTTTTTGTAAAAAGTATATTTAGAGCATGTCTGGCTCTCTTGTAATAATGGACCATATGAAAAAACTAAGGCACGATCTTACCCCTAGTAGGTACATACTCGAGTAAGACTCAACGCATAGGCTTGTGGTCGGCCTCAGTAAATGGACCATACATGATGAAAATACAGGGAGATTCCCTAAACTTAATTCACGCTCGAGAAAGCCTCAACAAATGAATTCTGAACAGGCCTCACGAATTGGGCCATGCAATAAAATAGACAATGAACTACATTTGACCTGATCCCAAGAGGGTACGTAGGCAGCTCGACACTCTCGAGTCCGGTTCTCATATCAATTGAATGCCTCTCAACTAAAGCCAAGCATTCATCTAAAAACCTATGAAGGCGAGAAGATTAACCAAATAAGGCTTAAAAGTTGAACGACAGATCAAAGAATGCCAGTCCAGTTCACACTAATAACTGCATACGTTTAAAGAGATTGTGGACCAGCTCCCATCTCATCTCAGAATCAACTCAGCTGAACTGCGACTTGTGGGTCTATTGTGGGGGCAAAATATATGCCTACATAATAGCATGACATGTGGCGAGCACCCCGGTCAAGATGGCGATGTGCCATCAATATAGGGACGACTAAAGTCCTTAATAAACTAGAAGACCAAGGAGCAGTATCAGATTGGAATCAAACTCCACGAAGATAGGACTCGTCCATATTTGTAACCTAATGTAACCCCTAACTCTATATAAAGGGGACACCCCCCATTGTGAAAGGGGGCTTAGAATTTAGAGAAACACTCTCATGTAAAACTCTCTGATCATTCTAATGAAACACACCAGCAGCCCCGTGGACGTAGGCCTTTCATGATCGAATCACGTAAATCTTTGTCTCTCTCGAATTTATTTTTATACTTGTATCGTGATGAATTGGCACCCCACCCACCCCCACCCCCTCCCCCCCACCCCCCCGACGGGTGAGATTTTTTGCACCAACATTATTCACCTGTGTGTGTGTGTATATATATATATATATAGAGAGAGAGAGAGAGAGAGAGAGAGTTTGTGTGTGTGTGTGTGTGTGTGTGTGTGTGTGCACGCGCGCCGCGCATATATGTATAGAGAGAGAGGAGACAGAGAGAATCCAAGACAAAGAGAGAAGAGAGAAAGAGGGGTGGCTGGAAAATGAAACCCATTTGGGTTCTTCTTTTTAAAATAAAACAATGCTAAGTTTGTTTATATATATTTTAAACTCATTTTATAGTTTAAAACTTTAAAATTTATATCTTTTAAGAGATTATTCAAAACAAATGCAGGGAAACTACCATTGGGTTCTTAGTGTCGAATAGATCATTTTGGTATATAAACTCTCTATATTTGACACCGTTTTTAATAAGAATTCATTTTAATCCTTCGTGTCAATTAAGGGTCACCTAATACACGTCATAAAACTCTTTTTTCTAGTTAATTGACACCAAACAATTCTAATACACTATTTAATGGTTTTTAGATACACATAAATATCCTGTACCACCTCAAAACATAAGTTTTATCTACCGATACTTTATCACAAAAAGTTATTTTGATAGTTGTATCATTTTTTTACGAGAATTTGAACTTGTTTTTGTATGAACAGTGTGTATTATAATATATCAGTTCCCTAAATGAGTTATTGAAATATTACAATTCAATTACAAATCGAGCTACCTATAGAATGAAACATTTTAAACACCATACTGTAACAACCCTCGCTTTTAGGAGGCTAATTTTATATTAATTTACCGCATGAGGTAATTATATAAAATGTTGGAACTGGAGTAAATATTAATTTAATGAGTTAGAAGTTAATATTTACTAGATTGATGCATATTTACTGTATGTGAAAGTAAATATCATCAGGTTTTATGTTTTATAGTGTCATGCATTTTAAATGACATTATGGTTAAAATAAAATTGGAATTAGAAATAAATTATAAAATTGTCGGATGCCAGTTTAGAGGGTGTAGTTAGTCTCGGAATGTCTGAGACAGTCAAAATAAGTGTCATATTGTATTTTTGGGTTTCGAACACTTTTACCTGGTTTTAACTTAAATGTGTATTTGGGAGTCATTTTAATGTGGTGTTAACCACTTAAGTTGGAGACTTTAGACTTAAGACCTGATTTTAGTCTTTCCCCTTATTTCATTTTCTCATTTGTGTGTGTTACCAAACAAGAGAGAGAGAGAGAGAGAGAGAGAAGAAGAAGAAGAAGAAGAGAAAAGAGGAGAATGAGAGAGATTTGAAGTTGTAGGATTTGGGATTGCTTCTTTTCCAAATAAATCTGAGATATCAACCCTAAGGCAAGTTTTCTATTTGCTAATATGTGATTTAAGATGTATAAATTGTGTGATAGTTGTGTATTTACAGTTATGGTTTAAATGTGGAAATTATGGGATTTAAGCCCTAATCTTAGTTTTGATGATAAAACTTTGGGTGGTAGTTGTTAGTGATCATGTAGGATGAGTTTGGGTGGATAAATATTGTTGGTTGTGTGGAAAACAGAAGAGATTTAGGGTTTGGATAAATTAGGGTTCATAACCCTTCGTAGCCATTTTTGGCACAATCGCAGGACCGAATCGATTCGGACCTTGGGCGAATCGATTCGGTAAGGGGTAGCTTCCAGGTCTGCATAACCCGAATTGATTCGGGTTAAGGCCGAATCGATTCGGTTAATTGCATAAAGTTGGTTTTGTGGTCCGAACCGATTCGCTTTTTGGGCGAATCGATTCATTTTCCTGCTGTTTTTGAGTTGTTTTTATAACTCAATTTTGACCCTTTTTCTTTAGGGTTAGGACCTAGGAACCTTCTTGAATGAAGTAAACTTAGAGTCCTAGAGTTATAGATGTGTTGGGATGCTACCCTGGAGTAGAATTGGTTTATATGGGGGTTTTTTCGGGGTTATGCCTATTGATGTTAGGGCACTTTTTCTTCTAGTTAATTATTATAAAAATAGGAGATGTACTATTATGTTTGGGAGACTTTTAGAAGCTTAATTGAGCTATGTTAGTCCTGATGGTTTATAAGACCTATCAACGAATCTTGGTAGAATAAATTGGAAGCTTATTTATTCATCGAGGTTACAATGATGATATAAATTACGTATGGCTCCGGATTTAAAAGGATGAAGTAGTTACTAAATGTAAATGAATATGGTTTCGAATAAAATGAAACAAGCATTTGCTAAGATGCAAACGAATAGGGTTTCAGAAAATGATATATATACATTTGATAAAATGTAAATGGAATTTAGAATGAAACATACATTTGCTAAAATGTAAATGGAATTGGAAATAGTAAATTGGAAATGGAAATAATGATGGTAAATGATAATTTACTTAATCATTAATATGATAAATGATGATTTGGTTAAACACACCTCTCTAAATGACATCATAAGGGAAGTTCGCGCGCTTGGTGATGCCTCCTGGATAGTGAATGCAGGGTGGATATAGTCCATAGGCCATATGAGTGATTATGTTATGTTTTCTGCGCTGGTGAGGAGATTCCGGGTGTGGTCTTGACTCTCCCGCAGGCATATGGCCGCTTCCCGACGTATTGCGTTAGGTGCCCAGGTTGTCTTTTATAGATAGGCCCTGGAAGATGATGGTCATTTAGGGGCGCGCCCAGTGGGGAAACTCGAAAGGGCGGTCTTAGAATTCGTTATATGTATATAAATATAACAGTTCATAATCAAGTGGGACTTGATGTTTGTGATATGCCATAAAGAGCATAAAGAAGTGCCACAAAGAGCACAGTACAATGCCACAAAGAGCATTTAATGTTGATTATATTCCTGCTAAGGAATGGTAATGCTAGGATGAATAAAAGCCACAAAGAGCTTAAAATTGAAATAAAAGCCACAAAGAGCTTATAATTATAGTTATGATTTCCACTTTCTTCTTTTATTGGGTTGTTAAGTTGTTTTCTTTTATTAACTTTAAAAATCAAAAAAATTGGCAACCCGTTTTTCCGAAATAAGGAGTAGTTATCCCCTATACTTCTTCTTTTGTTGTGATGCTGAGAATGATTCCATCCATGATTCCGTTATTTTGGATTATCGGGCTGGCCACCCCTATTTCGGATGGCGGGTTATCACAGATGGTATCAGAGCATCAGGTTGTAGAGTTCTTAGGAATCTGTGTGAACGCTTTACGCTTTCAGCGTTGCTTTTGATTTGACATAGAACCTTAGGATTAATATCGTTAATTTATTTTGTGAGATCTCGTTCTTCTGCCATGAGGTAAAACCTATAGAATCTTTTGCGCATTCGTGTGAGAATAGTAGGTCTATTGAAGAAGGGCCGCCTGTTAAAGTAGGATGGAGGAGAATCCTTCACCCGTAGGATTAGTATTGAGATGGTGAGAACGTGGTCACCATATTTATCGGCGCAGAAAGTTTTGCCCATGGAGAAACCCGATGGATACTCCCTATTATAAGTTTCTCTAGGGTAACTGGAAGGAGAAGAAGTTAGATCCTCAAATGTTCACGCGAGGCTCAGTTAGAGGCCGACATGTGAAGAAGAGTTGTGCGATTAGGGAGATCGTGCACCAAAGAAAGGTAGGTATAAGGGAGAGCCCCCCAATGGAATGATAGGCTCCAGAATAAGTGCCACTAACACTTCTGATGGGGGGGTGATCATGAAACTGCATTGGTGGACATCCGCCTGGGAAGGTTTCATTGAACTGAGGAAGAGGAGGCCGAGAGTGTGTTCTCTTTTATTGAGAAAGTAAAAGGAACTACGTGGGCTATTGTGACGTGGAAGGACCCCGCATTTTCATTATGTTGATTGGATATCAAGGGCAAAGATAAAGTGCCTAGTTGGGGAGTTGATGAAAGTAATGTTGGTTCGTATAAGACTCGAATATGGAGTCTGAGAACTATTAATATGGACCCGGAGTGAATGGCATGAAAGGTTGACGGGAATTCCACCTTATTAGTGGGGGGTGTATTCCTTAGAATAAGATTTAGTAGTATTATGCTTACTTTAGAATCGGGTGTGTATATTGAGGTAGCGGTAGTCTCGCTATTACTAAATAGAGTAATTATATGACTTCCGTGGTAGGGGAGTTTTATATTCTCTTCACTCGTTATAAAGCGAGTGACGATGTATTTTCTTTTAAATATTATATTCGGATATATTCATATATTTATATATTCGGATATATTAATATATTTTGTATATTTAATAATATATATTTAATAATAAATATACTTATAATAAATTTTGTATATTTAATAATAAATATACTTATAATAAATATATATATATATATATATATATATATATATTCGGATATATTCATATATTTATATATTCGGATATATTAATATATTTTGTATATTTAATAATATATATTTAATAATAAATATACTTATATATATATTCGGATATATTAATATATTTTGTATATTTAATAATATATATTTAATAATAAATATATATATTTAATAATAAATATACTTATAATAAATAAATATTTATATATCTATATAATATATCAGGGGATGTGGATGTGGAAATGTATGCATGACATTTGTGCTTTCTTATGTATGATATTTTATGTGCTTCATGCATGCATAACGTACATATACATGGATGCATGACATACATATATACATGCATACATACATACATACATACATACATACATACATGGAAATGTATGCATGACATTTCCGCTTTCTTATGTATGATATTTTATGTGCTTCATGCATGCATAACGTACATATACATGGATGCATGACATACATACATACATACATACATACATACATACATACATACATACATACATACATACATACATACATACATACATACATACATAACAAATGGGTTGGGCTGGGCTTTTATTGGGCTGGGCTTTTAATTAGGTTGGGCTATAAAAATTGGGTTGGGCTTTTAATTGGGCCGGGCTAAAAATTTGGGTCGGACTTTTAATTGGGCCGAGCTATAAAAATTGGGTCGGGCTTTGATTGGGCTGGGCTTTTAATTGGGCTGGGCTAAATCGTGCCATAGGCACGGGCATGGGCTAGTATATATATATATATATATATATATAATTGGGCCGAGCTATAAAAATTGGGTCGGGCTTTGATTGGGCTGGGCTTTTAATTGGGCTGGGCTAAATCGGGCATGGGCTAGTATATATATATATATATATATATATATATATATATATATAATAAATCAGGAAGAATGTATGTATGATATTCTTGCTCTTTGATGCATGATATTTTTTTCTTCTTATGTATGATATTTCAATATATGGGGGATGTGGATGTGGAAATGTATGCATGACATTTCTGCTTTCTTATGTATGATATTTTATGTGCTTCATGCATGCATAACGTACATATACATGGATGCATGACATACATACATACATACATACATACATACATACATACATACATACATAACAAATGGGCTGGGCTTTTATTGGGCTGGGCTTTTAATTAGGTTGGGCTATAAAAATTGGGTTGGGCTTTTAATTGGGCCGGGCTAAAAATTTGGGTCGGACTTTTAATTGGGCCGAGCTATAAAAATTGGGTCGGGCTTTGATTGGGCTGGGCTTTTAATTGGGCTGGGCTAAATCGTGCCATAGGCACGGGCATGGGCTAGTATATATATATATATATATATATATATATATATATATATATATATATATATATATATATATATAATTGGGCCGAGCTATAAAAATTGGGTCGGGCTTTGATTGGGCTGGGCTTTTAATTGGGCTGGGCTAAATCGTACCATAGGCACGGGCATGGGCTAGTATATATATATATATATGTATGTATGTATTCCATGAATAAATTTTTCACATTTATATCTATTTTTCAACTTTTGCATTTGATAGAAAATGTGGAAAATGGATGATTTTCCAACTTGTATTAAACAGACACAAATTGAAAAATATTCATTTGCCTTGGAATTTTTTGCCCTGAAATCAAATGTCCTGGAATCATTTGCATTTTCCTGGTTTTCTATCAAACGGACCCTTATTTAAATTTCATATTTAAGTGTTTATTTATTTTCCTGTTGTGCCATGTGATATGTTACATATTATTTTATATATGTTATCGTGTGATTCATTTGTGTGTTACGTGAATTCACACTTTTGAGAAATCAACAAAATAAACGGTAATACATTAATTAAATATTTTAAGTGACTTAGTATTATAGGCGACTATGGATTGGTCAAGGACTAGGTGTTGGTAGTTTTCTTCTTTGAATTATTCCCTTAGTATCGAATCCCACGGATTGTGAAGTAATTTCTTATAATATCGATTCGCACGTTCTTAGTTAATAATTAAGTTTTAACTTAATTGACTTGTACTGACTTTTAACTAAATATAATGAGAAAATCAATTTATTAGAATTTGTTCTATTTAGGTTTGATTTTAAGAATGCTTAGAAAGTTTGCTTTTTACTTAAAATAATGGGATTTAAGTCTATTGGGTTAGTGTATGACTTGGTCCAAGTTTCGAGTCGCTTGGAGCATGTTTTGGTCTCTTCGGGTTAAGGCTTATATTAGGCCTAGGCTTAATTTCATGAGAAACACTCTTATTAGCTTAATTAAAAAAACCTGGAACACTCATAAAGCATTAGAGAAAATTCTAGAGCACTAAGGAGAGGGGAACACAAGGATTGAAGAGAATTGAAGGAAAAGGGAGTTGAATCACTGCAAGGCAAGTTTATTTAAATTAAGAATATGATTAGGTTTGTGCTAGAATAATGGTGATATGTTGTTTCTATAATAAAACTCATGAAATCTGATTTGAATTCACCTTATAACTTAATTTTGTATTTGAGTTAATTACATGTTTAAGCCATAACCATGCCTTATAGAGGTAGTACAATTTGTTGTTAAAGCATGAATCTTTGAAATCAGAATTTAGAAACGTTAGACATGAATCATAATGTTGTTTATCTACTAAACCCCTAACTTTACATTGATTATGGAACTAAATTCGTGGGGTAATTTCATAAGTTATGAGTAGATAATGAACTTAGGGTTAGTTCTTTAAAATATGCAATTAGACTTTCATATGTTGTTTAATCAACATAGAGTTGGTTGATTCATGTTAATATTATCGTTATGATGATTAGATTAGAAGGAAAATGGATAATTTAATGATTAGAGGCTTTAGATTTGAGGTTTTCTTGGGTTATGGCCACTATTGTAGACATAATGATTATTAAGAAAGTTATTATTAATGTAAGAGATTACCATAGCATAACAGATTCTTAATACAGGAGATGAACTTAAGAATGAGAAGCTAAACAATACAGAATTGAGAGATGAACATATATCACAAGGACTCGTATGGATTTGGGAGTCGAACCGCAAGGTTATTTGACATTGTTTGGGTTGGGTAACTAAAATAGCTTAAAATCAATTGAATATGGGATGAACATGTGTTATTATTATTGTGGCCCAAATGTAGTTATTTTCTTACTCGCTATAGACTTACTAGATTTCACCCTCGTTGTTGAACTATTTTTTCGCATATCTTAGGTCGTTGTTGTTGTGGCAAACTTTATTTATTCATTAGTGGAGTATCTCCAGTGACGTTCTATTCATCATTCCTAGGTTGTAGGAGTCGAGCAGTATAGCTCCTTTATATTTCTATATTGAGCTTATTTCAGCGCAGTTTGTTGTATTTATTTTAGTATTTACAAGTGAGATTGTATGAGATGTACGCAGATTCAGAAATTGTTATTAAATTATTGAGATCATATATTCTAGAGTTGGAGTTTATTCTATTTTCAGTGAGACGGTATGAGATATGTTTTATTTACTCAGCACTTTTATTTTCTCTTATTGCATTTACTTGTATCGTTTTATTTATTTCGTTATGTTAAAAATGTTGCCAATTATTTTTTATTCCCGTGATTTTTGTATTAGACCTGATCAATTTATTTATGAATTTTACGGAGTGTCACCTAGGGTCTTGAGTGCGTCCGTCTCTTATCCGCGCCGCGTTCTTTGATACTTTAGAGCTATACCTTTTAGGGTTTGTACTCATTATAATGATAACCGCTTAGGAAGTTTTGTTCCATTGGTTCTTACTAGTAGTGGCAAAATGTGGCCCAAATAATAATACAATCCATATTAGTCCAGTCATCTAAATATGGGGCTCATATTCAAAAGTTATGAGTCAAATATGGGGCACATATTTGAAAGCTAGGAATCAAATATGGAGCGCAATTTTAAAAGATATGAATTAAATATAATACTCATTTTCAAAAGTTGTGAGTAAAATATGAGTTTTTTTTTTACATATACCTCGAATTGTACTACTTACTTTAGTAGAAAAACAATGGGTTGGCGCAACCCATATTTGGCGCAGCCCACATTTAATTCAATCCATATTTGGCACAACTCACATTTAGCCCAACCCATATTTGACCCGCCCAAATTAGGCATGACCCATAATTTTGCCGGTGCTAGTTCTCACAAATGACTCAGATCGACCAAAGTGTATCGGGAGGGTTCCTTCTTTGAATTTTATTCGTGAGACATCTCACACATGAGGTTGATTCCTGGATAGAACTAACCAACAAAATACCTATATTATAAAAGAAACCCATAAAAATGTAAGGTTGTGGATGTAAATGGCCAAGAACGTCCCCAAACAAATGACTCAGCAGGTGACGTTATATCACCTATAAAAGTCCACCTCGTGCTTCCATTTCTTCATCTAAGAGCTTCACACACATTACTTGTAGAAAGATGGCATCTGATAAGTCAGCTGTAGGTTTGGCCCTTGAAACTGGACCAGACAAGTATCGGTCTTTCTTACATGATGCAGGAGAGAACACCCAGTGGAGACATGGTGTCCCTCCCACTTATGATTCTGTTAACCAGCTTTTCGAACAAGGCCGAACCAAGGTATTCAACTCAGTTTCAATTTCAACAGTCGTACCCTATTTTTTATATATATCCAACCCTCTCTCGTATTACTGTAACATGGTCAGGTATGGCCTAAAGGATCTCTAGAAGAGACGGTTCAGAACGCTATAAAGTCATGGGAAGTGGAAATCTCTCACAAGACTCGTATACAAGACTTCAGGACTATTAACCCTGAAAAATTCAAGCTTATTGTTAATGGTAAACTTACCTATTATTCTTTTCGGTGCAATCACGTTCCATCACGTACTAAAGAACATATATAATTATCGTTGGGAACAAACATATTAGGCCCAGCTTTAGATCTGCAGGTAAATTTAGTACTATCGCACGTGAAGCCCCAAGCATAGACTGCTGGGACATCAAAGCCAACCACGTACCTCAAGGATCTATAAGAAATCCCTTTCAAAAAAACTTCGTAGCAAGAGTAAAAATATTGGCTACATGTAAGGGGATTTGTATCATCCTTTTACTTTTAAGGAATTTTTTGCGCACAGAGCTTATTTTAAAATTAAAAAAACAAAATACAAATTGATGGTTGAAACTTTACATATATTGAAGAACATATGAACTAAGCAAATCATTTGAGAGTATGGGTGAGGCCATCTTAGAGACCGTACGATTTTGAGGGCTACAATAATTTTTTATTGACTCTTTTTATAAGTAAGTGATTCATAAAACTAGCACGCCTAAGGAGCGGAATCTTGTATACAGGAAATGTACACAATAAAAAAAAGGGTCGGTCAAACTTCACCCCTTCCCAACTGAAACAAAAGAAACTAGTCTACCTCCTCCATAAAGTCTACGAACAATGAAATGGACAGGCTGTGACTTTTCTTATGCCGGAGTAGAAGCGTACTCAAAAAGTTATAACGAAGTCTAGATGGTGCAAGCTCTTCCCCATCAAAATATCTTTAATTCCACTCATACCAAGTCATCCAAAGAATACAATGAGGGACCATCCTCCAAACGTTCCTTTTTCCCTTCCATCCCTTAGGGCTCCTCCATGTCGCCATCAGCTCACTCAACGTTTAAGGCATAATCCACTGAACATGGCATAAGGATAAGAAAATAGTTCATAATTCCCTTGTCACCCGACAATGCAAAAGAAAATGATTAGTCGGCTATTTCGCCTCCTTATATAACCAACATCTACTAGCCATCCTTATCCACCTCTTTTGCAGCCCTTCTGTCGTCCATATAGCTTGTCTGGCCGTGGTCGATACGAAGAAAATAATTTTAGGAGGCGCATTTCCCTTCCATATTGCTTTCCATCGAGAAAGAAGAACTCCCATGCCCCCTTAATACTATATAATAGTTCTTAATCGTGAACCATCCATTCTTCATGTTCGCCCATCTCAAACGTTCTCCCCTCCTTTCGAAATCGGTGCCAAGTCCAACCAATCAAAGAATGCCTCTGCCTCCTCTAATTCCCAATCACAAAGACCTCTTCAAAATTTCAAATTTTACATCACCCGATCCCTTGCCCTCATCCTGTGGTCCTCCACTAAATCCTTCTTATCCCTACCAATACTTAATATCCCCGAGAAAAGGTCCTTCAAAGTGCCATCCTTCCCCCACTTATCCCTCTAGAATCTAACTATATTCGCCCTCCCTAACTGGAAGGTCGTGAGAATCCATCCCATCCATGTGCTATATACCTCCATAGCCCCACTCCATGAGCTAAGCTTCCCATTCTGGGGCCACACACATAACGAGGCCCCACTCCAGACCACCACTGCTTTCCTCCACAATAAGTTATCGTATCTATTAAATCTTCACATCCATTTTCCTAACAAAGCTTTATTAAAATGATCTAAACTCCTCACTCCTACACCCCCTTCTTCAGCGGCTTACATACCTCTTACTAACTCACCAAGCAGTATTTGAAGTTATCCTCATTTCCTCTCCATAAAAAATCCTACATCGTTTTCTCTAACAACTTGCGCACAGAATCCAGCAAAGGCAGGACTGATATAAAATAAGTTGGAAGACACGATAATACGCTTTTGATCAATGTCAGGCTCTCCCCTTTTGAAAGGTAACTATTCTTCCATCCTACCAATCTGCTTTTGACCCTCTCGAGAACTGGATCCCAAATCGACGTAGACTTAAATTTGGACCCTAAAGGGAGGCCAAGATAAGTAGAATGAAGTGAACCCACCCTATAACCTAGAACTTCTGATAGAAAACCCACGTTCTTCACACCCCCTACCACGATCATCTCACATTTATTTACATTAACATGCATACCCGACATAACCTCAAAGCACAGCAGCAGCAACCTCAGTGATCTCACTTATTCCTCAACCACATCACAAAAGATGATAGTGTCATCTACGAACGGGAGATGAGATATCCTAACATAATAAGAGTTCGGATTTTCTATCATAAATCCAGTAATCTGTCATGTCTCAACCGTACGACCTATCATTTGAGTAAGGGTCTCCATCACAGGAATGGGTAAAGCGAGTCTCCTTGTCGAAGCCCTCTAGAAATAGAGAAAAATCATTCTTGTATCCCATTCACTAAAACGGAGAATTTAACGAAAGATACGCAACTTTTCATCCACCTGCGCCAACGCTACCCAAAACCCATTCTCTTCAAAAGATATAAAAGGAACCCTAATTCACGTGATCATATGCCTTCCCAATATCAAGTTTGCAGATAATACCTAGATCCCAACTTCTCATCCTAGACTCGACACACTCATTCGCCACCAAAACAACGTCAAAAATTTTCCTTCCACCCACAAAAGCGTTTTATGCTTCAAAAATAAGAGAGTTAATCACCATTCTAAGTCTGACAGTTGGCACCTTCGAAATCAGCTTATACACACTTCTACTAAACTAATTGGTCAGAAGTCTCTCACATCCATTGATCCCCCTTTATTGGGATCAAGCATTAAGAAAGTGGCATTCAAACTTCTAAGAAAATATCCCTTCTTTGTTAAACTCGTTGAAAACGGCCATCACGCCCTCCCTAATCATTGTCCGGATTTTTGAAAGAAGGCCATAGTAAAACCATCTGGGTCTGGCACTTTATATCCACTCATATCATGCACTACCTCCTCCTACATGAATAACCATTCCAACTGTTCTACTTTGACCCCACAAATTCTCTACATAAGTATCACATCTAATGTGGGTCTCGATGATTCCTACTCAGTGTACAACCTCTCATAATACTGATTGATCGCCCTCCGTACCTAGCCCTCCTTAGTGAACTCATCCTCTCCCACTATAATTTTCTTGATATGATTAAAGTGACGGTGAGAGTTTGCCTCTTTATGGAAAAAATTTGTGTTAGTGTCCCTTTCCTTCAACCATAATGCCCTCGATTTTCGTCTCTAACTGATCTCCTCCTGCGTCAACCTCCTCCCATATTCTTTCTTCCCTCAATGACTCCTCAACCCTCGTAAGACCTCCCATCCCTTTCTTCTCATCAAGGGCCCAAATGTTCTCCATGTATCTCTGGATAAGATCCCCCACATTCCCAAGCACCTCTTTGTTCCACCATTTGATCGCTCTCTTAAGAAGAGACATCTTCGTCGCCAATATATTAACTCACATTATCCTCTACATCATACCCATGCCGCCACTCCTTCACTTTATCGACAAAATCATCCTCCTTCAACCACATATTTTCAAATCTAAAGGGAGTCCTCTCTCATCTCCCCCCCCCCCCCCCCCCCCCCGACACTCTAATAGAAGGAGTATGATTTAAGGTCACCCGGTGCAGACAAGACTGAACCACCCCCATAAAATGTCCCTCCCACTCATTAGAAAGTAAAATCGATTTAATTGAAACAAAGATGGATCGTCCCTATTGTTGAACCAAGTAAACACCTCCTCTGATGGGAGATCTAACAATTCCAAACTCATCGATGAGATCAGAAAACTCCCTCATATAAGTGTTCGCTCTCCCCCCACGGCTCCTCTCCGATAAAAAATGGACAATATTGAAATCGCCCCCCGTACACCAAGGAGCTCCCCACACTCATCACATAGCTCCTATTTAATCGAGTCCTCTACCAGTCCATAAATCCCTGAGAAGTTCAAATGTACCCATCTTCCACATTTCTAAACAAATAAGATAATGACAAAGTACCCATTGAGACTTCTTTTAATTAAAGAGCATTTTATGTTAATGTATTGGTTTTTTTAACTTAAAAAATAAACTCTTTGGGTGGTAAAACATAATCCTCCCCTTTATTAAATTTTAACACCCTTTGGTATATAAAAATGAGAAATGAGATTCAAAATGTAAAAATGTAAAAATAAAATGTGAAATTGCTTACCTATATCCCTTAACAGTTGTACCTTTAAAAAAGCACCCAAAACAAGGTACCTTTACGAAAATTTATGGCCTCACCTGATTGTACTTCAAATATTAAAAATGCAATTGATAGGGCATGATTCTAACAGTGTATAGGCTAGAATCTTAGAATCTCTTGGTTACATAAGTAGAGAGGTCCACTAACGATCAAGAGGATTAAAATGATTCTACAAAAAACTTGCATCACACTAAGTGTAAAATAATTTTATATAAAGAAACACAACTTAGATATATATGTGTTGATCACTTTTTATTAAACTTTTGTGTAAACATTATATTTCACATAGGATCAAATACGTGTAAAATTGATTTTTTTTCCACGATGTTTCTCCACAAAAATAGTGTATAAAATAGAATTTTGTTATATGTATATTAAAATTATTACTTCTTTTGTTTAAAATTAACAAGCAGACAAAAATTTACAGAATGATGTAAATCAGTCTATTTAGACATATGTTTTACACAGAATAATGTAAGCAAATGTGTGTGTGTGTGTGTGTGTGTGTGTGAGAGAGAGAGAGAGTAACCTTTGAGTAAAATAGTTTATCTAGGGTGTGGCTATCCCACACCCTAAGTTCTTCCCCACACCATCCCCTATACCCTAAGACCAAAATACCCTCCCCGCCTTTAAAGTATAATATAATTTTAAAACATAAAATATTTTAAGTAATATAGAATTTATACTTTAAGATAAAATATAATTTTATTATTATTATAATGAAAAAGGCAGTTTTTTAACAAACAAAAAAATAATTTCTAACAAAATAAAAACAATTTTAACGAAAAAACTTTTTTTTTAACAAAATAAAAACTATTTATGACAACAAAGGATTTTAAAAAAAAAACTTCTAACAAAAAAATTTGTTTTTAACAAAATAAAAACAGTTTATAACAAATAAACAATATCTTTGACAAAAATTAGTTTTTAAAGAATAAAAATATTAAAAAAACAGCTTTTAGAAATATAAAATCACTTTAGTGAAAAAAACTATTTTTAACAAAAAATCAGTTTTGAAAGAAAAAAAATAATTTTTCAAAAATATTTTTTTAACAAAATAAAAAACTGTATTAATTTGTAGTAAGGTCTAAAATAAAAAAAAATATCATGGGTTAAAGTCAAAAATTCCAAACAATAATATTAATAACAACAATAATTATAATAATTATTGTAATAACCATAAATGTAATACACAATGTTTTTAAAAACTATTTTTTTCTTCACTAAAGTGTTTTTATTTTTCAAAAAAGCTGTTGTTTAAATATTTCTTTCTCATAAACTGTATTTCATTTTGTTAAAAACTGTTTTATTTTGTTAGAAATTATTTTCTTTACCAATTAGTCCCGTTTACTAAGTTTGTAGTTCAGTAAGTCATAATATTTTTTTTTCGCTCCATCAGGTCCCATGAAAAAATATTTTTGTTCCAATAGGTCCTATTTGTAAACATATGGTAAATATTCATTATATGTATAAATAGGACCTATTGAGGAAAAAATATTGTGATAGAACATATTAGAAAATATTTCATGTAAACGGGACTCATTTGTCAAGCTACATTTTTTTTGTTATGAACAGTTTTATATTTTTTTTTTAAATCGTTAAAACTATTTTTATTTTGTTAAAAACTATTTTTTTATTGTTGAAAATGTGTTTTTTTCATTATAAGGGCCTGTTTGGTTTGCAATTATAATTCTGTTTTATGTGTTTAAATACAATTCTGATAAAAATTTGCGTTTGACAATCTGTTTTGAAACACTGAATTATAATATTTTTGTGTTATAATCAAGTTTTTCAGAAAACATGTTGAAGGTGTTTTATAACTTCTGTTTTTTATTTTTCGACTCAGAATTATTCATTCTTAATATGTTAATGTATTTATACCGTAATATATAATATACATACATAACACATTAATATATGTGTAATTCTTATAAATAAAAAATATATATGTATATGTACATGTACACAAAACTATGTACGGAATAATATAAAGTTAAATAATATTATCAATAGATACATGATACTTATATATAGTTGTATACAATATATGGAATCATATAAAATATATATTAGTAGACATGTATTAAAAATATTGTCAATTCATGTATGTATATAATTTTATAGCGAATTATATATGCAATATATATATATAGTTAAACTCCCCCAACAGACTTCATTAAATATACATAAAAATACATGATATTAAATGTATATGTATATAATTTATGATTAATGTATGTATGCATGCATGTATGTATGTATGTATGTATGTATGTGTGTATATATATGTTCATGTATCATGTATGTATGAAAGTTTTATGTATGTGTTTATATATATACACACACATACACACACACATTTATGTATAATATAAATATACACGTTTACCAATTTCGTCAAATTTTTAAAAAGTTGTATTTAAAAACAAGTTTACCAAACGCGCACCAATAATTATAAACATAAAAACTGTATTTAAAAACGGCGTTTAAATTGAGTTTTCTAAATACAAAATAAAGCGGGCCCTAAGCTTTTTTTAACCTCGAAAAGCTATTTTTTATGATTCTTTAAAGACATAAATTGTTTTTTTAAAACTGTTTTTTGTTATAAAAAGTTTTTATTTTGTTACAAGTAGTCTAATTAAAATAATTAGTAATGTGTTAAAGTAAAAAATCGAATTAATAATTATAATAAAAAAAAATTATATTTTATCTTATTTAAAATATTTTATATTATTAAATCATATTATATTTCATAGGTGGGGAGAGTATTTGGATCTTGACGTGTGAAGGAGAGTGTGGAGGAGGAACTTAGGGTGTGGGATTGCCACACCCTTTATTTATTGTTATATTGAATCAAATAACCAATAATTTCTTGAACCTTAATTGCCAAAACGGTATTCACATATTTATTGTTTTATGACTACGTGTTTCTTCTATAGCTGATTGTATGACCACATGTTTCATGTAAGTATCTATAGCTTGACGGTCATATTTCGTGTATACAAAGATACGCTAGAAATAGTTACATAAAATATGGGAGACGCTATCCCCACACCCCTCCCATCTTCCCCCACACCCTTTGGGTGACAAATGATATTTGTGCCCTTATGTTCATCCTTTCCATCTTTCCCCACACCATTTAGGTGACAAATGACATTTATGCCCTTATGTTTATATAATTTAAATGTTCAATTTTTTCACCTTTAATTAAAATAAATGTATTTAATAAAAATAAATAATTATGTTTTCAATAGAAAAACTGTTTTTTATTAAAAAAAAACTGCTTATAAAGCGTAAAATCTTATCTACTTTTTTTATTATTAAAAAACAGTTTATAAAACGTAAAATTTGTTTTCTTAAAAAATTATTTTCTTATAAAAGTGTTTTTTGACCTTACAAATTTTATTTTTGGTTAAAAACAGTTTTTTTTTTTTACAATTTTAAAAATAATCTTGACTATTTAAAAAAAATATGGTCCGCGGCAGTGTAATGTATAGGCAGTCAAACCACCTATACATACCGCTGGCGCAGATAATTTTTTTTAATATATTGTTCTGCGCCAGCGGTATATATAGGTGGTCAGACTGCCTATACATAATGCTGCCACGGACCATTTTTTTAAATAGTAAAAAGACTATTCTTAAAATAATTTATATATAAAAGACTATTTTAACAACTAAAAATAATTTATTTTTGTAATAAAATTGTCTTTTATATTATATAAACATTGTTTTAGTTTTTATAAACAATTTTTAAAAATAGTTAATTTTTTTTAAGACAGAGGAAATTATTTTTTGATTTTTTAAAACAGTTATAAAAAAGAGTTTTTTTTAATAAACAATTAATTTATACATTTTAAAAAAACGGTTTTCTTTAATAAACAGTTTTTTTTAACCGTTTATTAAAAAAAATGTTTTTTAAAAAAATTGTTAACTGTTTATTAAAATATTTTTTTTATAATCAAAACAGTTTTTAATAGAAAAAAAAATAGTTTTAATCAAAACAGTTTTTTTATAATCAAAACAGTTTTTAAACTGTCTATTTTAAAGATCATTTTTAAAAAAGTAAAAAAAAAACAGTTTTTAATCAAAAATAAAATTTGTAAAAAAAAAATGTTTTTAAGAAAACAAAATTTTACGTTTTATAAACAGTTTTTTAATAAAAAAAATAGATAATATTTTACGTTTTATAAACAATTTTTCTTTTTATAAAAAAATAGTTTTTTATTAAAAATATAATTATTTGTTTTTATTAAATGTATTTGTTTTAATTGGAAGTGAAAAAATATAACATTTAAATTATATAAATATAAGGGTAAAAATGTTATTTGTCGCCCAAAAGGTGTGGGAGAAGATAGGAAGGGTGAACATAAGGGCACAAATATTATTTGTCACCCAAAGAATGTGGGGGAAGATGAAAGGGGTGTGGGGATTACCCCTCCCTAAAATATTACTGATTTGATTAATTATATTACTGATTTGATTTATTAGATAAGCGAGAAAAGACCTATCTGGGCATGGGCAATTCAATCAAATCATGACACATTATGTTATATACTGACTGATTATCGACCTTATTATTCTGTACTGCAACTATTTGTGAGTGAGTAAAGCTACATCAACTCCATTTTGTACTCTCATTGTGTACCCTATAATATAATAAGGCAGTAAGAGGTTGTATTATAAGTCCTGATAGGATAGAAGGTATGGAAAGAGATACAAAAAAGGGTACACATAATTTTATTATTTGTAAATATAAAATGTGCAAATGTACTATGTTTTTTTATCATTT